>CM076582.1:538137816-538526065 GCA_034641835.2 Pinus albicaulis | reverse complement strand
TGTTATAAAACAACCTTGTACTTCGTTCAGTTACAGAAGAATTTAGATTGTTTAACCGTTTTCACATTATCATTGAAACACTTTTCGCGTTTTCATCCTTAACTTCATCTGTCCAAATTCGTGTTTTTTAATGTTTTCTCAAACCAATTCCTCCATGTTGCCACCTCACTTTGAACGTTTGTCACCATTTTTCGTGATTTTTCCCAGAGTTCATCATGCGCACGGCCATTCTCATCCTACGCATCCATTGTCCGTCTATGGTGTATTCTTTATGGTTTTCATGTTTGCAGGATTATTAAAAAGAAGAATGGCTGCCGTGACGCACATCTCTACTACAAGGATAGCGAAATCCAAAGAAGATCAATTACAGCAGCTAAATTTATGAGCAGGGACCCAGGAAGGTAAAGACTAGACGTTCATTAAAAGAAGCAGGGATTAAACTCTGTGGAAAACCCTCCGGTGCCATTAAATCTCAAATGCACGGGTAGAGACAGAGATGGAGCGACAAAGTGTTTTAATGCAATAAAAGGGATTAGAGCACGCCAATGAAGATCTTAAGCCTTGAATCAAAGGTTTAAGAGGCAAAGCACCAGTTTGAAGACCCCGAGGATCGATCAAAAGATCCTGAGCATAAGCAAGAGGTAACATCAGGGTTTACTCATCGACAGAATGTTTTTCTTCATCAAGTACAGGGCGTCCATACAACTTTTATTATGCACAATGTCCCTGAAGGAATTTCCACCCTAACAACAGTTCAAAACCGCCAGAGCATTTATATGGCAGAATTCTCAGTAGTTTATTTTATTTTTGTTCAAAAGCACCAGGAGCACTACAGCCAAAAGACGTCAAGATTATATCTGGAGGAAATCTCTCTTTCACAAGGGAGGTGACAGAGATTAAATACACATCAGTTAAATAGAATGGGTCTCGGCCCTGCATTCATTTTTGTGTTCAATGTTAAATTTAGTGTTCACCTACCCACCTCAGTTGATCTTCTGTTCATCCTCTGCTATAAAGCACAGAAAGAAATTGTTGTTGGTTGTTGATGAGATATCAGAGAAATGCAAGCATTTTTCCTCTTGAGACAAGTTCTCTGTGTAATATTGTAAGATAGGCTGAGATTTGATGTATTCAGACTGAATGTTCAAGCTATGGGCTATGATGTACCTGATTGGTGTTGTTTGTAATATGACAAGCATATTTCCTTGGATCCTGATCTAAAGCAGCTGGTGATGTTTTCTTATCTCTGTGTTTGATTTCATTTCATTCCATTTCTACTGGCTCGCATCAGAAGTTTGGCATAAGATTTACCCTTGATAGGTACCTTATGTTGCTGCTCTCCCAGCCCTTTATGTTTTCTGCTTATATGTGTATCTGAATATTGATTTCAATTTATTTAACCAATGTAGTGGATGTTATTGCCTGCTCTCTGATGTATGAACTAATGAAATCTATGTTTAGATGTTCTTATTAAGATTTAGTTGGATGAGTTGAGAATGATGGGAGGTCTAGAACCCTGTCTCTGCCTCTCTAGGATATTTTCATCCCAATTAGGCCTTTCTAAGATCCCTTGTACTACCTCTGATTTTGTCCAAGCAGGTCTGGAGTTAAATGACTTCTGGCTTGATCTATAGACAGAGTTGGTTGGTCCTCCTTTATCCATTTTCTGCCCTTAATGTTCCATTCCACCAATCATCTTGCAAGATCCAAATGCTCTAGATGACTAGCCCAATTGAAAGCTTGCACATTGATCACAAATAAATCCTTTCTTGACTCCATAGCCCAATGGCCTTGATATTCCCTAAGTTGTCTGTCTTAGCCTAATCCCTTCTATGATCATCCTTGTCTTATATTGGACCTTTTTTTCCTGATTCCCAACAACCAAACATAAACAATCAAACAAACAACCCTGAGCCTATAACTAGCCTAAAATCACAACTTAGAAGCTTCAAAGACATATACTTTGACTCATATAGAGAGATCCCTCTCTGGACCTAGGAGGGCTAGATCCTAAGGTATGAAAGTGGTTCTATGTTGTCTCAGCTTTTGGTCTTGTCAACCTGGCCAAAACATGGGAACCCCAACACTATGGGAGAGTTAGTAGGCCGAGGGCTGCTTCTGGGGTGCCGCGAAGCCCTGTTTGTTTGAAGAATGGGTTTTTAGCCTAAAAATTTGGGTTTTTAGGATTTTTAGGGGTTTCGATAGGAGGGAAAGGGGGGGGTTTCAAAACTGATAAAGGAAATTTATTGTTTTTGAAGGGAAAATGAAGGGTAAAAGGGGATTTTTCAGAGGTAAATGGAGGATAAAAAGGGTAAAAATGAGTGAATGAAATGATGAAAGAGGGGTTGTTTAGGGAAAAATCTTGCAGGGGGCAGCAGGTTTAACGTGGTTTACTTATAATGAAACAGCAGTGAAGATTACTAGAAAAGTACAAACAGCACAAGAAGACTTCAAGAATGAGCAGTTTTTCATGAAAAAAATCTCTTGAAGGCTTAGGACTTATTTTTAGCCATCATTTTCTCTGACAAAATTTACTGATGGCTAACAACTACAAGCAGCTCATGAGGATTTCCTTTTCAGCCCCACTTGTTCTATGAGAGCATACCACACCATCATGGAGGGGTATTTTTGGAAGGGCTTTGAGGAGGAGATATATTAGCATATGAAGATATGCATGGACTAAATGGATATGGAGGGGAGACATAGCTCTTTGGCAGAGTTAGCACAACCACCTCTTTTCTCTTTGAGAATGAGAGGGGACTCATCTATGAGCCACTCCATTTGTATGAGCTGAACATATGGTAAGGGTGATGATTGTTTACATGATTATTTATATGATGCATGTATATGTCCCTTAACCATATATGTGCAGGATGTTGCGCCAAGGAGGAGCATTCTTTATTTTTGGCTTCATGGTCTAGTTGAGACCATAAGCATGATTGATGGCCATTCCCTAGGAGGACTTGGGGAAGAGGTGTACTATGGAGGACTTGCCCACTTTACATCATACATCATTCACTTCCTCCATACTTATGAGGAGATTGGGGCAACAAGCAAGTGGTTGAAAATCCACATGTTATCAGTCTCTATTGTAGTTGAGGTCAAGTTGTGTTGGTTTCACTTGAGGGAACATTGTCCTTCTCATTTTTTATATATGGCAGCAAGCATGATTCTCATTTTTTCTCCCTATGGTTCTATTGTTTCTGTCTTTATGAGGAGCATGCTTGGGAGAGAGACACATTGGGTGGATGTGTCCTTTGAGGGAGATATTCCTCACACTCTTTGCACTACATGTTCTAAGGGGAGCATAGGATATGGTATGGCCACCTTAACAACACATTTGTTTCCTTATGAGGTGAGCCATATGATGGATGTGATGCCATATGATGATGAATTCCAACTCATCATATATGGAACGGTTCGGGCTAGCTTGATTTGTAGCATTGGAGGAGAGATCTTTGGAGATCTAGTCCTCATCTTGCCACTTTAGGGCAATCTTATTGCTGCCCAAGATCAGCCAAGACTCTACACTTATCATAAGTGGAGAGATGGATAGTGTGGGGTAGGCTACATTGTCTACCATGTCCAGATTTTCATCCCACATACTTTACAGAAGCCAAAGATGGAGGACAGTTTTTAGGAGTTTCCTAGTTGGGACGTGACTCATTTTGCATGGCTAATAGCTTGGGGATGGAGGATCCACATGGGAGAGATAATTCCCATCAGATTTTAGATCCTATTCCTCAAGGGGACCTCTATACATCACTTTTCTATCCTCTTGAGTATTTCACCTTTACATGCTGATGGCTTGATAACTAACTTTCATACTAAGGAGGGGCAATGTGGAGACTTGATTGATGAGATATCATCACTTCACTTGGAGGAGATCATCATACATGGGTGCTACATGGAGAGGAGGAGGAAAGAACTCAGTCTATCCTTTCACTTGCTTGAGGAAAAGCAATCTTTGAGAGCAGAGGACTGTAATATTCCAAAATTTGCAAGCAACAAATTGGAATATTAATTTTTGCTTATATCATCTAGGAGGTGAATAAAATGGGTAAAAGGGCCATCAGTAGGAATAAAATCCCTCATAGTGTGAAAGGGATCTATGGAGTAGCTCTATTTTTCACCTTCCAGTGTGAAAATGGGCAAATGCATGAGGACAAGGTCAAGTTTGACCAAGTCAACATCGCTGCCTAAGAGGGTGTGGCTTGCTTAGGAAGACAGCGTAGTTTGAGAGAGAGAAAGATTCCTTATGGAAGAAACCCTAATGTGTGGGGTCTAGGGCAAAGAGACATTCACTTGAATAAAAGGAGGAAGAGGAAGCCATAGGGAGACATGTTTTGAGTATATGATTATTTTTCTGATTAGACTATTTGTAGTCTCTGGTTGTTCAGCTAAGTTGCAGTGTTGTTTATCACGAGGGATTCCTATTTAGGAATTATTCTCCATCTTGAGAGGCCTCTTGAGGATTGCACTTAATTTCTCCACATCTTGGCTCAAGGCCAAAGCCACTTCTTTCAGTCATTGTGTTATTTATGCTGAAGTATAACGTAGTGTTGCAGGGTGTTGCAGTGGAAGGGTTCCACAACACGATTCCTTGTCTCATCTTTCAGAGGAGGGAGCTTCTATTCCTCAGGAAGGTTATTAAGGAAGGTTTCTGAGCTTATTTTCATATCTTGGCATCAGTCCAAGCATCTCCCATCATCAACATTGAAGTCCCTTCACTAGACTGTGCTATTTCAGTGAATACCTGCAGTGAGGGTTTGCACCACCATCTTGGAGGGAGAGATCTTCAGTGCTAGGATCAGCCTTGCACTCACGAGATCCATTGGAGGAGGTTTTCTTCAGTTGGGACATCATATTCAGCCATCTCATTCTATTTAAGTTTTGTGTTGCAGTTGCTACCCTTCAACTCCAGCATTTCTGCAGATTTTCCAATTTCACTTGTATTGTAGCCAATCCTTCCAGGCATTGTTGTATCATTGTTGTATTAGTGTTTTCAGGGGTTGAGAGCTTGCTCCCCCATATTTCTTGAGCATGATATTTTAATATCATTATATTATCATTTTGTATGTTGCAGTGTCTCCATTAGACTGCGCTGATATAGCCTTATGTATTTCCTGTGTATCAGTGTTCTCATAATTTCTTGTACATGTCCTATTGAGGCTTTCATAGCCAAGCTTGAGTGATTGATTCCTCAAAGAATTGTACACATTTTCTGCTATAATATCAAAGGGGAGGCTATTTTTATCTTCATTTATCACAGCTCCTAATAATAACGCTGTCATTCCATTGTATGTTCATGCATTGCTGCAGTCCATTCATCGGTCACTTTCTGAGGACATCTAGGTGTGGGAGATCTCTTTAACCCACCTAGAGGGATTTATTTTTAGCCACCTCTTTTATTTTAGTCTTAGATGCATTTATCTAAGGGATCCAGGTCCTGGTTTCAAATCTTGTATCAACCATTCCTGGAAAATTCATTTTCCAGTAATGCTTTGCTAGCAGATCCCATTTTGGGATATTACAGTTGGATCGGAAGGTAATGATCACAATACAGTTTTGTGTCTCATACTCCATATTTTTGAATGTATCTAGGGAAGCTATGGTGAAGTCTTTGTGGGACAAGCTAGGGACTTTGTACCAATCTAAGTCTCTGGTGAATAAATTGTTCCTGCGGAAAAATATGTATAACCTAAGGATGAAGGACGGAGACTCGGTGATAGAGCATTGAATGCATTTAATACTGTGGTATGTGATCTGAAATTGTGAGAACAAAGTATTTATCATACAGAGATTGACTGTAGGGGCATTCACCGGATCTTTCACCATTCAAAGAAAGGATGAATCCGGAGGCTATATGGCCCTTCTACAGACTCTGCCTAAAGAAATAAAAAGTAATCACAAAGATCCGATCAATGAAAGTATTTGTTTTAACTGCAAAGTATTCATTGATCCAACTTTAATGTGTGAATAGGCAAGTATACATATTCTGCAAATGAAGTGTAGAGGTTTGATGATGAACTGATAAATTTTGTTCTCTGTTTAAACCTGCTTGGGAAAAGTTTACTTATAAAAATTTACTGTTTAAAGGAGCAGAATCTGAAAATATGCAGAAAAATTATACAGTATGACAGCAAATAATTGTTTAAGCGGTTCACCCCTCTCTTGGGCTACCTTCGCTGGATCAAGCCTCCCAAAATGGGCTTGTCCTCTTTGATTAAATTGCTCAAAATGTGAATAAAAATATATAGAAGCCTCAAAGGGAAAAATACACTGCAAAATAAGATTCAGAAGTTTCAAATCAGTATAAACTGACTAAAAAATCACCTCCATTGGATGAAGGTAGACCAAAACAGCTCTTCTTCCCTTAGGCCCTAGTGGCTACACGACCAAAAATGCTGGTAAATTCTCTGTTAGAGTGCCCTAATGGCTCTAAAAACACTCCCAGCAGCTCCAGAATGTCGAAGAGACCCAGAATCAAAAAAATATTCGTCCAAAAAGGACTTTCCTAGCCAAAGTTATGGCTAACTGAAGTTTGCCCTCCAAAAGCTCCACCAAATCTCGCTAACTGCCAGATAACTCCGAAAAATTAGGAAACGGCTCTGAATTTGGCGGGCGCTCCAATTTTCGCAGGCATTTAAGTTTAATGCCGGCTGAAACGTGGTCACATGCATCGGTTATAATAAATGTTAACTCCGCTCCACATTTGAATCACGTTTTTTTAAACCCACGTGTTCGTGCTTTAAACCCACGTTTTAACACGTCAACCAAACGTTATCCAACTAATTGTGGAACCTTTGTTACGTGGGTTGTAACAGTTGACCAGCATTGCCCACGTGACATTTAAAAACATCAGACTTGTGGGTTTTAAACACTTTTTTCATATTTCGAATTTTTAATAATCATATGTGTGGTTTAATATATAATTTTAATAAGGTTTTTAAAATTTAATTAAAACATATATAAAATAATATAATATATGATTAATTAAAATCATATAAAATATTAATAAATATATAATTTTAATTTATCAATTAAATCTTAATAAAAATTAAATATTTTCCCAACACATAAAATTAAAAATTTGTCTTTCAAAATTGAAAGTTATTGGGCAAATTCAAACTGCAATATCTCCTCCATACGACAACGGATTTGAGTGCCGTTTGCGGCGTTGGGATCGTATTGACGAGCTATTTCCTGTCAAACTACTTTAGAGCAATTCTAAGCAACTTCATTTTTGAGCATTTTCCCAAGCTCAGATTTGAGCTCCTGATCACACCTCCCAAATGAGAAGCTTTTGGACCCCAAAAGCTCACTGAAATGCTGAGCTAAACTGTAGTACAAAAAATGAGAGAATAACAACATTCTCTTCTCTTCAGCCTTCGAAAATTTTTCTGAATTGCCAACTGTTCACATGGCGAATTTTGTTGAATGAGCCATGTACTTGTGTCGAATCCTGACCAAGTTTTCTCGCCATACCAATCTGCCATACTGAAACCAACAATGACAATTACTGAACTTTGTGCCCTCTTTTCTTGCATTCCTTTCCAACTCATGGAATCTTGCACTGCTTTGCACTGACACTTCGTTCTTTGCACCAAACGACACCAAAAACCATCTTGTGCAACATACGACATCAACAACAAGTTGAAAATGAAATGTGCTTTACAATTGACACACAAAAACTATAACAAGTGTGCACATAACCGACATAAGTCGATAAACAACAAGATACATCTTGACAAACATATGTGTATGTATCATGTACAATGAACTATATACAGTTCGCTAATTACACATACAACCTCTATGTACATGTGCAACTTCAACTCTTCTTTTCAACTGAAATACATGCATACCAATATGAAATTTGCATGTACAAACTGAGTATGAATTACTGCATTAAGAAGTTAATCCACTTCCTACCAAGCCACCTCCATGGTGTCTTTTTCTACAACTGCAATTCTTCATGTGAATCTTCCATTTCCACATCGATAATGGACTCCATAGATCCACTTGCGCCAAACTGTTTGTCACTTTGTTGCATGCGCTTTGGACGATTTGTTGGATGCAAAGTCCAACAATGAGAGACATCATGTCCCTTCCTTTGAAAAACTGGACAAATCTTAAGCACTTTCTAAGAAAGTTCTCTTTGCCTCTTCTGCTTCCTGTGTGCTTTCTTTTTCAACCAGCAGGTTGAAGCAACATGGTTAACTCCACCACAAAATGTGCAACAAAATTTTCTTCCATTTGAACAAGAAAAATTATCATTCTATGTTAAAACATAATCAAATTGATCATGTGAATCATTATACCTCTTTTTTTGCATGGAATGTCCATCTTCTTACTGCAATGAAGGCTTCAAACAATGGTAAGGAAGATTGCCATCATGACATTGAGAACTTGGGACAAAGATTCTCTTTAAATTTGCATCACATTCTTGAATGCATGTGCTCAAAGCTTCGCCATTAAGCTGCTCATTGCCAAGACCCATATTCTTGGGACGCTCCACAACACAAATAGGCTCAACAATGCCTTGTGCATGCTTGCCCAAACCTTTGCCTTCTTGATAGCCCATTTTCAACATTAATTTGGACCCAATACCTCTTGTATGTTTTTCAAAAGAACCAACATACTTTTCAATGGAGGAACTTGAAGACAAGTTGGAACGATTATCCTCTTCCTCAAGAATTTTCTTGGACAAAGCTTCTTGAGCTTGAAGAAGCTGCAACTCCATATCATGCAATCTTTGAAGAATGGCTTCTTTCTCTTTCTGCATAGCTAGCAATTGTGCATGAAGCTTAATGCTTTCTCTTTGATCCTCAATGAGAATCTGCACCATGTCCTTCACCTTAAAAAACTCATTCTTCATGTCATCATTGAAGAATCTCGTGAAGGAGGAAACTTCACTTGTAGAAGAAGATGACATGTTTGTGGCTGATTCTAAGGCTATTGAGGATGAAATGGAAGGTGGATATAATGGCACTCTAGCCCTCCTTGGTTGAGGATTAAACTGTTCTCTAACCAATTGGCCTTCCCCTCTTTGCAATTTCAGCCTAGTAAGCATCAATTTTTGCAGAATAACACAATTTACTTGCACAAATTTCACAAACTCTTAAGCAAAACCTAGAGCTCTGATACCAACCTGATATGAAATTGTGAGAACAAAGTATTTCTCATACAGAGATTGACTGTAGGGGCATTCACCGGATATTTCACCTTTCAAAGAAAGGATGAATCCGAAGGCTATCTGGCCCTTCTACAGACTCTGCCTAAAGAAATAAAAAGTAATCACAAAGATCCGATCAATGAAAGTATTTGTTTTAACTGCAAAGTATTCATTGATCCAACTTTAATGTGTGAATAGGCAAGTATACATATTCTGAAAATGAAGTATAATGGTTTGAAGATGAACTAATAAGTTTTGTTCACTGTTTAAACCTGCTTGGGAAAAGTTTGCTTATAAAAATTTACTGTTTAAAGGAGCAGAATCTGAAAATATGCAGCAAAATTATACAGTATGACAACAAATAATTGTTTAAGCGGTTCACCCCTCTCTTGGGCTACCTCCGCTGGATCAAGCCTCCCAAAATGGGCTTGTCCTCTTTGATTAAATTGCTCAAAATGTGAATACAACTGTATAGAAGCCTCAAAGGGAAAAATACACTGCAAAATAAGATTCAAAAGGCTCAAATCAGTATAAACTGACTAAAAAATCACCTCCATTGGATGAAGGTAGACCAAAACAGCTCTTCTTCCCGTAGGCCCTAGTGGCTCCACGACCAAAAATGCTGGTAAAATCGTTGTTAGAGTGCCTTGATGGCTCTGCCAACACTCCCAACAACTCCAAAATGTCGAAGAGACCCAGAATCAAAAAACATTTCGTCCAAAAAAGACTTTCCTAGCCAAAGTTATGGCTAACTGAAGTTTGCCCTCCCAAAACTCCACCAAATCTGGCTAACTGCCAGATAACTCCGACAAATTAGGAAACGGCTCTGAATTTTGTGGGCACTCCAATTTTGGCGGGCAATTAAGTTTAATGCCGGCTGAAACGTGGTCACATGCATCGGTTATAATAAATGTTAACTCCGATCCACATTTGAATCACGTTTTTTTAAACCCACGTGTTCGTGCTTTAAACCCACGTTTTAACACGTCAACCAAACGTTATCCAACTAATTGTGGAACCTTTGTTACGTGGGTTGTAACAGTTGACCAGCATTGCCCACGTGACATTTAAAAACATAAGACTTGTGGGTTTTAAACACTTTTTTCATATTTCGAATTTTTAATAATCATATGTGGTTTAATATATAATTTTAATAAGGTTTTTAAAATTTAATTAAAACATATATAAAATAATATAATATATGATTAATTAAAATCATATAAAATATTAATAAATATATAATTTTAATTTATCAATTAAACCTTAATAAAAATTAAAGATTTTCCCAACACAAAATTAAAAACTTTTCTTTCAAAATTGAAAGTTATTGGGAAAATTCAAACTGCAACGGATTTGAGTGTCGTTTGTGGCGTTGGGATCGTATTAAAGAGCTCTTTCTCGTCGATCTGCTTTAGAGAAATTATGAGAAACTTCATTTTTGAGCATTTTCCCAAGCTCAGATTTGAGCTCCTGATCAGTATGTCAATTGTTATATATTGATATTAAAATATCAGATGAAGATAATTGCATCAGTTTTTTGTTTTCTCTACCAGATTCATGGGACAGTCTAGTTATTACAATAGGTACCAATACAACTACCTTGAATTTTGATGAAATTGTCTCAGCCTTGCTATCGGAGGAAATGAGACAATGAAATATGGAGGGCTATACTGGAGATGCCTTATCTGTGTGAGGAAGATACCATAATAGAAACAAAAATAATTTTTTGAGTGGGAGATCTAAATGTCCACGAAATTTTGTAAAGGTGTGTTGGAAATGTGGAAAGGAAGCCACTACAAAAAGGACTGCAGATCTATCTCTTCTGAGAAAGGAAGGGATCAGATGATGCTCCTTATACAGAAGCAAAAACCACCTCAGATGAAGGTGGGGATGTGTATTTGGCTTCTTCTTCAAATACAAATGTAGATCATGAGGCATGGTTGATTGAGTCAGGTGCATCCTTTCACTTCACTCGCCATAGGGAGTGGTTCTGCGAGTATGAGAAGTATGATGGTAGTGATGTCTTCCTAGGGGATGATAGGAAGGCCATAATCATTGGACATGGAAAAGTAAAGTTGAAGCTGCAAGGTGGAAGGATTAGAACACTTCCTAGTGTTCTGCATATTGGCCAGAAATCTGATTTCTATAAGCAAGATGGATGATGTAGGTGTAAAAATAGTGTTCGAGAAAGATACCTGCAAGATGGTTTGGGGAGCATTGGTATTAATGCAGGGAATTCAGATTGGAACTCTATACAAGCTTCACGGTAGCATTGTTATCAATGGGTGCAATAGTTCTGTGGTTCCTGAAAGTGGATTGCAAAGCCTAGAAATCTCTGGAGAAAATACCATGCTATGGCATCAAAGGCTTGGACATATTAGAGAGAAGGGCCTTTAGATACTACATGGAAATGGCATGGTAGAAGATATTTCTAATTTCTCTTTGGATTTCAATTTTTGTGAACATTATGTATACGAGAAGCAGAATTGGGTGATTTTTCCTTCTTGTGCTAAGAGGGCGAACAAGATATTAGAGCTTGTCCACAGTGATGTTCTTAGACCTGTGTCGGTTCCATCACTAGGAAAGTATGTGTACTATGTTTCATTCATAGATTAATTCTAAAGGAATAGATGGATATATTTCTTGAGGAAGAAATCTGAATCCTTTGACATATTTAAAGAATTTAAGGCTCTGGTGGAAAACCAGATAGAGAAGAAGATAAAGGTGCTGAGGATAGATAATGGTGGAGAATTTTTCAAGAAGTAATTTGAAGAGTTCTAAAAGAAGTGTGTTCTAGCATGGTCTAATACTAACCCATACACACCTCAGAAAAACAGAGTTGAAAAATGAATGAACAGAATGTTGATGGAAAAGGAAAGAAGCATGATCAGTGGTACAGGGTTAGGACAACAATTCTGGGTAGAGGCAATGGAGAATGCATGTTACATGTTTAACAGACCACCTTCATCAGCGTTATAGGATAAGACTCCACATGAGGTATGGACCAGTAAGAAACCCTCTCTTTCACACCTAAGGGAATTTGGATGTGATGCATATGTACATTTTGAAAGGAGAAAAGGACTAAGTTGGATAATAAATCTAAAAGGTGCATCTTTATTAGGTATAAGGATGGTGTAAAAGGTTACAAGCTTTGGAACCCATAAACAAGGAAGGTTGTGTACAGTCGAGATGTGGTGTTTAGAGAGTTGAAATATGTTGTTAAACATGAATTCATACTAAAGGAACATGAGAAGATAGATTTTGAGCTAAATGAGGATCAATCAAACTCTACAACAGAAGACGATTCAGAAGAGGAAGAGCCACAAACTCTAGCTATGAGAAGATCAATTCGGGAAAGAAGACAACCATAAAGGTATAGTCCATCTGCTTTCTGTTCAAATTTTTCTTTAACTATCACTGATGATGATCACATCACTATCAGGGAGGAAATGGATTCGGAGGATGGAAAACTCTAGAAGGAGGCCATGGTTAATGAAATGGCATCCTTGCACAAAAATTAGGCATGGGATCTGGTGGATTTTATTGGCTCCCTGTATTTTCAGCAGATTGGTGAGATCGAAGCTGTAGGGAGAACACTTGAACCACTTTGGGATTCTAAGATCTAGCCCTCCTGAATCCAGAGAGGGATCTCTCTATAAGTGAAAATATTGATTTATCTTTAAATCTTTTATGTGTGATATTAGGCTAGTTATTAAGAACAAGGGTTTTTGTTCGGTTTTGGATGGTTGAGCATGATTTTTAGTTGAGTGGAAAGTACTAAAATGAAAGAGTTTCAAAGGTGTGAAGTTGTAAGCAATTAGAACAAGCTTTGGCTGATAAGATAGATATAACACTGGTTTTTAGCCCATTGGGCTATGGAGTCATAAAAGGGTTTAATTGTGCAACAATTTCAAGAGTGGTCCAAGGGGAAAGTCATCTATATCACAAGATATTTGAGATTAAATGATGGAATGGAACAATAAAAGTGTTGAAGGGGTGGAAAAAGACCATAATTTCAACTAGGATTTATCAGTCTTTCCAAACAAGAAAGGCCTTTTAAGTAACTGTTTAAAACCAACCAAAGGACAGGGCTAACCATAGATTTATTTGGAAAAGTTCCTATAAAAGCTAACTCATCAAACAAACAATCCAGTAATCCACATAATTACTTTCAAAAGGGATGAAAATAGATAAGAAAAACAAAATTCAGCCTAAGATCAGATAAGATACTTTTAAATCTAAATTTCTTTCAGCATACTCTTAGGGAAACTTTCAAAATTACCTTTGGAGAAAGAAACTAGAAGACAGGGCAAACCATAAACTTTTATATTCAAACTCTACTAAGAATATAATGAAAATATCATTCAAGAAATTATTTTCAAGCTTCGCACATCAAGACAATGGAAAACCAACATTCCTTGATAATGTTTACACTTAACTTAAGATTTTCTCAAAAACACAATTTGGAGGAAAACATTGAGATAAAGCTTATCAGTCAGAGAAGGTTATTGTAAACAATAAATCCTAACTCTATGCTTTCTGCTCTTTATCAAAGAATAAATGGACAAAATGGCATACATGAAAGGAAAAAAATAACACAGAAAGAAGCACTTCACCAGTGATATAGACCAGGATCCCAAGAATCAGCTTGTATATTGATGCCAATCCAGTTACATTCTTCAAGTCCAATGTTTCAGTTCAGCAATCATCTTCTCTTCTCAGCCTAACTTATTTGATCAAAAATAGAGCTTCAAGAGCCTCTGAACACTATTTACATGTAGAAAATTTCGAGCACAAGTATATTTCAAAGTTCTGCAACCAACCCTTTACAATGAGCTCCTCAAGAAGATTTTATAGGAAAAAATGAGGAGGTGGAATGAGAGAAAAGATCTACAGGCTCAATTAATACAGTTTAATGCTTCTCGGCCTTTGAGGGGCTCAATGGAGAAGATTATAGATATTTCCTCTGTATTAATTGGTTTACATTAAGTATTAAGCTCGCTGGGAAGATTTGTTGACTTTAAGGCTCTTAGTTATCTTTGCAATAACTCTGTTGACAGTTTACAATAAGTTCCTTTGGCTAAATTAATTGTTCAGCTATATTGGGGAAAAAATCTTCTGTTCTGGTCATAACTCGGCCTCTTTTGACTACTTTGAGGCTACAGGTGGCTTTTGGTAGCTGAGAGGACTCAATTAGCCTCTGATGTGGCAGTGGAGGCTTTCTCGAATTGATAGATCTGATTGTCTTTCTTTAATCACTATTAATTTTCTTTAATTCTGTGTGTTAGGCATAATTAGGCCTAAATTATGTCTTATGTTCTTCAAAATATGTTTTACTAAGTGGATTAGGCTTTTGATTATCGATTTGGGCCGTAATCCCTCAAAACTGTGTAAAAAACCTTCAACTCTTCATCTCTTCTGTGACTGGATCTTTAACACTGATACTCATTGATTGATTCAGTTTTGCTGTGTCTTGTTGATGTGCAGGTGTGTAGAGGGTTTTAAAATGGCATCAGTGCTCATGAGGCACCGATGAAACATGGTGTCGAACCCCGTAGAATGATTTCTTTTATGAACAAAGGCATGGGGGATCGTCATCCCCAGTGTTGGGGTTCCCATGTTTTGGCAAGGTTGGCAATACCAAAAGATGAGACAACATCAAACCACTTTCAAACCTCAGGATCTAGCCCTCCTGGGTCTAGAGAGGGATATCTCTATGATTGTTAAAGGTATATGACTTTGAAGCTCAAAGTTAAGGTGTTAGACTAGTTATAAGGCTCGGAGTTTGTTTGTTTAATTGTTTGCTTGGTTGTTGGGAATCAGGAAAGAAGGGTTCAATATAAGACAAGGATGGGCAAAGAGGATTTAGGCAAAGGAGAGATAATTCCAGGGAACATTCAAGACCATTGGGCAATGGATTCAAGAAAGGGTTTACTTACTATTCAATATGCAGGCTTTCAGTTGGGCTAGGCATCTAAAGCATTGGATCTTAAAGATGATAGTGTGGTAGGATAGGCAAGAGGGAAGGTGAGAGCAAGGAAACATTAAAGATTCAGAACACAAAGTTGAAAACCTGAGGTCAGAGAGAGACTTTTAACTCTTAATGCTTCGGCCTCTAGCTCAAGGGAACTTAGATGGGATTAATTAACTGAAAAGGATCCTACTGAGATAGAGATAGAGTTCTAGACCTCTCAGTGTTTCCAATTCATTTAATTAAACCTCAACAAGAACATCTGAAGCACTGACCTCAATAATTCATACATCAGCTAGCAGGAAATAACATCCACTACACTGTTTAAATCAATTGAAATCAATCCTCAGATACACATATAGCAGAGAAACATTAAAGGAAAGGAGAGCAGAAACATAGGGTACTTAACAAGGGTAAATCCTATGCCAAATTTCTGATGCAAGCCAGTAGAAATGCAATGAAACGAATTAAAATACAGAGATTGAAAAACATCACCAGCTACTTTAAATCAGGATCCAAAGAAATGTGCTTGTCATATTAAGAGCAACACCAGTCAAGTACAACATTGCCAACAGCTTGAAAGTTCAATCTGAAAACATCTTCCTCAGCCTATCTTACAACTTTACACAGAGAACATGTCTCAAATGAAACAAATTGCAATTCTCTAATAATCGATCAACAACAACCTTTACAATGAGTTCCTTTCTGAATTTTATAGCTGAAAGATGAGCAGAGGAGGTAGGTGGAGAAATAAATGTAGCATTAAACTCTGAAAAGGAAAGAGGGCCGAAGCCCATTTTGTTTAAATACTATGCATTTATCTCTGGCACTCTTTTGGATGCAAAAGCGATATTCTTCAGGCTTCCATTCACTTCGGTATGAATCTGATGCACTTTGGCTGCAATACTCCGTAGTACCTTTGGTGAATAAACAAAAAGGAAGATTGAGGTCTGCCATGCTGCATAACAAATGCTCTGGTAGCATAGGACTATTCTGTTAGGGTGGAAATCTTCTGAGGAACACGGTATAGAATAAAAGCTGCATGGGCACTCTGTCCTTTATGGGGAAAACATTCTGCTGATGTGAAAAACCCTGATATACATAAATTTCTGTGCATTTTACCCTCTGTGTGCTCCATGATGTCTTCGATCTGGTGCTTTAATGGCTCTGGGGAGGTTTTACAGAGTTCAAACCCTGTTCTTTTAATGCGAGTCTAGTCATTCTGCCACTGTATTAAAGGCTGTGTAATCATGGCGGATTTCACCACCTGATAACCCTGCAAAACACGAAACCCAGTTATGAAATCCTTGCATAGGGAAGGATGGCTATGGAGGGCAGGTAGAATGATAGCGCGGCGGTGGTAAAACAGTGGTTTTAGGTGAAATAATGGTGAAAAATGCATTGATATGGTGAAAACCTCGACTAATAGGTTTTCGATGAAGAAACAAGTGTGGACCGTTAGATCATGGTATGGTGACGAAGATCGACAACAGAGATTAATCCGTGGGATGGCGTATGAAGTTGGGCGGAATGAATGTGAAACATTAAACTTTAATGTATATCACTAAATTTTGGATATAGGTGGAAATATACAGAAATGGATTGAAATGCAATGAAAATGATTGTGTGGTGGGACTCGGAATGGGTGGAGGGAAATTCATCCAAGACCATCAGATCTGAGGAGGAGATCGACGACTATGATTCAATTGGAGGGGAGAAATGGGAGGTTTGACAATCCAATGGATGATGGTGCGATTAGATCATGACCGTTGGATATTGGATTAAATGGATGGTCGAGATTGGATCGGGTAATCGCAATCGCAAAGGGCGGAAGGGGGTAGCATTTGAAAAATGCAATTGCAATTAAAGCGGGAGAGCGCGGGCCGTAGGATCAACAGGAGAATCAATGGTGGGGATTAGATCAGAAGATCGCAATCGAGGTGTACAGGGGTGACACATTACAAAAGTTTCGATTGCGATTGGAGCAGGGGTGCGATTGAGCGCCAGCCGTCCGATCCGGAAACAGATCGATGGCTCACACATAATCGGAGGAGCGGATGGATCAGGGCGATCGCAATCAAGGGATACGGCAAGACCTTTGCAATTGCGATTGGCGCTCGACCATCGGATCGGAACAACAGATCAATGGTGGAGATCGCAGCAGGACCGATGGAGTGATAACACTATCGCATCAGAGTTTTCATTGTTTACAAAGGAACTGAACGTTCCGCTCCGATTCTCCGATGCGATTAGTGCCCAGGCCGTAAACGCTCGGTCTTGGGCATAGGGCATATGGGGAAGTGGTTTAAGGGGGTTGGCAGAAAAGGGGCTAGGCCCTTATATAAGTTTAAAAGTGGGTTTTTGGGCCCTTTTTAACATTTTTCAAGGCTGGGAAAAGGTAACGATAGGGGGAAAAAAGGGGGAATTAGGCCGAACAAAGGGAACTTGTAGGATTTAAAGGGAATTTTGGGTATGACTTAGAGGGTAAAACGGGGGACTTTGAAAAAGGGGAAAAAAGGGTAAAATGGGACATTCTGTAAGGATACAAGGGGCAAACAAAGGCCCTTTGGAGCACAATTTTTTACACTCAGTGAGGCTTATTGACTCAAGAACAGCAGAGGGAACTGATCAAAGGGTAGGGAACCTGAAAAGGCTTCAAGGATGATGTGTTTTTCAAAGAAATTCATTCCTTGAAGGCTCATGAAACAAATTAGCCCCTTGCTTGCTTGTCAAGAAATTTATAAGGGGCTAACACCCAGATTTTGATTTTCCTTTAACATAATGGAAACAACCATTAAAACCTACACAAACAAGAAAAAGTTAAGAAAATCCTGCGTATTTTGGTTTAACTGCTTTGGAGGCTGGGGTTAGAAAGCAGCCATTGGATGAAAGCATCCAACGACGAGGATTGCTTTGTGGGGGGTCAAATAGGACACGGTTGGAATCAAACGGTGGGGAGATTGAATCCCGAGCATTGATGCATATTGATCAATGGTAGAGTTCGATCATAAATATATAAAGCGGAGGGGTAACTTTATAATGAAACGACAAAAAATATAAGAAAAATGGGCAAAAAACATTAATCGGCAATGACAAAGGCATGGATGAAATTTTGGGTTTCAGAAATAACATGGACCATCGGATGAGATCGGTCCACAAAGATCAACAGCGGAGGTTGATCGATGAAGGCCCTTGGAGGATGAGATCGGTCCACAAAGGTCAACGCGAGATTGAATGTGGGTCGTTGATCTGCAGAGATCAACGACGGAGATAAAATGCGATAGAATGCAATACAAATGGGGTAAAGTGGTTTCGGCTATAGAAACCACTGGTTTTGCGCTGCAAAATGGAGGAAGGTCGATTTTAACTTTTCAAACACGATATGTGTTACTGGCCAACACATGGCCTTTTGAAACTGCCTATATCGCGTGATTTCAAATCATTAACATTCGGGCTTAAATTTATGCAAAACTGTGTGTTGGCCGTTAGATCTGGGGTGTCAGATCGAATGGTTAAGAGGAGAGTGTGATAAGACAAGATGCAAGGACGGAAAGAGGTGGAGGTAGGGGAAGGCAGTTTCAATCTTGACCGTCCAATCAGGGATGAACGACTGAGATTTTATCTGGAGAATGGTACGACCCAAAGGAGTTGGGCCTGTCGGGTTGATTGTAGACCATTGGATCAAGGAATGAATGGTCCAGATTAAATCTCGGGGTCCAATGAATAAAAAAAATGAGGTGAGGGGTTGGGCGGAGAAAGGGCCAATGTGGCGGAGATCTCATTTAAAACTTTATACAGCGGGTTCATGGTTTTTAACAAAGGGTGAGGGCTTTGATCTGGACCTTTAGATCCTGATGCGTGGACGGCCCAGATGTAATCAGAAGATTTGTGATCAGGGGAGGAGAGAGGAAAGGGCGCTGATGCGATTAAATGTAGACCATTGATCTGAGGATCAGATTGACAGCGGAGAATGAATCGGAGGAGGTCACAGGCGGGGGGATGGGCTTATGATCAGATCAATGTGGGCCGTCATATCTGGGAATGGTGGAATAGATCGACGGTAGAGAATCCATCAGAAGGGGCCAATCGGAGGGGGGGTGATAAAATATTAAAACGCGCCCAATGGAAATCTCCGATGCGAGATCCCGAAGACCGTTTGATCGTTTCGGATCAATAGTTGGGAATGGTTTAAACCATGAACCGGCGGGTTTCCTTTTAACATAGGAAAAATGGGTTTTTCATGAAATACAAAGGAAAATTGGCTTCAGGGCAGGTTTATTATAATATTTAGCACCCGATTGCGGGGCTGTTGGTTTTACAAAGGGAACAAGGGATCGGGAGTTAGAACAAGGGGGCCAATCGCATCAGGGAATTTTAACGCAACAAAAGGAATGCGCTCATCGAAAGTTCTAATGCGATAAGTGCCATGGGCCTTAGCGCTTGGTTCCAGCACCAAGTCGCATGGTGGGGAAGTGGTTTAGGGCTTAGCCCAAAGGGGCTTAGGCCTATAATGAAAAAATGGGTTTTTTATGATTTTTCAAGGTTTTTCAAAGGATTTGAAAGCTTCCGATAAGGCGAAAAAGGAGTTTTAAACCTTATCAAAGGGGTTTTTATGAAGGAAAGAAGGGAAATGAGGGAAAAATAAGGAATTTTATGAAGAAAAAGGGGATAAAAATGGAGGTTATTTTTTAGTGGAAGAAGGGGTAAAATGAGGGAAAAAATAGAGTTTTTGCAGCAGTCTTTTCTTCAGGAAAACAACAGATTCTCAAAATTAAGAGGGAAACAGCAATGAAGATTAACTCAAGGATAAGATATTTTCACAAGACTTCAAGAACTAAAAATTTGGCAATAAAATTGTTTCTTGAAGGCTTCAAAAATGATTTAGCCACCATTTGATATGAAAAATTTTATAGGTGGCTAACAGTGGCTCCACATGGGGATGGTGCCTTCTTGAAGGCCTCAAGAACTTCAGACTTGTAATCTCAGGGGGGCTGATCAATGCCTCATCCATTGGGCTGCAACTTTCTTCACTTGGATGATCTTCTTTTGTTATGATAATGTTAACAGCCATGAAAAACAATGGAATTCTAACAAGCAAGATTTCTACCTACCCAATCCTATTGATCTAACATTTTTTCTTCTTTCAGAGTGCACTTCGATTGGAAAAATATTTTACAAACATTTTATTATTTTGAAAGAAAAAAACTAGTCTAAGTCTACTTCTTATTTCTCCATGAACTCAAATTAAACAATTGAGTTCATAAGCTTCTCTAACTAATCTACTATCGGTTAGGATTAAACAGTCTAACAGATTTTTATTTGCTAATTTCTAAAACAGAAATTTAAAGGCATACAAGTCAGGATTGAACAGTATAACTTGTTGCTGATCTATGACATAAAAACAAGTTGCACATAGATAATTATTTGCAGAAAATTAAATCAAAATGGTGAAGGCTTAAGATCTGAAAGTTTTAGGAGCATCCTTCTCTTTTCGTCAGCTCTGTTTTTTAGTTTGTTTGACTTGTTTTCTGTTTATTCTCTGGTTCAATTTTTGAGCATATCAGAACCAGTTTTCTTCTATTGTTGACTCATGATTTAAAAATATTGGAGTCATTCTTTCCTTTTGAATCTCAGGTTCGGATTTTGAGCTTGTTTGAACCTTTTCTTCTATCCTAATCTACCTAACTAATAAGCCAAGATTAAGCTATTTGGAAAATATATTTCACTAACCTATCAGCAGTAAATTCAAAACTAATTAGTCAAGATTAGGTTGTATGGCTAACTAGAGGCTTCCAAACATTATATGATCAAGAGAAATAATGTTTGAGCATCCTACCATTGACAGTTCCTCCAAACAGTTCAGCTCCATTCAACTGCTGCAAAAAATAAGCATTATTACCAGCAGTAGAATGAATGAGATAAGGGCCAAGCCATAAGTTATCAAATTTCCCATGCTTGCCCTTGTCTTCTCTCCTTGAGTCCTACTTTAACACTTTGTCCCAAATATGAAATTGCTAGCCTTTGTCCTTCTGTCAAAAAGCTTCTTGATGCTCTCTTGCTTTTGTAATGCTCTGTTGTAGACCTCCTCCCTGGTTTGTCGAAGATGTATGGTCTGATTTATTCTTCTAATCATGTCATTGTCTTCAGACTGCACTTCTTGGATCAACTTCATAACTGACATACCTAGGCTGGTTGGAAAAATTGCATCTGTACCATACACAAGCTGATAGGGTGACATCCCAATAGATTTCTTAAGTGTTAATCTGTCAGCCCATAGTGCATGTACTAGCTTTGTGTGCCAAGACTTCTTGTTGTCCTCCAGGAACTTCTTGATTATGTTCACCAAACTCTTGTTTGAAGATTCTGCCGGCCCATTCCCTTGAGGGTGATAAGCAGTAGAATGACCCAATGTTATCTAATATTTGTGACAGAATTCAACCATCTTCTTGGATCCAAATGTTGCAAAATTATCAGTGATGATCTTCCTAGGACAACCAAATCTAGAGAGGATATGAGTCTCTATGAATTTTATGATGACAGAGTCATTGGCTTTCCTAGAAGGGATGGATTCTATCCATTTGGTAAAGTAGTATGTTGCAATGAGAATCCATCTATGCTGGGCAGATGAGGGTGGATGGATTTATCCTATGAGATCTAGTCCCCACTATTGAAAAGGAGCTTCAACAGTGATTGGATGCAGAGGTAAGGGCGCCAATTTTATTTTTCCTTCAAAAAGTTGGCATTTATGACAGGAAATTATCATCTTGTGTACATCTAGAAAAAGGGTGGGCCAATAGTAACCAGATCTAAGGATTTTGTTGGCTGTTTTCTTCCAGTAGAGGTGGCCTCCACATTCTCCTTCATGGAACTCGTGCTTAACCTTCTCTGCATCATTCTCAGGCAAAATTTTAAGCAATATTTCACTTGCATTTTTCCAATAAAGACATTTATCTATAATGCAGTAGTTTACAACTTTTAACTTTAAAAACCTTGCCTTTGTTTTCGATAAACCAGGAGGTGTATTAAGATTGAGAAAAACATATAGAATATCAAAATACCAAGAGGAATTCATAAAATGATCTTCAATAATGGGAGTTGACATTTCCTCTTGTTTATCTAAAGCATTTATCATATTAATATCAACAACTTCAAAATTGGATTCAGCCATTAATCTAGCCAGACCTTGGCCTTTGATGAGTTTAGTGGGCTTGATTTCTAAATCATACTCAAGTATCACAACTATCCACTTTGTTGAAAATGCAGCAAGATGATGGAGCTTAGTGAAATGAAGTCGCCTTCACTAAGTGGGCCCGCAGGCAAATTCTGGCGCAAAGTCTATTTTTAGACTATGTCTATTTTTAGACATATGGAGCATGGTTTGGGGATTCCAGTTTGAGATTATTGAAGTATGTGTCATGTTGGTAAAAATAGATGAGACTCTATTTTTGAGGTCAAAGAGGTTGAAGTCTATTTTTAGACTGCCTCTCCTTAAAACAGGGAAGTCAAATATTATTTACCCTTAATAATATTTAGACTATAAACAACAGTTTACTCTCTTGGAGCACTTCAGTTCGAGCTAAAGAAGTGGCTCATGCATCTGACAGAGGAATCACGTGGTTCCCAAGGGTTTGATGGCATCATGCATGGTTGACTTCAGTTGGACTTCAGTGGCAGAAGTTTGGAGGAGTTAATGGGACAGCTAGTGGAGTTGTGTTCTGTTTATTTTAGTTGAACTAGTTGAGATTAGTTTAACTAGCTAATCAATTAGTTATGAGTGGATTGAATTAAATATTATTTAATTCATTAATTAGTAATCATTATTCAACTCAAGAAAACATCAGTTCACTACAGTGCATGATCAGTTCAGTGGAGACCAGTGAAAGAGGTAGATGAAAGGGTGGAGTTAGCTATCAGTTGTGACTATACTGTTGCTATTTGAAACACACAGATAGGTGGAGTAAGCCCATGAGGATTGCGCAGTTCAGGCTAGTGGTTTATCTATATAAAGAGGCCATCCCATAGCATTGAAACACGCAATAGAGGCAAGGCAATTGGCGGTGAGTTTTGAACCAGTAACATGTTCAAAACTGAGCTAGATTGTGAGTAACTGTATGAGAAAGTACTGAGTACTTGTGAGGAGTATTGTACTGATTTGGTTAGTTGATTTCTCCATTATAATATACACAATAGCTGTGGGGTTTTTAGCTATAAGCTTTCCCCATACATACTGTGTTAATGTGTATCATGATTTGATGTGTTATCGCTTGATTTTATTTCCGCATGTGTGATGATTTGAGTTGAGTTGAGTGGAAGAGATTATGTGTTGTGTATGAAGTTCAAATAGTATGTGACCAGGATAGTCTCGGTGGATAATTAATCATTATTCAGAAAATTTATACATGGTATTGGAGCTATTGAAGCAGAGATTGATCATCACAGTGATTACAAACTTATTTCGGTAGATAGAGTCTGCATGCGGGCCAGGTAGCCTCCGGATTCATCTTTCTTCGGAAAGTGAAAGGGTCCAGTAAATTCCCCTTGCGATCAATCTCTGTGCTAGAAATAATTTTTTCTCACGGATCTAGAGCGAGTCGAGCTTTGAGGTGGAATTCAAAAATTTTGCGAGCTTTTTTTTCTTGGTGCCGGTGTTGAAAATGTCTTTCAACGGTTTGTGACTCGAATATGCTCTTGAAGGCGGTTCGAATTATATTGCATGGAAGGATCGCATGGAGGCAGTATTAGAAGATAATGGTCGAAGGAGTTCGTAGATACGGATGTCGAAAATCCCATCGATGCGAGTGAAGTCGATGCATGACAAAAGAAGATGGAAAAGTGTCGAAGGATCCTATTGGAGGGCGTCAGGGGATCATATTGTATCCGGCTCGCATGGAAAGGCTACTCCATATTTAATGTGGAAAGCTTTGACGGATCTATTCCCGGAAAGTAAGAGCGACCCAAAGGAAAGGTCGGCGCTCAAAGATAAGCTCGGGAACATCAAGATGGAGAAGGGCGAAAATATAGCCAAATACCTCACAAAGTTCACTCAATGCGAGAGATGAGCTCGGGAAGTGTGGGGGGTGATCTGTCGAAGACGAGGAAATGGTCGACCCGGCTCTCCTTGGTCTTCAGAAGGCTTGGAACTCATATCAAGATAGTGTCAATGGTCGGGAGAAAGTCTGTAGGGATGGGGAGCGCCTTTGGGCGGATCTCATGCAGGAGGAGATAAGGAGGACTACTCGAGATGGATCTTCATCGAAAGGGAGCCGATGAAGAAAAGCTGCGCTTTGGTTGCCAAAGCAAAGAAGGGGAAGGGTAAGAAAACCTCTCATTACAGGGTGCAAAGGGAAAGAAGCGAGGATATGGCGAAAGTGAAGTGTTTTCACTGCCATGATCACAGAACATTATGCTACCAATTGTCGAAAGAAGAAGAAGAACAAGCAAGCGGGAAGATCTGCCAGATGGAGAAGCTTTGGCTTCACGAGTTCGAGCTTTACTTTTTCACCGATCGCATGCTTGGTTTCAAGTGTGTTGGGATCGGTGTGGTTCTTAGACAGCGATGCATCATTTCATATGACGGGGAGATCGGGATTTGTTCCCGGATCCGGAGGACAAAGATTTGGGTGTGCACATCGAGATGGGCGATGATGGTAGATATAGTGCCACTCGGTATTGGTACCATATCCTTTCGGAGGGAGTCCGGTAAGCCCTTTGTATTGAAGGATGTCATGCATGTACTTGGATTGAAGAAGAACCCGATTTCGGTAGCGATGTTGGAGGATAAGGGGTATGATGTGGTCTTCAGCAAAGGAAAAGCCTTCTCGCGCATGAAGACTCTCTGGAGAGACCCGGAAGATAGGGGTTCGAACTAAGAACCTTTATCGGTTGTAGGTAGATGGTCTGCGCAGCTATGGCATGCAAGGCGGGAGAAGTGGTGAGCCGGGATGATGAGGGCGAAACGTGGCACGGGAGATTGGGCCACCTTCACCATGGAGCTTTGAAGATCCCTACGGCTGATTTCTCATCGGGCTTCCTAAGGGCACTCTTACGCGATCGGATCGGTGCAGAGGGGTGTACTTTAGGGAAGTATGTGAAAGCCACCTTTCACGAGAAGGATAGTTGCGCCACGACGATCCTTGAGAGAGTTCACAGGGACGTGTGTGGTCCTTTCTCGGTTAGCTTCAACAGACAAAGCACGGGTATTATGTGATCTTTGTTGATGATTTCTCTCGAAAAGTCGTCGGATCTTCTTCATGCGAGAAGAAGAGCGATACATTCGCGAAGTTCACGTGAGTTTAAAGCACCGGGTCGAGAAGGAGTCGGGGTAGAAGGTGATTGCTCTAAGGAGTGATAACGGTGGTGAATTCATCTCGGCTAAATTCAAGGAGTTCTGCGGCGCGAAGGGATTCGGAGAGAGCTCATCGCACCCCATAACACACGGCGAACGGGGTGGGTCGAGCGGAAGAACGAACGATCGTGGGTGTTGCACGGGCGATGTTTCATGATTAGGGCCTACCCCCTTCACTTGTGGGCTGAGGCATGAAATACAGACGGTGTATGTGCAGAATCGTTGTCCTCACAAGGTTCTTGGCATGAGTACACGGAGGAGGCTTATTCTAGCAAGAGGCTCGATATTTCCCATTTGCGGATTTTTGGTTCTCCCTGTCTACATGCATGTGACGAAGGATGCGAGAAGGAAGTCTGGATCCAAGCTCGCTGAGGTTGGAATATTTGTGGGGTACATCGATACACCTCACAACTATCGGGTGTATTTGTCGACGATTTGCAAGACTGTTGTGCGACGGGATATAAAATTTCGGGAGGAGAAAGCCATGCGGTGTTCGCTTGAGAGGGAGCTACACTTGCATGCGGATGAGGAGGCTGTTAGTTCCTAAGGAGGAGCTTCCGGATGTGGATCGACACAAGAGGAGGTTTAGGAGGTGGAATAAACCACCCATGCGATGCCAACCATCGAGAGGGTGCATGCGCACTACAAAAGCCGAGCGGCGGCTCGGGATGCGAAGAAGGTTGTAGGACCACCTACGAGCACATCGCGAGATAGAGATAGTCACCGGATCGGTACACTTTGGATACATGGCTCTTGTGAGTCAATGTGTTGTGACGGAGCCATCCTCTTTTGAGGAAGATGTGGAGGAACCCTGCATGGGTTGATGCCATGATCGAAGAATATGATTCGATCGTCAGGGAACAATGCATGGGAGATTGTCCCAAGACCGGTTGGGAAATCGAGTTGTGGGTTCGCGATGGATCTACAAGGTGAAGCGAGGCAGTCGACGGGAGTGTGGAGAAGTACAAGGCGAGATTTGTCACCGTGGCTTTTCACGGATCGAGGGGATTGACTATGAGGAGACTTTTGCACTGTCGTAAGGTACTCTTCCATACGGGACGATCCTTGCTCTCTCGGCGCAGATGGGGTGGCACATTCATCGAGATGGATGTGAAGACTGCGTTCCTCAATGGAGTTATTGAGGAAGAGATGTACATAGAGCAGCTCGAAGGTTTTGAGATCTTCGAGCGGTGAGTCGCATGTGTGACGACTCAAGAGAACACCTGTACGGGCTGAAGCAAGAACCTCGTGCTTGGTACACTCGGATAGACAAAGCTACTTCATCGGGCTTGGATTCTCCAAGAGTGAGGCGGATCCTAAGGCTGTACCGCATTGTGGTGGAGGGGAAGTCGTTGATCATCATACCTGTATGTAGATGATCCGATTTTTGACCGGCGATGAGCGAGTTGATACTTTCATGCAAGGAGGATCTTGCACGAGAGTTTGAGATGAAGGACTTGGGCATCCTTCATTATTTCTCGGGGATTGGAGATTTGGCGACGTAGCGGAGGACATTTGTTTCTCGGGGGCAAGTATGCTCGGGAGATTCCGGAAAGGTTCAACATGCAAGGCCGCAAGCTCGTTGACACTCCTCTTCCGGTGGTTGGAGGAAGGAGGATGCTACTTCGAGCGGAGGTTAGTGGATGCCACTATCTATCGACAGTTGGTGGGGTCGTTGATGTATCTGGTCAATACTCGACCCGATATATGCTATGCAGTTAACCAGCTTTCGCAAGCTATGGTTAAGCCTACCAAGCTCTTTTGGAAGGCGGGCAAGCATGTATTGCGCTATATCAGAGGCACATCGGGATATGGTTCATGGTACAGATAGGAGGATGAGTTGAGGCAGCAGTGTTTCAGGCATCGGTACCATCACATCAGAGATTGTGTTCAGCGGAGGATCATGATGCTTTCATATGTTCCCACGGAGGATCAGGATGCCGACATCCTGACGAAGGTGCTCACCAGGAGCAAGTTCGAATTCCACAGAGGCAGGATAGGGATTGCAGATAATCCATATCTTGCTGAGAGGGAGTGTTGAGAATGCAGCAAGATGATGGAGCTTAGTGAAATGAAGTCGCCTTCACTAAGTGGGCCCGCAGGCAAATTCTAGCACAAAGTCTATTTTTAGACTATGTCTATTTTTAGACATATGGAGCATGGTTCGGGGATTCCAGTTTGAGATTCTTGGAGCATTGGTCATGTTGGTAAAAATAGATGAGACTCTATTTTTTGAGGTCAAAGAGGTCGAAGTCTATTTTTAGACTGCCTCTCCTTAAAACAGGGAAGTCAAATATTATTTACCCTTAATAATATTTAGACTATAAATAGCAGTTTACTGTCTTGGAGCACTTCAGTTCGAGCTACAGAAGTGGCTCATGCATCTGACAGAGGAATCACGTGGCTCCCAAGGGTTTGATGGCATCATGCATGGTTGACTTCAGTTGGACTTCAGTGGCAGAAGTTTGGAGGAGTTAATGAGACAGATAGTGGAGTTGTGTTTTGTTTATTTTAGTTGAACTGATTGAGATTAGTTTAACTAGCTAATCAATTAGTTATGAGTGGAGTGAATTAAATATTATTTAATTCATTAATTAGTAACTCATTATTCAACTTAAGAACACATCAGTTCACTACAGTGCATGATCAGTTCAGTGGAGACCAGTGAAAGAGGTAGATGAAAGGGTGGAGTTAGCTATCAGTTGTGACTATACTGTTGCTATTTGCAACACACAGATAGGTGGAGTAAGCATCTATATAAAGAGGCCATCCCATAGCATTGAAACACGCAATAGAGGCAAGGCAATTAGTGGTGAGTTTTGAACCAGTAACCTATTCAAAACTGAGCTATTTTGTGTGTAACTTTATGAGAAAGTACTGAGTACTTGTGAGGAGTATTGTACTGAGTTTGTTACTTGATTTCTCCATTATAATATACACAATAGCTGCGGGGTTTTCAGCTATAAGCTTTCCCCATACATACTGTGTTAATGTGTATGATGATTTGATGTGTTATCGTTTGATTTTATTTCCGCATGTTTGATGATCTGAGTTGAGTTGAGTGGAAGAGATTATGTGTTGCGTATGAAGTTCAAATAGTATGTGATCAGGATAGTCTCGGTGGATAATTAATCATTATTCAGCAAATTTCTACACACTTACCTCTCTTACCATCTTCGTCCTGTGTTAGAATGTCTTTCACAACTAAATTTGGGACAAAGGCAATAATGTGGGAGTGCAGAATGTAAACTCTGAAGTCTTTTAAAGCTTTGACTAAGGCAAAGGCTTGTTTTTCCATAATGTTGTACTTTAGAGGAGCATCTCTCAATGCGTTGTTAAAGAATGCGATGGGTTTCTCTTGTCCCTGTGGATTTTTCTGCAATAGGACACAGCTATTGTATGTTCTGATGCAAATGAAAAAATGTAAAGATCTTTTGAAAAATCAGTACTTATTAGGACTAGTGTTTTGGTTAATGCTTGTTTCACCAGCTCAAAATACTTCTTTGCTTCCAAGGTCCACTTAACCCCTTGCTCCTTTTTCAGCATGTTTGTAATGTTTCTAAGGAGCTTAGCTAAGTTGGGTATGAACCTTCTCAAGAAATTAATATTTCCAATGAAAGATTGAAGTTCCTTGATGTTTTGAGGATGAGTGATTTGCAATATAGCCTCGATCCTTTTTGGGTCTATCTTTATCCCCTTTTTTGAAATGATCTGCCCAAGAAGTTTACCTTCTTGGAGACCAAACAGTGTTTTCTTAGGATTTAAAGATATCCCAAACTTTTTGCATTTCTCGAATCCTTTTCTCAAGTGTTCTAAGTGCTCTTCATCTGTTTTGGAAAAAACTGTGACATCATCAAGGTAAATAATGATGAAGTAGCCTAATTCTTCCGAGAATGCAATGTCCATGGCTCTCTGAAAAGTAGCACCAGCATTCATTAAACCAAAGGGCATATTTACATACATAAAAGTGCCCCAAGGTGTTGTAAAGGTTGTCTTTAATTGATCTTCAGGATGTACTAAAATCTGATTGTATCCTGAGTAGCCATCTAGCAAAGAAATTCTTTTAGAACCAACTACCCTTTGTAAAATATGGTCCATCTTGGGTAAAGGGTAGTTGTCCTTCAATGAGGCTTTGTTTAAATCTCTAAAGTCAATACAAAGCCTAATCTCTCCTGTTTTCTTCCTAACTGACACCAGATTAGACACCCACTTTGAATATCTAATAGGGACAATAATACCAGCTTCATACATTTTCTTGATTTCCTTCTCCACCAAAGGTAACTAAACAGGGTTTATTCTGCACAGTTTTTGTTTAAATGGCTTTTGGTTTTCCTTGAGAGGTATCTTGTGCTGAATTATCTTAGTGTCATGGGATTTCAGATCCTCATAACTCCACACAAAAACATAAGAAAATTCTTTAAACAGCTCTATGTATTTGAGTTTATTATGAGCTGGTAAAGTTTTGGACAATTTGATCATCTTTCGTTTTAATTCACTACCTATATTACACTCTTCAACTTCAGTTTCCACAGGCTCCAACTTTGGCTTCTTGGCCACATCATTGAAATCAAACAACTCTTCTAATGGGACCAGACCTTTTGGCAAACTTTGATTTTTAGACTGCAGAGTTTCTAAATCTTTTGCTTCTAACTCTACAATCATTTTTGTTGTATCTTCGAGTTTGTTAGACAACAGATTTATATCAGCAATATTTGGAGATTTTTCTTCTTCATCAAGTATATTTTCTTCACTGGGACAGTCTGTTTCATAGTCTAAATCCGAACTCGGTAGTTCAAATTCATTTCTGGACTTCAGGAAGTCTTCTATTTTTTTGTCTCCATCAAACACTTGCCAATATTTCTCATTATCAGGGACAACTGGTCTAAATTTAATTTGAGTTGTGCATTGTTTGGTTTCATAAGGCGTTAAGCATGTTCTAGTAGCAAAAGCTAAACTATGGGCCATGATATTCTTTTCTCTTGGGACAAAAATAAGTTGGGATTCCTCAAAAGTTTTCAATAAATCCATGACATCATTCCTATAGGCTCTAAGTCTGGGGTGTTTAGTGTTGTATTCCCCATTTACTTGCCTAATGATTAACTCTGAATCCCCATGCACTTTAATTCTCTTGGCTCCTAATTTATTCAACAAGTGTAAGCCTAAAAGAAGGGATTCGTATTCCGCTATGTTATTTGAACACTGAAAGTTTAATATGTAGGAATGGCCTTCCGTGTGGTTGTTCTCAGTGTTACGTATCGAGACGCCTGCACCAGCATTGCTCCTAGTGCAAGACTCGTCGAAGTTCATACTCCAAAGAGGACTAGTTGTAGATTCACCAGTTTGGTTACTATCCTCTTCAACTAACGTGCTTTCGGATTATTCTTGAAGGTCAGCACTTTGTTGAATTTGTTTTAACTCCTCAATTTTTTCATTGAGTTGAGGACTACTTTCTTGATTCTCAAGGTTTAAAAGCAAAGGATCAATGATTTGTAGCTATAGACCTGTGTTTGGTTTGTTGTATTTTTCTGGTTTAGCGAACTATTTTGACACTTCTGTGTTGTATTCCTCCTCCTCTCTATCTGCCATTAACTCAGTCAAGGTCACTTGTTCATTGAATGTTTCATCATTGAAAAGGACAAATGAATCAAGGCCTATGTTTATAGAATAAAGAGGAGAGTTATGTGGTCTCTCTTGGCTGGTAACCATATATTGCATATGAGACTCCCTGTAACTAGTCTAATCGAAAACATGGATGGTTGCATATGTCATGTCCATTTGCATAGTTCATTGTAACTTAGCTACCCAAGATCTTGATAACAACATACCATATTTTGGGGGTACGTCATCCACAACAATATCCATTACTAAACATTTGGCTGGAATTTGTGCTAAGTTTACACAGAGGTCTTTGATTAAACCTAAACATTTCACTCTACTTGAGTCAAAGGAGTAAAGATCTTTGTAAGGTCTGGTGATTTCAAGGCCTAAAATCTCCATTACAGCTTTGGGAATTAGGTTATGAGAGGCCCCTGAATCATGCATATTGTTGTGCAAAATCTTTTCATGAACATTTAAACTTACATAAAAAGGAGGAACCGGTCCTTCTTGATATCTACCCTCAATCTTAGGACCAAAAATGAGCTCTGGTTGGTCATAATTAATATTGACAGTGTCATTATTCTCTTCTATGTTAAAAGCCTTCAAAATTTTAGATCTATATACATTTTGGGCAGCTAATTCAGCTAGGGGAACAGACATTTTGATTCTGGAAATTTCCTACTCCAAACTAAAAGGCATCTAATTCTTTGAATTGCTTGTTTCAGCCTTATTAACTTCCACTCTATCAGCAAAATCAGTTTGTTGATTTCCTCTATTTACATTTTACAAAATTGTTTTAACATGAGCACTAGTTGAGGTGCTAACACTACTAAGGTCTGCACTTTGTTTTTCAATATTTTGAGTGCTTTTCTCTTTGTTTTTATCAGAATTTACAACCACTGTTTTACAATCTTGGATTTATTTACAGTGCTGTTTTGTGCATATTTTTCAAAGGTTTTAGTTTTGGGAGTTTCCTGATTGCTTTTACTCCTAAGGTCATACTTTTTTTGAGATTATATGATGACATTTTCCATTTCTTGGTAGTAATATTCATATTCTACTCTCGTGTCATCATAGGGTGTATATAGACCCTATTTTCTATCGTAATGAACTTCAAAGTCATCATTATCTACTCCCAACATGTTGATATCATCTTCCTCTGTTTTTTCACCTATTTCTTCAACCTCACTTACATAGTTTTGATGAAAAGGAGGAGTGATCTGTTGATCATCCTCCCTTGGTCTATTTTGAGGCTAGTTTCTCCTAAAATTCTTATTTTGGTTTTGATTTCTATTTTGAGGAGCTGTTTGGTTTTGACTAGCTTGTGCTCTCTCAAGTATGCTCATCTTTTTCATCATCTCCTCCATCATTATTTCCATCTTTGAGCTAGATGTGGAAGCTGTGGATTCCTCTCTAAAGGACAATTTCTTCTCATTCCTCATTCTTGCTCTTTTCTCCATTAGATTTACTTCCATAGCAAGAGCTCCTTTTTTCATATCTTCGAGAGCCAAATTATCTCTCTCTCTCAGCTGATAGGCCATCTCAGGATCATATCCTTCAGGAAATTTTTTTAAAGCTGAGCCTTGTGGAGGTTTTAGGTCTAGGGGAAGTGCATTATACACACTATTGAACCTAGTGCAATAAGCTTGTACACTTTCCCTAGTGTTTCTGTGGAGATTCTTCTAGTCCGAAAGTATTTGGAGAGGGTTTTTCCTCACTTCCCATTTGTTTAAGAACAACTGATGGAAGGCTTGGAGATCATTAGTACTGTGAGGGGTTAAGCCTTTGAACCATTTTCTCACTTCTCCCCCTAAACTCTGAGCAAATAATCTAAGTTTGACAGATTCATCATCAATCTCATTTATGTCAAAATAGTTATTCATCTTATCCACATGTTGTGAAGCAATAGTAGCATTACTGGCATCATACAATGGTATCTTGGATTGATAGTCCTGTGGAAGATTGACTAATGGTAAAGGAAGGACCAACGGGGCATACCATGTTGCCATGATAGGGGGTGAAGGTGGGTTGGAATGGAGTGGTTTGGACAGGGGATGTATGAAGAACAGATGTGGATGGACCAGCAATAGATTTTTGAGCTGATCTAGGATGAGAGACACCTAAATTGTGAAGGAAATGTAAATTAGGTGGTGTAGTTTCTCTACTACCAAGATGTTCATTTCTATCTGGGGATGAAAGTGAAAACTCTAAATCTAGCTGATCTAAATCATCAAGTGACCTAGTTCTAAATGGATTTCTTAAGTCAACTTGTGATTCTTGTAGAGCTGCAAGGTTTTCAGGAACATAATTAGCTCTAAAGGGTGATCTGAAAACAGTTGAAGATTTAACCTTAGGAGACTTCCTAAGGATTCTTTTAGGGTTATCAACTATATCAGGAGAGTTTGTGTCAAGGTAAGCTCTATTGTGAATCTTTCTAGGAGCCACTATGCTGTGTTTTTCAGACCCAACTGAACAAGAAACATTTTAACCAAATATGACATTCTTTAAGAGGCGAACTATTATTTTAAACAAGAAAAATTTAATCCTAAAGTCCTCTTAACTGAGTTTGTATGATGTTATGAGGCTAATGGCTCTTCCCAGTGGAGTCTTAAGGTCTTTTTAGGATTGTGGAGTCACCAGGTGGAAATCTTTAGCTCTTTTGGAGGTAAAAGGTTTTATGGTCCACCACCATGTTGATTTGAATATCAATATGAAATATTTTTGGGTTTTCTGAGTTTATTTCAGTCTTATTGGTTCTAAGAGTGTTCTAAATCTATTTCAACACATAGCTACGGTGATGAGACAAAGACAATTTACTCTTATGGCTAAGCCAATTATTCCTTCAAGGTTTGATAAGTTCTTATGAGAATCCTAAGGTTTCCTTAGTTTGTCACTGATTCAAAATAAGTTTTATCCTGATTACCATTTTCTTGGTAGTGCTTGAAGAGGGTTACTTGTAATCAAGGGGTTTTATGAATTCTTAAGGGTACCTAAGATGAAATTTTACTATTCCCCAGTGGAGTCGCCAGAAATGTTGGCTCCCTGTAATTTTAGCAGAGTGGTGAGACCGAAGCTGCATGGAGAACACTTGAACCACTTTGGGATTCTAGGATCTAGCCCTCCTGAATCCAGAGAAGGATCTCTCTATAAGTGCAAAGATTGATTTATCTTTAAAGCTTTTATGTGTGATATTAGGCTAGTTATTAAGAACAAGGGGTTTTTTTTGGTTTTGGATGGTTGAGCATGATTTTTAGTTGAGTGGAAAGTCCTAAAATGAAAGAGTTTCAAAGGTGTGAAGTTGTAAGCAATCAGAACAAGCTTTGGCTGATAAGATAGATATAACGCTGGTTTTTAGTCTATTGGGCTATGGAGTCATAAAAGGGTTTAATTGTGCAACAATTTCAAGAGTGGTCCAAGGGGCAAGTCATCTATATCACAAGATCTTTGAGATTAAATGATGGAATGGAACAATAAAAGTGTTGAAGGGGTGGAAAAAGACCATAATTTCAACTAGTATTTATCAGTCTTTCCAAACAAGAAATCCTTTTAAGTAACTGCTTAAAACCAACCAAAGGACAAGGCTAACCATAGAATTCTTTGGACATGTTCATATAAAAGCTAACTCATCAGACAAACAATCCAGTAATCCACATAATTACTTTCAGAAGGGATGAAAATAGATAAGAAAAACAAAATGCAGCCTAAGATCAGATAAGCTACTTTTAAATCTAAACTGCTTTCAGCATACTCTTGGGGAACTTCAGAATTACCTTTGGAGAAATAAACTAGAAGACAAGGCAAACCATAAAATTTTCTAGTCAAACTCTACTAAGCATATAATGAAAATATCATTCAAGAACTTCTTTTCAAGCTTCGCACATCAAGACAAGGGAAAACCAACATTCCTTGATAATGTTTACACTTAACTTAAGATTTTCTCAACCACACAATTTGGAGGAAAACATTGAGATAAAGCTTATCAGTCAGAGAAGGGTACTGTAAATAGTAAATCCTAACTCTATGCTTGATGTTCTTTATCAAAGAATAAATGGACAAAATATCATACATGAAAGGAAAACAATAACACAGAAAGAAGCACGTCACCAGTGATATAGACCAGGATCCCAAGAATCAGCTTGTATATTGATGTCAATCCAGTTACATTCTTCAAGTCCAATGTTTCAGTTCAGCAATCATCTTCTCTTCTCAGCCTAACTTATTTGATCACAAACAGAGCTTCAAGAGCCTCAGATTGATAGATCTGATTGTCTTTCTTTAATCACTATTAATTTTCTTTAATTCGGTGTGTTAGGCATAATTAGGCCTAAATTCTGTCTTCTGTTATTCAAACTGTGTTTTACTGAATGGATTAGGCTTTTGATTGTCGATTTGGGCCATAATCCCTCAAAACTGTGTAAAAAACCTTCAACTCTTCATCTCTGTTGTGACTAGATCATTAACACTGATACTCTTTGATTGATTCAATTTTGTTGTGTCTTGTTGATGTGCAGGCATGCAGAGGGTTTTAAAGTGGCATCAGTGCACATGAGGCACCGATGAATCATGGTGTCAAACCCCATAGAATTATTTCTTTTATGAACAAAGGAATGGGGAATCGTCATCCCCGGCTTTTGATTTTCCTTTAACATAATGGAAACAACCATTAAAACCTGAAAAAACAAGAAATAGTTAAGAAAATCCTGCGTATTTGGGTTTAACTGCTTTGGAGGCTAGGGTTAGATCGCTTTTTTGCGGGGGGTCAAATAGCAGACAGTTGGAATCAAATGTTGGGGAGATTAAATCCAGACCATTGATGCATATTGATCAACGGTCGAGATCGATCGTAAATATATAAAGCGGAGGGGTCACTTTATAATGAAACGGTAGAAAATATAAGAAAAATGGGCAAAAAACTTTAATCATCAGCGACAAAGGCATGGATGAAATTTGGGGTTTCAGAAATAACATGGACCGTCAGATGAGATCGGTCCACAAAGATCAACGGAGGAGGTTGATCGACGAAGGCCCTTGGAGGATGGGTGGAGGGAAATGAGTCAATGCAAGATTGAATGTGGGCCATTGATCTGCAGAGATCAATGACAAAGATAAAATGTGATAGAATGCAATACAAATGGGGTAAAGTGGTTTCGGTTACAGAAACCACTTGTTTCGCACTGCAAAATGGAGGAAGGGTGGTTTGAAATTTTCAAACGCGATATGTGTTACTAGCCAAGATGTGGCCTTTTGAAACCACCTACTTCACGTGATTTCAAATCATTAACGTTCGGGCTTAAATTTACGCAAAACTGTGCGCTGGCCATTAGATCTGGGGCGTCAGATTGAACGGTCAAGAGGAGAGTGTGATAAGACAAGATGCAAGGATGGAAAGAGGTGGGGGCAGGTGAAGGCAGTTTCAATCTTGACCGTCCGATCAGGGATGTACGACTGAGATTTGATCTGGAGAATGGTAGGACCCAAAGGAGTTGGGCCTGTCGGGTTGATTGTAGACCGTTGGATCAAGGAATGAACAGTCCAGATTAAATCTCGGGGTCCAATGAATAAAAAAAATGAGGTGAGGGGTTGGGTAGAGAAAGGGCCAATGTGGGCTGTTGATCTGTAGAGATCAACAGTGGATATCTCATTTAAAATTTTATACAGTGGGTTCATGATTTTTAACAAAGGGTGAGGGCTTTGATCTGGATCGTCGGATCCTGATGCATGGATGGCCCAGATGTAATTAGAAGATTTTCGATCGGGGGAGGAGATAGGAAAGGGCATCGATGCGATTAAATATAGACCGTTGATCTGAGGATCAGATCGATGACGGAGAATGAATTGGAGGAGTTCACGGGAGGGGGGATGGGCTTATGATCAGATCGATGTGGGCCATTGGATCTGGGAATGGTAGAATAGATTGACAGTAGAGAATCCATCAGAAGGGGCCAATCAGAGGGGGGTTAGTAATATATTAAAACACAACCAATGGAAATCTTCGATGCGAGATCTCGAAGACCGTTTGATCGTTTCAGATCAACAGTTGGGAATGGTTTAAACAATGAACCGGCAGGTTTCCTTTTAACATAGGAAAAATGGTTTTTTCAAGAAATACAAAGGAAAATTGGCTTCGGGGCAGGTTTATTATAATTTTTAGCACCTGATTGTGGGGTTGTTGGCTTTACAAAGGGAACAAGGGATCAGGAGTTAGAACAAGGGGGCCAATCACATCGGGGAATTTTAACGCAACAAAAGGTATGCACTTGTCGAAATTTCCGATGTGATAAGCGTCATCGGCCTTAGCACTTGGTTCCGGTGCCAAGTCGCATTGTTACAATAAAAACTGTCATCCTGACATTTTTCTATGAGTATGAGCTCATTATTACTCATACTTCCTCCTTTTGCAAGTCTGACATATCAGCTACTCATGTCAAGCTTTCAAAATCAGAGAAAAGTTCCTAAAAATCCCCTAAACATTGGTATTGCACTTTCTCTATTCATTGCCTGTGGTCCCGCACCTAAATTTCAGCTCGCCTGCGGAATCATACCGCACATTCTTTGTGTTATGGGTGTGGACCTCTGTAAAACTCAAAAAGGCGAGAAAGTAAAGATAAAAAGTTGATTTCAGATGAATTCTAGAAGATTCTAGATGGGAATTTTCAGGAATGGATACGCTTTGAGAAGGTTCTTGCATCCCTCACTAGATGGAGCTAACCCCTTGATGTAAGGAGCTAATCCCTTTGAAGGATGATTCTATCCCTTCATATTTGGAACAGAAAACCTCCTCTTTTCCACTATAAAAAGAGGCCTTGGGTAGCCTCAAAGGGAGTTCAAGATTTAAGATATTTGAAGTTAAATGTTGTTGAGATTCAGACTTAGTTAACTAAGACTTTCTGTGAGGTTAAATCACTCACTTCTATCCGTCTTGGTTCAAAGAGTGCAATGCTTGTCAAAGTAGAAGAGATTCCTACTTCGGACCCCAGGAGGACCTGCACGACATCAAGGCACAGGTTGTAAAGGTTTTCTTTTATTTGAAGTTAATACAAATATACTCATTTCTCTCATTAAACTGTCTATTCATAGTTTATTTCATAAATTCCTTGATCATTATGATGAGTATAATTTATAATAATGTCTATACAGGTGCTATGTAATCTTTTTGCTTGTTTTTTACTACAGATTCACGAGGAACATTCTTTCAAGTGCACGGGAAGGACTTCAACGAGATCAAGCAAGCGCTGGACATAAGGTAGGCCTTACACCTATATAACATTTTTATGAATCTTGTATGCTTAGAGAGAGATTAGTATAATTGGCTGTTTGTTGCTAGTTACTTTTAGTACTAGAGGGATCGGTCTTGTCTGCAAGACGGATTAATCTACACAACAAAATGGCGACTCCACTGGGGATTGAACCCAGAATCTCTAGTTTCGCATGGGATCGAACCCAGAAACAAACCCAGAAACAGGTCCTTTACTGTTAAGTTTTAACGAGTCCAATATAGGAGAAACTCGGTGTTTTTCAGTTTTAGGGAGTCAGAAGAAAAACTTAAGAAAACTCCGTGGGTGTACTTTTTTGTAAATTTAGTCTCTCGAGCCCGAAAAAGGATAAAATAATGCGGGAGAGAACTCTATTGACCGTAATTAGTCAACGTATACCTTTTTCGTAAATAGTCCATTTCAGTCCGTAAAAGGGGTAAACTTATACTGAAGGGACGACTGCTCATTTACTTTAACGAGTTCGAATAGTCAAGTACTTGGCAATCTTTTCATGTTTAGAGAGTCTAAAAAGGGCTTAAAAGAGAACTCCATGGTTTTTCTTTTTCTGTAAGTTTGAACGAGTTCGAAAAAGGGATAAAATTGTACTCATATGGCTGACTTTCAATTTAATTTACGAGCAGGAAAAGACGGAAAGAACTCAGTATTTTTATATGTTTTACGAGAATGAAAAATAGCAAAATGATCTCGGGATTTTCATGAGTTTAACGAGTCTTGAAAATAACCAAAATTGACTCCAATGTTTCGCTTTTTCATAAAATTTTTGAAATAGTCCAAAAAAATGATAAAAGTATGCTCTTTGTTGAAAAACGATCAATTCTCCTGAAAAATCCAGTTTCTGCACAAAAACTTGAAACATTATCAATACCTGTTTAAGATAAGTAAAAATGCTTTCAAAAATACCCTTTTTAAAGTGAAAAATAAATAAATTAAAAATTCATCCATTCGAAAAAACTTATAAAAAGGACTTTTTCAATTTCATTTTTACCATTCAGTTCCAGAGTGAAAAGTAAAAAGCTTTTGGGTAAGAAAGTTCCTGTGAAGATTCTGGAAAATCCGTCCTTTGGAATCGAGAACCGTCAGTCCTAGGTAATCCACAACCTCTCAATCTTGTTTTTCATCCATTTCAAATTTGTTTTTTGGCTTTAGTTTGTATTTTTTGGGCAAAAAATGGTTAAAAAATTCGCCCGCGGGGTCCGCAGGTGTGACACACGTTACCTGCGGACCCCGAATTTTTTCTATAAGAAAAAAGTCATGGGTTCTGCACCCGGCACACAGTACGCGTGCGTATCTACGCACTATTTACAAAGCGTAGGTGCGGTACCCGCGCGGTTGGATTTAAAACATTTATTTCTCATTTGTTTGCCAAAAAATTTCAAATAAGACTATTCTAACTTGCATTTTTATTCATTGTAGGATTGACAAGATGCTGATCTGGTGAGAATGTGAGCACGAGGAAGTGGATGAATCCGCCATACTCCATTTTCCCACACAAAAAGCATTAAGAGCATGTGGTTTGTACAAATTTTGGGCCATTTCAGGCATGAGGGCACAAGTAGAACTCCTGACATGGTTGGTGAATAGATGGAATGTGCAGGACCAGTGCTTCTTTATTGGTGGCCATCGGCTCGAAATTGAGCTGGAGGATATATATTTCTTAACTGGTTTGTCCAAGAGGGGCGAACAAGTTTCTTTGTTTGGGACTAGGCCAGGTGGCCAGTCTATCGCTAATCTCCAACTAGAATTCTGCAATGACCAGGCAAATCCTCCGGACAAACGAATTGACATAAAACACATCATCCATCCTGAATTGAAATTTATTGCTTTTACTGTTACCAAACTGTGTGGGAGTGCTGCGCTTCATGTAGCTACTGGTTCCCAAATGCGTATTGCCGTGGACTGTTTTCGCGGCACCATCTTTAACTGGTGTGAAGCTGTGTTGGCTAATGTGAAAGGCCAACTAACCAGAGAAAAAAAATGGGAAACTGAATAACTTTGGATACCGATCCATTGTTGTTTCTTTTTCTCTAGAGAGGATCCACATGTTAGCTCCACAGAGTATTGCTGTTGATGCCGGTCGACTTCGAGAACCGAGGATGGTTCGTTGGTCCGCATTGATGGCTTGTCATGCTATCGAGGGTACTGAAATTGTCCGATTTCCTCCTTCATATTTTCGTTGGCTGCATCGCCAACTTTTTGTGATAGAGGAATTTCCATATGCCGGGATAGATTTCCGTGGTGACCGAGAGATGGTTATCCCAGCAGGGGAACAGTGGGATGAGTCAGGTACAATCATTTTTCAACGTTTTCTAAATTCTAATTTTTTTTAATTTTTTATCATCTTTGGAAACTAATAACCAAATTTTTTTTGAATACAGATGTGGGTCCACAAAGACCAGCCCATCTCTAACCTTACGAGAGAAGACAACCAGTTGCGGCTGCACCAGCCCCAGCAGGCCAATCAGCGGAGATTTTGACTGATTTAGAGCATCATCTAGAGCGTTTGACTCTAGATATTCCAGAGACGAGCATAGATGAAATTCCTCTCAGGTTGCAGAGATATGTGATTGGAGTTCCAGGACCTTTTAGGAGGTTCCTATGTAGGGTGGCCCGAGCAGTGGTTTCTTATCGTGATCATCATCAGTGATGGGATGATCGTGTAGACTCATATTTTGACTTTTGAGTTATCATTTTTTGCCGATCATAAGGTGTTTCCAACCTATGATCGAAGACGATGTATATTTTTTGAAAACACTACTATACTATGATATATCGCTATTTGCCGGCTATCTGTGTACATATATGAATGCGTTTGATTTACTGTTTTGATTATTGCAAATGTCTATTTATCATACTAGAAGAAATTGAATCTGGTAATGTATTTAAATGTCTTGGAATATGCTGATATTCAATGTAATCAAATTCACGTTCCAAAAGACAAACTCTTAAAAATAACCGTAATAATACTGGATTTCTAATGGTATAAACCCTATTAAGCTATAATACAACAATTTCAGAATCCAACCTTACAATCAAACTCCAAATTCCAAATGATATGGATTCAGATAATAACTCAATCACTGCACTATACTCGGCAATGTTATTCGTTGTTTGAAAAGGCTTACCCCATGCATGGATACTAACTCATCAGAGGGTGAATAGATAACCCAAGCTGCGGAAGAAATGTTCCGTGTACTACGACAAGCACCATCAGCAAAACCAATGTAGGTTTGAAGAGACGTCGACATCTGCAATATCAAGAGTAAAACTCAGATAAGCAGGGATAGTGATAAAAATACACTCTCTAAACTAGGCACACTTTTCTAATCTAAAACACACCAGCAGTAAAGAAATCAAACTAAAAAATCTCCACACCACATTTAAGCATAATATCACTTTAGATAGAGCCCATTTCTAGGTTTATCCAAAGGGACACCGTCAAAATCTATCAACTCATAGGCCCCTTTTGCTAACTTTCGTTTAACAATGTAAGGACCATGCCACATAGGCATGAATTTCCCAGCTCCTAGCTTGTCGTTAGCTTGATAATAAAGTAAAACTAGGTCTCCTTCTGAAAAATTTCGAGGGGTCGCACTTCTATCATACTGAGCTTTTATCCTTTTAACATGAGCCTCATTTTCTATTGCAGCATTTTGTCGATTCTCATTAAGTACAAGAAATGTTTCTCCTCTTCAGACGTAGCTGGAAGTAATTCTACGGCTAATTTTAGTGACGGTATTTTGCATTCAATCGGCAACACAGCTTCCAAATCGTAAACCAGTTGAAAAGGAGTGAAACCTGTTGCTGTTTTGACTGAGGTTCGATATGCCCAAAGTGCTGAAAATAACATGGAATTCCAATTCGTCTTGTGAATACCAATGATTCGTTTGATCATGGTGACTAAAAATTTGTTAATGGCTTCAACCAGACCATTGGCTTGCGGATAATACGGAGTGGAACTATCGTGGCGCAAGACAAGTTGGTCTGTCAGTTCAGTCATCATGACATTCCGAAAATGACTTCCATGATCCGTAATAATAGCTTGAGGAACACCGAACCTAGCAATTATGTGATTAAATATGAAAGTTGCAGCAGTCTTTCCGTCAGCTGAAAATCTAGGCATCGCCTCGGCCCATTTTGTAAAATAATCTACTGCTAAGATAATATAGTCATGCCCCCCGGCTGAGTGAGGGTTACATGTAATAAAATCGATACCCCATTTCGCGAAAGGACCAACAGCAATTATAGGGTGAAGAGGAGCGCGTGGCGCGCACATTTTTCGATAAAAAATTTGACAGTTGTGGCATTTCCGAACCGCATAAATACAATATTTGAACAACGTTGGCCAGAAATATCCTGCACGCAATATCTTTTGGGTTGTGGCATACCCAGACATATGACCGCCACATGCTCTATAATGGCAGTCATTTAACACCTTTTCAGCTTCTTCATGAGTTAGACAACGTCGGAAAATAGAATCCGCCCCACGACGATAAAGTGTATCACCAATGATATTATACTGCTGGGATTGGAAGCGTATTTTCTGTCGCTGAGTTCGTGAGATGTCAGGCCGAAAAGATTGGGTTTGGAGATAAACAATAATATCTCCATACCAAGGATCAAGTGTACTGATGAGAAACAAAGATTCGTCCGCAATGGACTCTTCTGCCACTGTTTCAGTATCAGTAGAGGGGAAATCGCACATCAGTTCTGCAAATACCAAATATTTCTTTGCCTTGGATTTTTCAAATTCAAAGTCAAATTCCTGCAGGATAACTATCCATTTGGAATATTTTCCCCCTAGCAATTGTTTGGTCAAAATATACATCATAGGGTTGCAATTAGAAATTACCGTGGTTTTACGTAACAAGATGTAATGTCTAAAACGTTGAACAACTTGAACAGCTGCCAAGGCCAATTTCTCCACATGTGTGTATTTGATTTCATTCGGATGCAGATTCCGACTAAGATAATAAATCACATGTTCATTGTGAGATTCATCTTCCTGAACTAGTACCATCCCAATGGTGGAATGAGAAGCAGCGAGGTACATAATGTAATCTTGGCTGTAGTTGGGAGGATGCAGTAATGGTGCATGGGTCAACGCATGTTTAAGTGCATCAAAAGATCGATCAGCGATCTCGTCCCAAAAGAACGGAATGTTCTGTTTCAAAAACCGGGTAAAACCCTTTGTAAGCCCGGCATAGTTAGGAATAAACCTTCATAAAAATTTTGCTTTCCCCTGCAAACTTTGGAGTTGGCGTAAAGTCCAAGGAGGAGGCAATTTAACAATGGCTTCGACCTTCGATGGATCGACGTGAATGCCTACTTTCAAGACAAGAAATCCCATTAATCGACTTGATTCTACGCAGAAAACACATTTATGCGGATTCAGCCTTATCTGATAATGCCTACATCTCATAAAAATTTCTCGTAAATGAGTGAGATGGTCGGCCCTACGTAATGAATGAGCAGGTAAATCATCGAGATATGGCTGGACAATGTGCTCAATGTCATGAAATGCATAAGACATAGCCCGTTGAAAAGTTGCTCCAGCGTTTTTTAATCCAAAAGGTAGTTTACAATAAGCAAACGTTCCCCATGGACAAATAAAAGCTATTTTGGGTTAATCTGCAGGGAGTATGTTTATTTGATTGTAGCCGGAAAAGCCATCCATGAAGGAAAACAATTCACTGCCAGTGCAATCATCGATTATTTGATCGATAAAGGGAGTTGGATAATTATCTTTTGGACACGCTCGTTTAATATCCCTATAATCGATACATACTCTTATCATTCCTTGTTTTTTAGTCACAGGAACAATATTCGATACCCAATCCGTTAAGGGAATTGGATAAATGAATCCTCCGTGAAGTAATTTTTCAACTTCTGCTTTTATAGCAGCAACTTTTCTAGGATGAATTTGACGTAATCGTTGACGAACAGGTTTAGCATCCGGGTAAGTCTTAATCTCATGAACAACGATCGATGGATCAATTCCTGGAATTTTTTCATAAGACCAGGAAAACACGTCACGAAATTCTTGAAATAGGGCTTTATAAGTCTGAATTTCTTCATTTGTACAACAAGCACATATATGAATGTTTTCAATTATTCCCGGTTTTACTGAAATGTCAATGGGAACCATTCGAGATATATTTTCAAAATTTAACTCAGAATCAGGATTTTGCAAAGGATTCTGCGGTTCTTTAACATATTCAGCAGTAAAAATTGAAGCGAAATCATCTTCAAAATGATCTAGCTCAGGTAAAAATGAAGATCGATGATGTAGATCTTCCAATGGTAAATCATCAACAGACAAAAAATCACGAATTTGATCATCTGTATGAACAAGTTCAGGAAATGTCGTTGTAACTGAACTAGATATAGAAAGTGATTCCTCATGGATCCCATTCATTGGATCAGTTTTGGTTGAAGAGGGGTTGGAAAGTGACTGTGCAGCCTGATACGCAATTTCAAATGGACTCAAAGGCATCATGCCATCAAATGAATCAATCTCGGATTCGAAAGGTACGATCCAAGGATCATCAAACATAACAGTGTTTGACGAAATCATATGAATATTTGCAGTAGAAGGTGATACGTTAGGAGGAGGAAAGGAAAAAGTTCCTAGAAAACCAGAATCTTTAATCAAACCCACTCCAACATCCTTATAAGGGATAGTCGTTTTACCAACATGCTGGATTGTTTCTGAAGAGGCTGGGTCGGACGAAAAATAAGTTAACTGATCTATTGTCACGATATTTCCTTGATATGGAAATTTTATGAGTCGAAAGACCGAAGAAACAACAACAGTCATAGCATATGACAACCTATGACCCAGAAGAAGGTTGTAATCTAGAGGGACATCAACCACTTCCACATCTAGATTTACGATTTTACCTTCGACCCCTATGGGTAAATCCTGCAAAATACCAAAAGGTTGAAAACCTCGACCATCAAAAGCCTTTAGAATTGTCGGAGATTGGTTAAGTGTAGGAGAACTAAGCGATTTCCAACACTGAATCGACATAATACACGTTGAAGCTCCCTCATCAATCACAGTCTGAAAGATTGGTCTGTTTTTTACTAACACTGGAATCTGGAAAGCCATTTGGTGAGGTAGGCGAGGTGTACTATTTTCTAAATCGAAGATTATAAGGTTAGAATCCTGAACATCGACAGCTCCTATGGCAGACAATAATAATTTACGTTGTGCTGGACACGATTGCAACACTTCCAAAGCCGACATTGCTGAAGGAGAAACGACTAAGTCTTCAACAATGTTGTAATTCTGAGCAGCTCTCGCATGTGGATTGAAAGTTGATTTACGAAGAACACCTTTAGCAGGCGGTTTGATTATTAAGTCTGGATTTTGTTTCTCGATCTGTAGCGGACCAGAAACAGGAGGAGGTGTAGTTGATGTGTTTGCATTAGAAGATTCTGCTTCTTTACCATCAACAGGATTCTTAGAACCGTAATCTTGCGATCGCGTCGCAACCCTTACATGAGACATCATCATAATAGGCTCTTCTAAAATAGTCGAGGAAGAACCAATCATCTTACTATCTTGAATTGGAAAAGGATCCTTCAAGAGAGCAGGTTGTTGCGATCCTTTAACGAATTTCATAACTTCGGCTCGATATGGACATTCTTTCGTGAAATGATCTTGTTCACAAATGAAAGAAGGATAGAGAGGTTTATGTTTTTCGTCATTGGATTCATCTTTATCAGTTTTCTCTTTCGAATTCTTTTTTTTTTTATTCTTCCCTTTCTTTTTACCACTGGATTTAGATTTGGTAGTAGATGTCTCTACGACATGAATATCGGCAGAAACTTCGGGGGAAGATTCTCCTTTCGGGGAATCTGGTAAAGTTATAATAGGAGAAGAATTATTTGAAGATTTCTTCTTGCTTTTAGAATTGACTGTACCAATCATACCGTCAGCGGCATGAGACCCTGAAGGAGCTGCAACTATTTGACCTTGCTTTGGAAGATCGGGAATTTTCTCATGTAAACTACCTGACTGTGTATATACGAGGTCAAGGTGTTGAGCTTGGGAAATTACTTGCTCTTCAGTAACAACACCAGCCTTAGCTACATCTTCAGTGATCTTGGGTAAAAATGATTTAACAAACCATTCTGCCAAAATTTGATCTGGAATATAAACTTTCACCAAACGCCTCCTAGGTCACCATTCATGAATATGATCAGAAATATACGTGGAAGTAGATTGTTTTAACGAAGTTAATAATTCCGTGCCATTGTCGTATCTGATAGGCAATTGAAAATGAGTCAAGAAAGTAGTTTCTAACTGACTGAAATTATGAAACGAGCCTCGTGGCAACTCAATGTACCATTTGGCTGCAAAACCTATGAGAGTTCTTTGAAAAAGACGTAAACGAATCGAATCATCAATAATTGAATTAGATTTACACCAAAGGTGATAAGTCATAACATGATTCGATGGATCCTCTCCTGACTTACCTTCGAATTTTGGTATATCACTAGGCAACTTATGAGGCATTGGCAGCCAGTTTTGATAATAAAAAATGGGATAATTCGTAAGGCGCGTCAAATCAGGTAAGTCCAAAGTTGCGATAAACGGTAATTGATGGTTAGGGTCACGAAAACCTTGAGAAGCCAAAGCAGATCCAGGAGGTGGATACCCAGGATAACTAGGAATCGGATTTTCATTACGTATTGTGTAACCTTCTAGAAAACCAGGATGAACCGGACCATACTGAGGTTGTTGATAAGTATAACCAGGGTACGATTGATACTGATAGTTTGGATTCTATGCATAGGGACCAAGTTGCGGCTGTCCCTGGTACGGTTGATACATAAATTGAGGTTGACTTGTAACAACTGTACTTGTACCAGCTTGTCCTGCAGGCATCTGAACTGTAGTCTGAATGGAAGGTCCTGACTGAGGTACAGAGACTTGAGGGATTTGCATGGATACAGGGATAGAAGAAGTTGGTGTTACAGATACTCCAGAAATAGGTGTGACAGGTTGAACAGTCATTGCAGCAGTTACAGCAGTTTGAGGCGGAGTCTGAGGTGTACTAGGCCCAGTCTGCTGAACTGAACTAGGTGCAACAGTTTGAATAGCTGGCTGAACAGGTTGCTGGGTTGGAACAGAAACCAAAGGTTGTCCAGGTTGATAAGGCAACTGCACATTAGGCTGCAAGGGCTGTTGATATTAGGACGGATCCCACACCATATTTCTTGGGTATTGTCCCATAGAAGGTTGAACGTAAGGACCAAAACCTGGTTGAACGTAGGGTTGATTAGTAAGTGGTAAATTTCCGGCTCCTTGAACAGAAGGCTGTTGGAAACCTTGAGTTGGGTACTGACCTTGAGGTTGATAAACCTGAGGCGCGTACTGAGACTGGGGTTGATAAGGACCCTGAGGAGCATATTGTGCTTGGGGTTGGCCTTGAGGAATGTACTGTCCTTGAGGTTGATAACCCTGAGGTATGTACTTAATATGATTCCACAGTTTGTCCTGGGAAAAAGCTACCTTGAGGTTGGGCCCCAGGTGGTAACTGACTACCTTGAGGTTGCCCCCCAGGCGGTAACTGACTACCCTGAGGTTTCCCCCCAGGCGGTAATGGATTTCCTTGAGGCTATTCCCCAGAAGGAAACTGACTGCCTTGAGTTTGAGGATTTGGAATATTACCAGACATCATAAAGATTTGATCTGCGTTCGACGTTTCAATTTTAAGTCTATCAAGACCAGATGATAACACGTTTTCACTGGGTTGAGGAGTTATATTTTAAATTTTTGATGGGATCGAACCCAGAAACAAACCCAGAAACCCACGTGTTTTTTATATTTTAAATTTTTCGAAAATTCAGTCAACCACTCTTGAACACGACACTTTCATTCACCTGGGTTGGGAAATCATTTACCTAACAATTAATCAAACCACTTGTCTTCAGCCGGTTTCTGGGTATTAGCTTTGGGTCAATTATCACTAAACCATCTGTAGTGTCGTTATGTGTTCAAGAGGACAGTTCAAATAAACCATTCATCTGCAAAATACCTATCATCCATTATTGACCATCCCTGAGTCAGTCCTTGCCAATATAATTTCAAAACTTGATCTATGATTTCGTGTTGTGGGCTTGCCTATGACAGATCACTTTCTATCGACATCAGCACATTATCTAGGAAGTTGATCCAGAAATTGTCAGTACCTTGAAATCTGCATGCCTCAATGGTAGGTTTCTCGCCTTCGACGATAGGTTGCATCATTGACCTTCGATCGAATGATTCCGTGAGATGTTCGACTTCAGCTCATTCATTCACATTTCATGGATTGTACTGAGTACTTTGAGAGCCATTGACATTATTGGTGGTTTCTCTCACACTTGTTAACAGTTCACATCATTGACTGGTAATCAAGTGGTTTCTACCATGTTCGACTTCAGCACATTTATTCACATGGATAGAATCGTATTAGTTCGAGATGCGGAAATCAAGACCCTGGATCTAGTTTCCACCATCCAGGCTGCGAGGAATTTTATTATTATACAGTAGACTATTCATTACAGATGGCTGCGCCCATGCTATGTCTACACTATTGATGTAATATTAAAATCATTCCTGTATCAGAACGATTTGAGTTAGTTTCTAGTTAGTTTTAATCTGAGTATGGGAATGCCTACCTCAGTGATGACATATATATATATATTTTGCATTGAATTTTTTTACAAGTTCCGACTGGGGTGTCCACAGGATGATCTTTGAAATGATAAAGTACTGCACTCTTCATATATGACAGACTTCAGCTTCATCTATTCCAGACTTTGCGCTTTAGGGGGCAATTTGTTACACTAAAAACTGTCATCCTGACATTTTGCTATGAGTATGAGCTCATTACTACTCATACTTCCTCCTTTTTCAAGTCTAACATATCAGCTACTCATGTCAAGCTTTCAAAATCAGAGAAAAGTTCCTAAAAATCCCCTAAACATTTGTATCGCACTTTCTCTATTCATTGCCCGTGGTCCCGCACCTAAAGTTCAGCTCGCCTGCGGAATCATACCGCACGTTCTTTGTGTTATGGGTGTGGACCTCTGTAAAACTCAAAAAGGAGAGAAAGTAAAGATAAAAAGTTGATTTCAGATGAATTCTAGAAGATTCTAGATGGGAATTTTCGGGAATGGATACGCTTTGAGAAGGTTCGTGCATCCCTCATTTGATGGAGCTAACCCCTTGATGTAAGGAGCTAATCCCTTTGAAGGAGGATTCTATCCCTTCATATTTGGAACAGAAAACCTCCTCTTTTCCACTATAAAAAGAGGCCTTGGGTAGCCTCAAAGGGAGTTCAAGCTTTAAGATATTTTAAGTTAAATGTTGTTGAGATTCAGACTTAGTTAACTAAGACTTTCTGTGAGGTTAAATCACTCACTTCTATCCGTCTTGGTTCAAAGAGTGTAATGCTTGTCAAAGTAGAAGAGATTCCTACTTCGGACCCCAGGAGGACGTGTACGACATCAAGGCACAGGTTGTAAAGGTTTTCTTTTATTTGAATTTAATACAAATATACTCATTTCTCTCATTAAAATGTCTATTCATAGTTTATTTCATAAATTCCTTGACCATTATGATGAGTATGATTTATAATAATGTCTATACAGGTGCTATGTAATCTTTTTGCTTGTTTGTGACTGCAAATTAACAAGGAACGTTCTTTCAAGTGCACGGGAAGGACTTCAACGAGATCAAGCAAGCGCTGGACATAAGGTAGGCCTTACACCTATATAACATTTTTATGAATCTTGTATGCTTAGAGAGAGATTAGTATAATTGGATGTTTGTTGCTAGTTAATTTTAGTACTAGAGAGATCGGTCTTGTCCGCAAGATGGATTAATCTACACAACACGCATGGTGGGGAAGTGGTTTAGGGATTAGCCCAAAGGGGCTTAGGCCTATAATGAAAAAATGAGTTTTTTAATGATTTTTCAAGGTTTTTCAAAGGATTTGAAAGCTTCCGATAACGCAAAAAAGGAGTTTTAAACCTTATCAAAGCGGTTTTTATGAAGGAAAGAAGGGAAATGAGGGAAAAATAAGGAATTTTATGAAGAAAAAGGGGATAAAAATGGAGGTTATTTTTGAATGGAAGAAGGGGTAAAATGAGGGAAAAAATAGAATTTTTGCAGTAGTCTTTTCTTCAGGAAAACAACAGATTCTCAGAATTAAGAGGGAAGCAACAGTGAAGATTAACTCAAGGATAAGATATTCTCACAAGCCTTAAAGAACTAACAATTTGGCAATAAAATTGTTTCTTGAAGGCTTCAAAAATGATTTAGCCACCATTTGATATGACAAATTTTATAGGTGGCTAACAGAGTTGCCGGATGGAAGGAAGTCCATCAGGAGCAAATAGGTGTTTAAGAAGAAGATGAATATAGAAGGAAAGGTGGAGAAATAGAAAGCTCTGTTGGTAGAAAAAGGTTATTCCCAGGTGCCAAGAATTTATTTTGGTGATATTTTTTCTGCTGTTGCCAAGGTTACTTCTATTAGATTACTTTTATCTGTTCTTGTTTCATTTTATTTTGAGTTAGAACAGATGGATGTGAAGACAAAATTTCTTCACAGGGATCTAGAAGAGGAGATCTACATGAAGCAACCTAAAGGATTTGTGGTGAAGGGCAAGAAAGAACTTGTATGCAGGTTAAAAAAAAAATTGTATGGGTTAAAAAAGTCACCAAGGATGTGGTATCAGAAATTTGATACCTATATACAGGGACTTGACTTCACCCGAAGCAAAGAGGATCAATGTGTTTATTTTATATTAATTGGTGACCGCGTTATTTATTTGGTCTTGTATGTGGATGATATGTTTTTGATTTGAAATGAAAAAGAAATTATCCAAGATTTGAAGACCCAATTGTTCTCCAAATTTGACATGAAGGATCTTGGTGCTGCAAAATATATTCTAGGCATGGAAATTAAGAGAGATCAGGAAAAGAGGGAGCTTTGGTTAAACCAGAGGAATTATGTTTAGAATATATTGTAGAGGTTCAATATGCCGGATAGTAAACCAGTGAAGGTTCCTATTCATGTAGGTGTAAATTTGTCTGCAAGGTGTGTGTTGTGAAAACAACTCCAAAAATAGAAGAAAAGAGATATAAACACCTTATAAATAAGCCACTTGGAGGAGGAAACCTCTAATACATTACATGAATGAACAATTCTTGGATGATTCAAATGAAAAAACCTCCTTTCTATATGTAGGAGTCCATGGTGCCGCAATGTAATCCTAGCCGACCTAACAATAATAATGTAAGGGCACAATAATAAACAATATTGGGGTTAGAGGGGGCTATAATAATAACAATAAAGGAGCTACAATAATAACAATAAGGGGCTAAAATATTAATATAGGGACCTGACACACCCCTCTCCTTCAAAAAAGTGTTGTCCTCAACGCTCGAGTAGCTCTGGGTGCTTTTGTATAAAATTCTCATCCTCCCATGTAGAATTTTCAGTGGGTACGTTCTTCCACTTGATGAGATACTCTGAAATTGATCGATTTCGTAGCTATTGAGTTCTTGTTTCCGTGACTGCTTCAGGTTCCAATATGATTTTTCCTTCCTCATCAAGTTCTAGCAATATTGTTTGAACTGGAAGATTTTCACCTATAACCTTCTTTAAGCATGAAACATGGAAAATTAGATGCACTCGCGAAGGAGCAGGAAGCTCTAATTTATATGCCATAGTACCAATATTTTTCAACACCTTGTACGGACCATAGTACTTTGGTGACAATTTATTATCCTTCTTAGCTTTCTTGAGGGACATTTGTTTGTATGGTTGTAGCCATAAAAATACCCAGTCTCCTACATCAAAACTTCTCTCACTGCGATGTTGATCTGCCTATTGTTTCATTCAATTTTGTACCAAATTTAGGTTATCCTTTAAGAGTTGGAGAACTTCTTGTTGATGCTCGATGTGATCTTCCACTGCTTGAACCTTAGAATTTTCTCTTAAAGATGATGTGATGGACAATGGATGATATCCATAAAGTGCCATAAATGGGGTCATTTTTGCTGCAGTATGGAAGAAAGTGTTATACCACCATTCATCGAGAGGTATCCACTTGACCCATATTGTTTGTTTATCAGATACAAAACAACAAAGATATCCTTCCAAAAATTTATTCACTATCTCAGTTTGACCATCGGATTAAGGATGATAAGATGAGCTATGACCTAATTGAGTACCCAAACAAGAAAATAACTTTGTCCAAAAATTTCTAGTAAAAATGGGATCTCTATCGCTCACAATAACCTTTGGGTTTCCATGTAGCTTTTTAATTGTTTCCATAAATGTAGTAGCAACTGTACTTGATTTAAATGGATGAGATAATGCACAAAAGTGTGCATACTTGGTAAGTCTATCAACTACCACCATGATGACACTCTTTCCTTCGTACTTAGGTAAAACTGTGATAAAATCCATTTAAATCTGCTCCCAACGTTGACTTGGAATGGATAAAGGTTGTATAAGACCCGAGGTCTTAATTGTCTCAAATTTATTTTGCTGGCAAACCAAAAATTCCGCCACAAAATTTTGAATATCAGATTTAAGGCCATCCCAAAAAAATTCTTTCTTCGCCCTGTGGTAAGTTTTTAAAAATCCTGAGTGTCCTCCTAAAGGAGAAGTGTGCAATTCCAAAAGAATATTTTTTTTTAGTTGGGAATTCTTACAAAGATATAAGTGATCTTTGTACCATAAGGAATCATTTTTCCAAATAAATGTATCAGATTAATTAGGATCTTGCTGCAACTTTTGAATGAGTCTCCACACTTCTTCGTCCCTCTTCCATTCATCCCTTTCTTTGGTTATCCAATCTGGTTGGATAATAGAAATGGCACAAAGCAATGCTTCCACCTCTTCATTTTTTCTTGAGAGTGCATATGCAACAACATTTAGCTTCCTTTTTTGTAGATTATTTCAAAGTCATAACCCAACATATTTGTGACCCATTTTGCTACTCTTCTGAAGATAATCTTTGTTCCAAAAAGTGTTTAAGGCTATCATGATAAGTTTTTATCTTGAAGTGTCTTCCCATTAGGTAAGGTCGCCATTTCTTTAGTGCATGTAGTATTGCTAACATTTACTTCTCATAAATAGCTTTCTGTAAATACTTTCCTTTGATTGGACGACTTTCAAAAGAAATGGGTCTTCCTTATTGCATTAAAACAACACCAATTCCATTTCCCGAGGCATCAAATTCCACAATAAAGGTTTTTGTTAAGTCTAGCGTAGCTAAGACCGGTGCTAGGCACATTGCCTCTTTAAGATTTTCAAAGGCCTTAGTTGCTTCAGGAGTCCATGAAAATGCATCTTTCTTCAATAATGTTGTTAGAGGTGCTGTTATTCTCCCATAATTCTTAATAAACTTGCGATAATACCCTGTTAAACCGAGAAATCGTCGCAACTGCTTTATATTTGTGGGGACTTTCCATTCCTTAATGGCTTTAATTTTTTTAGGGTCTACCTTAACACCCTCATGAGATACAATATGACCCAGATATTCCACCTCTTGTACTCCAAAGAAACATTTGGATAATTTTTCATATAATTGTTTCTCCTGCAATAGTTTGAGCATCCTATCAACATGTTGAACATGATCCTTCCACGACCTACTGTGGATTAGTATATCATCAAAAAATACTAGCACAAATTTTCTAAGGAAGGGTTTTAAAATGGAATTCATCAACCTTTGAAATGTAGAAGGTGCATTGGTAAGGCCAAAAGGCATGACCAAAAATTCATAATGACCCTCATGAGTTCGAAATACTGTTTTCAGAATATCTTCAGTCTTCTTTCTAATTTGATGATATCCTGAACAAAGATCCAACTTGGTAAAATAAATTGCTCCATGTAATTCATCCAATAATTCATCAATCATAGGAATGGGAAATTTATCTTTAATGGTGAGCTTATTGAGCTCCCTATAATCAGGACACATGCGCCATGATCCATCCTTCTTGTGTACCAATACTACAGGAGCAGAGAAAGAACTTTGACTAGGTTGAATTATACCCGCCTCTAACATTTCTGCAATCATACGTTCAATTTCGCTCTTTTGGACGTAAGGATATCTATAAGGCCTGATGTTTGGAGGAACACTTCCTGGAATCGAATGAATAGCATGATCATGATCACGAATAGGTGGGAGTCCTTTGGGAGTTTCAAACACCTTGGAATGATTGTCCAAGACTTGTTGGAGATCTGCAGAAATAGATGATTTTGATGTTGGAACTTCTAGTGAGCATAATTGTGCGATTACACCTCGTTGTTCTTTCTTTAGAAGCTTTGTCATGACATTAGAGCTTATTATCTTTCCCGGCTTCCCTGCAATACCCTGTAATTCGACTTCCTTTCCTTCTGAAAAAAATTTCAAGAAAAGTTATTGAAAATTAAAAGCTACCATCCCCAAAGATTGTAACCATTGTACTCCTAGTACAACATCAGCACCTCCCATAGGAATGGAAAGCATTGGACTAGTCAATACATATTCCGCCATGGTTAGCTTGATATTATGGCATTTTCCAGAGCAATTTATAGTTCCTCCATTTGCAACCATCACTTGACATTCTGGTGCTGGGTATAGGAAACAATTCAATTCCTTAGCTACCTTACAATGAATAAAATTATGGGTACTACCTGAATCAATCAACACTATTACCTTTTTCTTCTTGATATGTCCTTCTATCTTGACAGTTTGAGGAGTGGTAATTCCTGCCAATGCATTACACGATATGGTCGGACTCATTTCTTCCTCTTCTTGGGTTGGTTCCTGGTGTATATCCTCTTCTTGTTCATTTTCTTCTTCCTCTTCACAATCTATGTAAAATAATTTCTTCTCAGCACACTTATGACCTTTAGTGTAATTTCTATCACAACTGTAGCAAAGCCCTTTTGCTCTTTTTTCTTCCAATTGTTGTGGTGTCAACCTTGTAGGTTGTGGAAATCTAGGAGTAGCAACACTTCCCTCTTTATAGAAGTGAGTGGTAGGCTTCCTTGTCGCCATAATTTTACATTCAATTTTTCTTGCCAACCTGAATGCATTCTCCAATGAATCAAGTTCCAAAATGTGAACTTCATGTTGGATGTTATCCTTTAAAGTAGCTATGAAGAGATCAATCCTGTGTTCCTCTGGAATATCAGTTACCCTTATATTCAATTTTTGGAAGTCCTTAATGTGCTCCCCCACTAAACCCTTTTGTTTTATATTTATCAAATGGCTAAAGAAGGTGTTGCTCTTTTTATCCTCATAATGTGCTATCATTTCCTCCGTAAAAATTGACCAAGTGAAAATTGTTTTATGGGAGTAAAGCCATCGATACCATAAAAATGTATTTTGTTCTAAATCTTAAGTTGCAATGCGTACCTTTTGTGTGTTTTTCACATTATTGAGATCAAAATATTGCTCCATCTGTAGTATCCATGTTACAGGATCCTTGCCATCAAACTTCCTCATATCTATATTTGGAATATGGTGGTTCTTCCGTCCAAAATTAGAGTTTATGAAATCATGATTAACATTTATTTTTTTCTCATCATGGGTTTCCTCTACTATATTTTCGCCATTAGGAAACATTTCTTGTATCAACTTTGCCAAACCTTCGATGTCTACTTTTATGTTTTCCATTTTTTCATCGATCTTAGCTTCCATGCCATCCATCTTAGCTTCCATGCCCACTTCCATGCCTTCCATCTTAGCTTCCAAACAATTCATCTTAGCTTCCATGCCTTTCTTTAAACCATCCATCTTAGTTACCATGCCTTTCTTCAAAACTTCCATTTCATTTTTTGTTGGTCTTTGCGATAGCAAAATTTGGTTCACTTGGTCTTGTAATTTTGATATCTCATGTTGTGTTTCTTCGTCTTCATGAGTCATAGTAGAGACTTCTGAGGGCCTAATAGGTGTTGAATTATTTTTAGGGGCCATTTTAGAGCCCAATACTGATATCTATTCTTCAATATGCCCTTGGAATAAATTCCAGCTGATTTTTTTCAAATGAGACTTATGTAATTCAAAAATAAATACACACCTTTTTCTTGCTTTTGAGGTGTTCGATATTGAAACTGAATTATCTCTATGATTTCGGATCTTCAATATCTAAAATTTGGTACTGTAGTAGCCCTCTGAATTCTCTTTTGAATGCCACAAGTCTGACCTGATTTGGATTCTTGAAGACAAAGTTGTGCCCAATCTCCTACGATGACCTAATTATGGACTGGTTCAGTAGAGTGAACTTGTATGACTTGCCACGTGTCACTGATTCCTCCTTGGGCTCTTTAATTGATATATAGGAAACTAAATTGCGTGTGCTTGCGTCCAATTTTTACAGAATTCCAATCCGATGCTCAGAGAGAGAGTTATGAAGATTTTCCCACGATCACCTCTTTGAGATGAAATTTGGGAACCTGAACAAGTCCTAACTTCCACAGACCATATCTCCGAAAATATTGCGAACCAAGATCTGAAATTTTGAGATGATTTTCGTCATGAGTTCGAATTTACGCTCTAAAAATTTCAAATTTTGAGCCTTCATAGAAAAAAATTTATAGCGAAAATTCTGCGATGACCTGTTTAGGTTAAATTGAGGATCCTGCAAAAATACCTAACTTCCATAGATCACATCTCCAAAAATGTTGTGAAACAGGCTCTAAAATTTTGCGACAATGTTCCTCAGGATTTCGGCTTTGTACTCTAAAAATTCAGCTTCTGAACCGTCGTAGAAAAAAATTTATAGCACAAATTTCACGATGACCAGTTTGGAGCAGCGAAACCCTAGAATCCAAAGCTCTGATGCAAAATGTTGTGAAACTAGCTCCAAAAATAGAAGAAAAGAGATATAAACAATTTAAAAATAAGCCACTTCAAGGGGGAAACCTCCAATACATTACATGAATGAACAATTCTTGGATGATTCAAATGAAAATACCTCCTTTCTATATATAGGAGTCCATGGGGCCACAATGTAATCCTAGTGGGGCCACAATGTAATCCTAGCCGACCTAACAATAACAATGTAAGGGCACAATAATAACAATATTGGGGTTAGAGGGGGTTACAATAATAACAATAAGGGGGCTACAATAATAACAATAATGGGCTAAACTAGTAATATAGGGACCTAACAGTGCGAACTTGCGACTTTAGTGGATGTGTGACTAATCGGGGGTCGCATGGTCACACGACGTGGCTAGTCGCACTCCAGGGTGACTTGGTTGAGGGTGTGACTCTGCGACTATACCAGGAGGTGTGACTCTGAGACTTGTTACATGGGCCTTTGGCATGCGTCTCATGGCTCTCACCAAGCCATCATCCACCTAACATCAATGCTCATTCCAGAGTATCTGTAACCATCCTTGTACGATTTCTTGTAACCATCCTTCACTGATTCTATGATAAAACATGTTTAAGACATGCTCACCCAACTGTATGACCATGATTTTGATAAAATAACTTCAGTGAATATTTTTGGATGGAGTCGTGTAATTCTATGAAAAAACTATACTAGTGGGCCCTCAACCAACAACTGTAGAATGAAGTATATTTTCCCTATCTCGAGCTTGCTGATCTTAAAAACAATTGACTATACTTCCTCGAACCCTCAGCATCCTTGATCTCCTACGAAAAGAAAAGGTAGTGTTTAGCCACCCCGGGAGTGTTAAATGTGTTTGATCCAACTCCCACAACGATGATCAGACAATCATAATCTAGAAAAGGTGTTCACTTGCTTCTATGCTAAAATCAGGATTAGATTAGTAAATAATTTCCTTCTTCACAGTAAAACTCTTAAGGTACTCCACTTTGCAGAGTCCCGCTTCGTTATTTTATATTTAACAGTATTGCGAATGAGCTCTATAAAGTTCTTTTCTTCCATCGTTCCACATCTCATGGTTGAAATAAATGGAGCGATAGAAAGATCGTTGCGAGGTGAAATGATTTCCACATCGTATTTGGAACAGTCCACTAGTGCCATCTCATCCTGTTCTGAGAACTCCAACTCTCTTTTCCTTTAGACCCTTATCAATTTATTCAGCAAAGTCCGACACTTGAGATGGACCAATATGAGCAAATGCCCGGAAACCACCACCATAAATTTTTCCAAACAATATGACTGCATCTGCGAACAATGCCATTTCTAACGTCATTGGTTAACAAAACTCAGTGGATCGTGATATCGGCATGACCATCAATCGTATATGAAAAGCTTATCCCCTCCACCATTATATGATTTTTATCAATATCATTGTCCAATGTGGTTGCTGTAGAATGGTTTTCTTCATATATTGAAGCGCCTTGTGATATACAGGTCCAATTTCCATTGTCTTCATAGGTATCCACATTGGAGTGACCAAAAGTTGTTTTGCGAGGCCGCAACCATTGGGAAAAATATCGTGTATCCCTGTAAATTATTTTCTCAATAACCATTTGAAATGTATTTGGAGATGTGTATAAGAACTATTCTCCCTAGGCCTCCCAACAACTCACAACACTAATTGAAAGGTCTGGGGATAAGGTAACGGATGCCACATTTAATGGATCATCCACACCATCTACCTGAAGAGAATTATTTTACTTTAGAATTACGTTGGAAAAATAATGAATTATGGGAAAGACCTAGGTTTGGGATCAGAGGCCAACAAGATCCCATTGCAGTCTAAGACAATGCCAGAATTTTCACCTTGCTCAAAGGAGAGCAAGGAGTCTCACCTAAGGCGTGTCATGACCTTACCAAGATAGGAGAACTAGAACCACAACATCAATGTGAAGCTAACCCTCTATCATCTAACACCAATACACTATGATTATGCATAGAATATCTCTTATTACATAACATTCAAAGAAGGGATCAACCATATCGAATACCTCAAACAGAACTATGATAAAATTTTTGATTAATCCCATAAAACACCATACATAATAAGATATTCATTCATTACACAATCATGAAAAAAATAAGCATCTTTGTAATATATTAACTTCCATTACAACATATTGCATTCAGTATCAGAGTCTCCATAGAGCTCTATTCACAAAACCCACAACATAACAGACTAACTCCTTCGTTCTCTTTCTTCCTTATCTGTCGTCTTCCCTCAACACTGACATTCCTTCCTTCTTTCCCGCTTGGTTACCTTGTTGTGCTTCGTCGTTCCTGATTTTGTTTTGTGCTTCATTCTACTTCTTAGAGTCTTTCTCATTGTTTACTATCATTTGTTCTTTCCACTTGCGCTACTATCTATCTGCACTCCGGAACATTCCCAACAACCATCGACAACTCGCAACGGCTCTCTGCAACTCACCACATCTGCAACTCATAGTCCACAACTTCAAAAATGGTTTTATATTTTTTCCAAAAACAAAGGCCCCAACAGGCGCCGAGCATAAGCTATTGAATTTTCTTGAGTCAATTTTTCCCCGATGGTGCGGTCTCCATGTGATATTCTACCATGCCCTCTTGCCAGTTTGGTTCTGTTGTTCTCTTCCCTTGATGTACCTACTCTGTTTTTTCCTTCCCTTGATGTACTCTATTTTTTCCTTCCCTTGTTGCACCTGATTCAGATCTTGTTCCTCAAACAAAGGCACCAAATACAAGACTTTATTTATTGCCTCTTTCTTGAGCTCGTGGAAGTAATTGATATCCTCCTACCAAGTCTTCCTTAGTGTATCTATAGTGTGTACCAATTTATCTACATGAGTGGCATGAACTGGCTATGGAAGGTCTATGAATGTTGAGTTGTATTGAGGTTCTGATTCTAAGACTAGTTGTTGAATTAGTTCTACTTTATATTTTACCGGAGGCCTATGGTCACGAAGGAGTTGTTTGGTTTTGGTAGAGTTTTCCTCAATATTTTTTATCTTCATTTGTAAGGCATCAACTTTATCATATAGCTACCTGCAGGTAGCTGGTTCAATGGTTCCCTTGATCTCTGTAATGAGTTTGTGCAGTTTCTAGGCTGAGCTTTCATAGCTAACAATTTTGATTATTCATGAATTTTCTCCAACAATGTATAGGCCTCAATGACTATACTTCCTAGTGTCTCCTTTAGCTGATTTATCTGCTCCTTCTTCTGAGTTATCTTTTCCACGTAGAATCTAGTTGGATCTTGAAGCGTTGGCCTGGTTTACATGGTCTTCTGAAGTTCCTCATTTTCATTTTTGAGGTTTGAACATGATATATGAACATGGAGGGAGCGTTCCACAATATCACATGCCCACATATATGTTGGGGTAGCCTCCACTAATCCTGCTACTGTAGGCCATAAACCTTGGAAATTTTCGATGACCTGATCGATGTGTTGTCTGAGAGTGTCCCTTTCATGTTGCAGCTAGTTGTGCTCTTCAGTAAGCGCTAGTACCTTTTGCTGCTATTTTCCATGCTTCTCAACTAGATCATTGTGTAGGTATTTGGAATACCATGCTGTTGCTTGCATGAAATTGAACAATTGACTTGGTGTCCATCCTTGGAGGCCCCGCTGCTCATCGCCTCGGGGCTCAGGTATCTCTCTTTGATCAGATGTCCGCTAGAAATAGTTAGGTCAGATTGTCATTCCAGGGATTTTGGTTCATTCAAAAACATTATCAGTGTTGGGCTTGGGCTTAGCCTGAGGGATGATGGAGGAATGGAAATGAATGGAGGTAATGCTAGTAGGGATTGTTGAAATTCCGAGAATGAGATTTCACTTAGTGTAGCTTCAGCCATTGGTAAGTATTCTTAATAAGTAGGTAAAGGAAAGTTTCCGGCTATACCATAGATGGGTTAACTACAGTTACTTGGATAGTACCTGAGTTAAATTCCACCGCTGTATCGATCATTGTCACCATTCCTATTGGAATTGCATCTGAAATGGTCATGGATGTAATATTCCTACTTTAGCAAGCAGCTAAGGGGAATATTAAATTTTGATTTTTTCACTTAGTAGATGAATAAATGGGGGAGGAGACCCATACTTACTAAAATAAGCATAAAACCATCTTGGTGTGAAAGAGGATCATTGTAGTAGCTATATTTCACACCCTCATGTGTGAAAAGGGACTTTTTGCTTCTGCACAAAGTCAAGTTTGACTAAGTCAACAACATGCGTGAAGAGGAGTGGATCAACATTGCAAATGTGAACAAGGATCAGCTTAAAAAAACATATGAGAGATAGCTTGGAGACACTTGAGTGTGAAAGGGTATGAAGCAAGTTGAAGAGGTCAACCTTGACCAAATCAAACAACGTGATTTTGGAGGACAACCTTCATGAAGACACTACGCAGTTTTGGAGGGAAATTCATCATGTGCATATGGAAATCGTAATAGGTGGGACCCAAGGTGAGGAGCCTCACAAAGCTTATAAGGAAGGGGATGGCAGCCATTTGGGGTTAGCTTACTGATTATTGATTTTGGTCTGCATGAATATTTGGCATCCTCTTGCTGTTTAGTAGAGTTGCAGTGTTGTTTAGCACAAGGCATTCCAATTTAGGAATTCCTTCTCCTACCTTGAGAGGCCTCTTGGAGGAGTATTGCACTTCATTTTTCAATATTCAGGCTTGATTCCAGGTATCCTCCTCCAACCACAACGTTATTTTTGTAGAGTATAGTGCTGTGTTGCAGGGTGTTGTAGTGGAAGGTTCACAACACCATCTTCTGAGATTATCTTTCTGAGGAGGGAGCTTCCCTTTCTTTGCAAGATCTATACAAGAGGTTTTTGAGCATATTGAGCATCATGGCATGTGGCCAAAGTAGTCTCCATCTCCTACAACGCATTTCTCTGAAGGAACTGTGTCATTTTTCCCAGTGTTGCGGTAGCAGGGTTTGAACCCTTGCTTGTGAGCTTATTCCTTGGAGGAAGGGCCAACCCTTCTCCCGGAAATATTTGTATATCATTCTTCTTCTCTTTCTTGTATATTTTTAGCTACATATATATAGATCTATAGTATACTATATTTTCCAGATCTAAATTTTCGGATCTGTCATTCTATACTTGTACTTTCATGAAACCCTTACCGGGTTATCCTTATTTTGTATAAGAAGGAAGAGATCTCCACTTTTCTCAGCCATTGGATGATTGTACACTCTATATCTGCTATTTATTATTATTTTCTACATAAAACCTCATTAAAATAATGTTTTTGTATGCTTTAGTAACTTCTTTTAAGCAAAGTCATGGGGTTTTAACTTATTTGAGCTGCATTGGTTTGGGGAGACCTGTTTAACTTGGCTAGAAGCATTTTTTTTTGCTCCAATTCTGGATGCGATTTTTATATTGTATATTATAAGGGATACAAGTCCCATTTCTCACAGATATAGCATTATTTTCTGAAGAAAACCTTTTTATGCCCTATATTGCTGCATTTCCTCACTTTGGAAGGAGTGTATAGGTCATATTCTTGCTCTTGATCATTCATATCTTTGTTATATGTTCCTTTACATCTTATCAGATGATTTACACTACTATGTTCATGATTTTCTGAAGCTCCAACTTTAGAATATCTTCAGATATTTTTATTGTTGTAGAATTTCCCTATTTTTGGATATTAAAGTGGTATCAGAGCATGATCTTTGGCTCAGCCTGTGAGTTCTAGCTATCAGAAGGAGAAATATCAGAATGATGGAGAGGATGATTTGAATCTCATCACTTTTTAGATCTAGAAAGAACCTCTCCCAGGAGGTTAAGCTGATGAATGACAAGAGATGCCAAGAAACTCTTAGAGGGTTTCAAGAAGAGGAAGGACCATCCACTTCCTATTCTCATGAAGAAGAAGACAAGAAGCATGGAAGATAATTGGAATATCAGATTCTAAGTGAATAACTTTTTTAGTACAAGACTCAACCTAGAGCCTTCAAGGAGACTCTAGCCTTCCCATAGTTCATTCAACCGGAGGAAGAAAGGAGACCTTGCAACATAAGAAGAATGAGGGGCAATATGTTTCTATTGTATAATTTTTATGGATCATCTTCAGCAAGGACTTGGACAAGAATACTTGTAGCATTCTTCCTACTACATCGAGTGGTAGAAAGAGAAGCAGTAGAGATTGCAGCGCTGCACATGAAGGGCAAAGCAAGCACTTGGTGGTTTAGTCACATAAGTCATGCAAGAGTATCTACTCTTGTAGATTTCACTCAGAGGGTGATCAAGAGATTTGATGGAGAACAATCAGAGAGGGAGGAGCCCTCACCACCTCTTGAGAAGACTTATATCAGCGTTGTCATAACCTTGGAGGAGCAGCCTTCAACATCATCAGTTGAGGGAGCCAACACAGCAGAAGAAAGAACTCTAGCATTTATCCAAGGTGTTGCCAAAGCCCAGCAAGGTATGATTGAATTTCCACTTTCTATTATTGCAGCAAATATTTTAAAGGATTGTGGAAATCTATTGTTGCATGACCCATGATCATCACTTACTGCTAATTTAGAGCAGCAAGATTGCACTGCACTGTCCAAGAGCAGCAGTGAAGAAAGGAGGACCCATTCCTCATTGGAAAATTCAGATAAAAGCTTTATTCGGGAAGACATGGAGAAAGAAATGTCACAGGGTAGACATCTTGAGATGAGAAACTTTTTCTCCTCTCTAGATGGCACTCTCTCAATGAGCATGCCATAGCTCAAAGAGATACTTCTACTTGCAGCAGATCCAAGACCTCATTGGTTTTGGAAGGCCATGCATGGGGAGGAGGTCTCATTGGGAGATCCCATTGGAGGTGCACTTCAACATTTCATGAAGTGAAAAATTCTTCAAAGATTTGAAGAGATTGGTGTCCTACCATGGGAGGATACCAAGTATTTGCAGAATGAGATCCATCATCCACATTGGGATGAGTGGATGCTAGTATGGAGCAAGAGGTTTCCAAACCCCTTGCAGATCTATGATACAGGCCAGCAAGAAGCATGGCTACACTGGTTGCTTTTGGGGGAATATGGCCACTACCCAACAATTCCTACTTTCCTATCTCATGCCTTAATTCTTAATGATAGGATGCATAAGAAGAAGGCATGGTTGTTGTGGCTATTGAGAAGAGATTTTGGACATCATATGTCAAATCTTATGTCCATGTATTTTCCTTTGTTTGAGGTATATCTCATGTACTCACATGTACTTATGTTTGAGATGTATTTCATGTATGTACCTTATTTTGGGAGGAAGGATAACTCCCACATGATGTATAAGGGAGCTGGTTTGTACTATGTTGATGAGAAATCTCACATTTCCATCATTGTATTATTGCCCCATGATTTTCATTTTGATAATGCAAGGAGGCAGCAAGAGTCCTTGTTGCTATGGTTACTATTGGGAGAGTATGGGCTGAAATTTCTCCATACTCATCATGATATTTCAGGAGGAATGTATAGCACATTCAAGGTACAAAGAGGCTATCCTTCAGCAATAGAGGACAAGGAGAGGCTTCCACATAAGAGTAAGAGATTCTCACATAGCAGCATATTGGTGGATGGCTTTGGCATGTGGAATGTCAAAGGGATAAGTCATGGAGTGGCAAGAGCCTTAACACTAAGGCCAACAACGCTGTCACTTGGGAGTAAGTATCTTTTGATGGAGTGTTGCAAGGGGAATATGCATCCTTCCCTTTTGCATATTTTCATGAGGAGACTCTCATGGGAGGACTCATCCATGGACCTCACTTTCAGTTTACTCATTATGCATGGTAAGAGATACATTTCTATACTTTCTAATTGTTCCATTAAGTATGTGTATCTTCTCACCATCTATGGACAGTGCATTGCTCCACATGAGAGCAAGATTTCTCTTGGGTTACATGCTCACTTGAGGACCAATATTTGTAATAATGATAACCCATCTCTTCATAACCTTGGGAAAATATGTAATTGTTTTTATTGTGCTCAACTGATATATGTTGTTGATTACTACCACATAGTAGATGAGAAAACTTGTGCAGATAGTAATTCATTAAGAAACAACTTGCCACATGATGTTCTCAAGTAGCAGTTGGGAAGAATGCATTGTATCCACTTGATAGACCATTGGTATCATGTAACCTTATGCATTTTTCTGATTTGGATGCCAAATGGTGATGATGTGCCATTAATTTTGAATGGGATGGTTTGGGCCAGCATGATTCATGTCATGGGAGAGAGGATCTTTGGAGATCCAATCTTTTTCTTGTCACTTGAGGGCAACCTGTTTGTAGCCCAAGATCAGTATGTACTCTACACTTGCCATGAGTGGAGAGGAAGACAACGTGGGTAGGCCATCTTGCCTATCATGTTCAGCTATCCAGCCCACCTTCTTTGCAGAAGCTTAAGGTGGAGGAGATATTTCATGAGTTGCCATGTTGGAGGGTGACTCATCTTGTATGGATGATAGCTTGAGGGTGGAGGTTTTATATGGGAATGATATTTCCCAAACATATTTTAGACTCCATGCCTTGGGAGGAAGATTTTTCAGTTCTATCCTTGCAATTTCTTGAGGAAAAGCAACAATTGGGAGGGGAGGACTGTAATATTCCTACTTTAGCATGCAGCTAAGGGGAATATTAAATTTTGATTTTTTCACTTATTAGATGAATAAATGGGGGAGGAGACCCATAATTACTAAAATCAGCATAAAACCCTCTTGGTGTGAAAGGGTATCATTGTAGTAGCTATATTTCACACCCTCATGTGTGAAAAGGGACTTTTTTCTTGTGGACAAAGTCAAGTTTGACTAAGTCAACAACATGCATGAAGAGGAGTGGATCAACATTGCAAATGCGAACAAGGATCAGCTTAAACAAACATATGAGAGCTAGCTTGGAGACACTTGAGTGTGAAAGGGGATGAAGCAATTTGAAGAGGTCAACCTTGACCAAATCAAACAACGTGATTTTGGAGGAGAACCTTCATGAAGACACAACGCAGTTTTGGAGGGAAATTGATCATGTGCATATGGAAACCCTAATGGGTGGGACATGTTAGCCACCTATAAATTTTTGTCAAGAAAACAGGCAGCTAAATATGTTCTGAGTCTTCAAGAGAAACATTTCCCTTGAAAATATTTCATCTTTGAAGCCTCCATGTGTCTTTTTCCTTTTGAAGAAATCCTCATTGTTGTTTCCATTGAAAATCCTCACTGTTTGTGAAAGAAACTGCTGTCAAAAAGACTTCCATTTGCCTTATTTCATTCCCACAATTTCCCCATTTTCACTTTTCTTCCCTTCATAAATTTCCTCCAAAATTATTCTATTAACCCTCTAAATCATCAAAATTCCCTGTTTAAACCTTATAGCTCCCTTGATTTGGTTTAAAATCCCCTTTGCTGCCTACCGGAACCCCCCATTTGGCTTTAAAAACACTGATTTTGGCCTAAATAGCACTCTGTTACAATATATGAGTCTTATATCCCATGAGGGCTTATAGGGCTTAACCCCTTTCTTCATAAACATTTAGCCCCACAACCGGGCACTAAAAAGGCCGAAAATCCCTTTAAAAAGGCTTAAAAATGTGTTCTCCACTCTATTGGAAAGTTAAGCCCCAAGGGCTTATTCATTTTAGCCCCATGCCCATACGACCCAAAACTCTACACCGAGAACTTAAAAGAACAAAAGAACCTTACCCGAAACCCTTTTTTCCTTTGTTTCATCATCTTCCGACGTTGTGGTTAGAATTGATGAGAATTGTTGATCCACACAGATCAACGGTCCTCAGGCACCCCTTCCATTTCACACCCCTCATTTCATTTGCCACCACTGGAGCTCCTACTATGATCCTAACAGTCCAATGTATAGATCTGACGGCTGCGATGAAACCCGATGATACGATATGCCTCCGCCCGACAGCGAATCACAACCGTCCATCTCGCATGATCCTACGGTCCACACTCAACCCGATGATTTCACCTTCGATGTGCACCTTCCCACATCGCACTGTCATTCCCACCGTTGGATCTCCCCACCCCACATCCAACAACCAAGGAGCTTATCGCATTTTTTTTTTTTTTCCGAACGTTAATGGTTAGAAATCGCGTGATATGGGCCGTTTTGTTTTTCCACGTGGCACGCAATGTTTAGAATCACACAAATTTTGCAAAATCAACTTACCACCTCCTACCCCGCACGAAAAACATTTTTGGTTTCCCGCTTACCACCTTTTTTCCACAACAGATCCTTTCATTTTTTATCCCGATCGTCGATTAATCCAAATCTATGGCTCTGGTCTAACCTCCCTCCCCCTCGTTTAATATTCACTTATGCCCTCATTTCACTTCTTCAACCGATCTCTGTCGTCGATTGACTTAATCGAATAGCCTATGTTATAACCTCACCTCCATCCATTATTTTTTCGTCCACCCTCCAAACAATCTTATCAATGAACCTCCACCTTTGATCATCGTGGATTAGTCTAATCGGACGGTCCAAAATGCACGTCGCCCCAGACCTTCATCAGACTCATTTTTTACATTCCTCCATGATTTTGCTGCCTTTTCTTCACTGCATCCATTATTTCCTTCATCGCGCCACCATTTCCTCGAACCTCCACAACATCCTCCTCCACTCCCATCGATTTTCCTAACATGTTTATTGGTTTTTTTTTCAGGATTATAGATGGTGAATTCACTATGTCTCACAGTCACAGATAGGGTTTTTCAGAGCGCAGGAAGGTATTTTCAGAACAAGAGATCGCATAGAAAAATGCCTGAGAAAGGTTTAAAACATGATTTTTATTAAAACTCGGGTTATCAACTCTTATTTAAACCCTCCTACGCCATTGAACCTGCACATGCACCAGAAACAGTCAACAGAAGCAGAAAAGTGTATCAGTTAAAGCTTAAAGGGTCAAAAGCATGATTTTGAAGGACAAGAGTCAAAATCCATGGTTGCAGACTCAAAGGACACATATGAAGACCATAAAGATGATTAAAAGGATTAATGAAGCCTGAAACACATGAAACAAGCCATATATGTGATTTAATGACAACAAAACATTTTTCTCCAAGAAAGGACTATCTACATGACTTCCTCCATCTTCCATCGAACACCAGAACAATTACTACACTGACAAGGGCCTTACAAAACTGTTAGAACAATAGTTATGGAAGTATGGGAGACCTGAAGACTTTCTATCCTTTACTTATTTCAGAAGGCAAAACAGAGAAACATGCAGCCAGAGTACTTCAAAGAACATACCTGAAGATATTTTCAACATGACAAGGACTCTTGAAATAGCCTAAAGGGTACACACAGTCAACGCAGATCCATTAAGGAGAGTGGGCACGAATACTTCCTCCCCTCTGTCTTAATGAATCATTCAAATTCATATCTACTACTATCACTATTTCTCCTATAAGAACCCCTGAAAATTTCATTGTAAACGTTGTTGGTTGTTGGGATTCTATTAGTTGATAGAACTGTTATTATGGGGAAGTAGCTGAGCAGTCTATAATATAGTAGGCTGGGAAGAGAAGTTTGATTGTAAAAGGCCACTGAGCTGAAAGTATGTGACTAGTTTTTCACATCAATTAATCAAGAAGATTCACAGGATCATGGTCTATATTATCGGTGATGTTTTCCTTACTGTAACTATTTCCTTTCATGTTTATCACACTGTTGATTATTCTTAGATAAAGAATAGCAAGCATAGATTAGGACATACTGCTGGAAGTACCCTAAGTCTCATTGTAACCTTTATCATTATTTTTTTTGCTATTTGTATATCTAAGAGAAAATTTATCATAATTTAACCAGTATAGAAGTTGGTTGGTCCATGCTTACTGATGTATGAATTTCGGGTTTGTTACCTTAGATGTTCTTGTTTGGTTTCAGCTAAAAGAATTGGGAAATTGGCAGATTATAGCTAGCCCTGTCTCACTAGGTTACTTTTCCAACAGTTTGCCTTTCTAAGATCCCTTTGAGTTAGTGTCAAAAGCATTGAAGGTTCAAAGTCTTTCTCTAATCTTAAGCCTTACTCTGTGTTAAATCATAAATGTTTTCTACTATTTTGAAAGTTGTTATGAGGACTACTGGATTTTTTTCCTTGAGAGTATGCTGAAAGCAGGGCTGGTAAATGACATCTGGCCTGATCTTAAGCTACCCTTTGTGTCTTTTATGAGAGTTTCCTTTGAAGCATGTCAAAACCAGGATAGGTTCAAAGTCCTTACCTGATCTTAGGCCGCACTTTGGTTTCTTTCTTTCACCCATTCTTAATGTTCCATCTCACCATCTATCTAAAAAGATCCTTTGGTATAGATGACTTTCCCTATGGAAACCCTTGGATAGTTATGCAAGTAATCCCCTTTCATGACTCCATAGCTCAATGGATTAACCTTTCTCTTGACCCATCTTCCCATGTTGAAACATCCTTCTATTCAGTTCCTTCTTTACTTCCATAACCTTCTCAGTTAATGATCTCCAACCAAACAAACAAATCAAACAAACCCTTGTGCTTCATACCTAGCCTAATACCTCATTTTTGAGCCTTAAAGATATATCATTCTTTACATTTAGAGAGATATCCCTCTATGGATCCAGGAGGGCTAGATCATAGGATCCCAAAGTGGTTTGATGTTGTCTCATCATTTGGTATTTCCAAATCTACCAAATCATGGGAACCATAACATAAAGGCGACTCAATTGGCGACCAGACCAAATTAGCCTCGATTTGGTATTCTATTGCTGATGGTGGACAGAAATCCTCATTTAAACATTGAAAATCCTCCACTTGGTGACTCCACAATTCATAATAGACCTAAAGACTCCACTAGAGGAAGAACCTGAAATATGGCCAGACCTTATAGAAGGATAGAACATTTAGGCTAGATTTGGTTTAAAGAATTCATTTTTTTTATCTACCACTATGTTCTATCCTACTTTAAGCCTGATCAAGTGTACAAATATGAGACCCACATTGATTACGGGAAATATCTCAAGCCTCAGTCTTCAGAACATGAGTAGACCTATACGCCTATGAAAAACCTAGTGAAGCAAGAGCCTCATGTTGTATCTCCTAACCCTAATGAAACTTCAAGCATTCATAGGTCCCTTGTTGCACTACCTACACCCACAAAGGTCATAGAAAGATAGAAGCCTCTGGTTTTGCCTCTTATCTTCCAACCTCTTACTGCAGGACTTAAAAATAAGCTACCCCTTTTTTATGGAGAAAATACAAAGGTCACTACTGGGCAGCATGTTCAAAAGCTTGAGGATTTACTTGACTTATATGAAATAGAAGAAGATGATCTGCGTATTAGAATTTTTTCCTTGTCATTACAAGGAAATGTTAAGAGTTGGTTTAAAAACCTTCCAGCTACAAGCATCATCAATTTTCAGTAGTTTGCTCAAGTTTTCCTTGATAGATGGGTAGTCCCGGGAAATGTCTTCCTCATCCTAGAAGAAAACTAGAATTTGAGAAGACAACCAAGAGAGACAATACATAAATTTTCAGCCAGGTTCAATAAGGTATACAATGCAATACCTTCTGAGATAAAACCACCCTTGGGATGGGCCCTATTGCACTATCCAAGTTCTTTTGACCCTGAGGTGGAATTCCATATAAGAGAAAGAGAGCCTTCGAGCCTGTAGTAAATGCAGAACATAGCAATCACTGTTGAATACAACCTGTGGTGCAGGGAGGAAAGATTGAAAGAAATAAATAACGACCAAGCAAAGCAAAAAAGGTTAATCTCTTTAAAAAACAAGCTAGAAAAATTGAGAGAGACAGCCAACACCTTGCTAAACATAGAAGAGGAAGAATATGAGGTTGAAACTAGAAATGATGATTGGAAAAGACCTACACCTTGTCCTCGGGAAAGACAAACCAGACCACTGCAAGACATAAGAAACATGCAAAGCATATATGATGAACAAGACTTTAGATCAGAGAATGAACTTGCAGACTATTTTGAAGAAAGTCTTGCTGAGAATCCAGAAGGTTTGATTGGTAACATTGCTTAAAATTGTGATTTTCCTAGTTTTGATCTATCTGATGATGATTTTTTCCAAAGGGAAACTAAGCTTGAAAGACCATCATCGGAAGATTTATGGGAGGAATATCATTACCATCAGCTTCAAGAAAGTGATGAGCCAATGTAGGCTATCTATGATACTGATGAAGAAAGTGTTGAAATCTTGATAGCAGACGAAGATTCATTGAATCTTCACTCTTTGATATATCAGATCATCAGTAATAATTGCCATGAGGATGGAAGTTAGCAACCTTTTAGCTCAGAGGATGAGGAAGAAATAAATGAAGAAAATCTTGAGCAAGATGAATATCCTGAACCTTCTCCTGCAAGGGTGGAGGTAATCAAAGAAACCCCTGCTCAAGAATATGTTAATCTTTTCGCAGAGTTCAATCCACTCCAGCAGAACCTGCCAGGGTTACAAGAGGACAACCCTACAATATATGATGAGTCCTCCAGTTCATAAAGTGATGAAGATGAGGAAGAGTTTCTTTCTCAAAAGAATCTTTTCTTTAATCCAGTGGAAGAGGAAGCAATCCTGGTTGAAGATTACTTGTCAAATACTCACAACCAGGTATCATTTCAAGATCCTTATTCTCATTTCCTAAAAATATTTGAAGAAGGATCAAAGGTCATCAAGAGCAGCTCGTTGCAGACAACAAGAAAATTTTTAAAAGCTATTGTTAATAAAAAAATAGAATGGGAGTGGCCCTGCCTATCCAGCATGCTCAAAGAGATGAGCAAAAAAGACCAGTCATGGGATCATCTGATTGACTGGATTTTTTGGAAAAGAGCGTTTTTTAGCTATACATGTAAATATTTCAAGTTAGAGTAGGATAGGTAGGAAATCTCAATAAAGCTTAGCCTGTGAGCATTTAGTTAGTTGTTTTTAATTTCTGCAAAGTTCAGTCCATGAGAAGTTTGTCTTTATGTCATGGACCCATAGAAAATTAGATAGTCTAACCCTGGTTTGATCGTGTTTCAATTTTTTTTTTAGAATGTAGAGAAAGAAATCTACCAGACAGTTAAATCCTGGAAGATATTAGTTTAGGTAGAGAAGCTATGATTCCAATTGTTTAATCTGGTCTCATGGAGAAATAAAGGTAGTAGTAGATAGTTTTGTTTTCCTGTTTGTAAAAAATTAATGATGTAAAAGGTCTGCAAGTCTAAATGCACCTTGAAGAAAAAATGTTAGGACAGTAGGATGGGTAGGTAGTTGTTTGGGAGAGTATTGCTGCTGATATAATGACTTCATGATTGTGGCAGCTGATCCAAGAAAATAAAAATATGTGTCAAGTACCAGGCATCTGGCCTACTCCAAAGATTATTTTCTGAGATTCTTGACACCTTCAAGAAGATGCCATCCCCTCTGTGGAGCCACTGTTAGCCACCTATAAATTTTTGTTAAGAAAACAGGTGTCTAAATATGTTCTGAGTCTTCAAGAGAAACATTTCCCTTGAAAATATTTCATCCTTGAAGCCTCCACATGTCTTTTTCCCTTTGAATAAATCCTCACTGTTGTTTCCATTGAAAAGCCTCACTGTTTGTGAAAGAAACTGTTGTCAAAAAGACTTCCATTTGCCTTATTTCATTCCCATAATTTCCCCATTTTAACTTTTCTTCCCTTCATAAATTTCCTCCAAAATTCTTCTATTAACCCTCTAAATCATCAAAATTCCCTGTTTAAACCTTATAGCTCCCTTGATTTGGTTTAAAAATCCCCTTTGCTGCCTACCGAAACCCCCCATTTGGCTTTAAAAACACTGATTTTGGCCTAAATAGCACTCTGTTACACTATATGAGTCTTATAGACCCTGAGGGCTTATAGGGCTTAACCCCTTTCTTCATAAACCTTTAGCCCCACAACTGGGCACTAAAAAGGCCGAAAATCCCTTTAAAAAGGCTTAAAAACGTGTTCTCTGCTCTATTGGAAAGTTAAGCCCCAAGGGCTTATTCATTTTGGCCCCGTCCCCATACAACCCAAAAATCTACATCGGGTGCTTAAAATACCAAAATAACCTTACCCGAAACCCTTTTTTCCTTTGTTTCATCATCCCCCGATGTTGTGGTTAGAATTGATGAGAACCGTTGATCTACACAGATCAATGGTCCTCGAGCACCCCTTCCATTTCACACCCCTCATTTAATTTTCCACCACTGGAGCTCCTACTATGATGCTGACCATCCAATGTATAGATTCAATGGCTGCGATGAAACCTGATGATCCGATATGCCTCCGCCTGACAGCGAATCACAACCGTCCATCTCGCATGATCCTACGGTCCACACTCATCCCGATGATTTCACCTCCACCGTGCACCTTCCCACATCGCGCTGTCATTCTCACTGTTGGATCTCCCCACCCCACATCCAACGGCCAAGGAGCTTATCGCCTTTTTTTTTTACGTCCGAACGTTAATGGTTAGAAATCGCGCGATATGGGCGGTTTTGTTTTGCCACGTGGCGCGCAGTGTATGGAATCGCGCAAATTTTCTGAAATGAACTTACCACCTCCTACCCTGCGAGAAAACCATTTCTGGTTTTTCACTTACCAGCTTTTCTCCACAACAGATCCTTTCATCTTTTGATCACGATCGTCGATTAATCCAAATCTACGGCTCTGATCTAACCTCCCTCCCCCTCTTTTAATATTCACTTATGCCCTCATTTCACTTCTTCAACTGATCTCCATCGTCAATTGACTTAATCGAATAGCCTATGTTATAACCTCACCTCCATCCATTATTCATTTTTCCACCCTCCAAAAAATCTTACCGACGAACCTCCACCGTTGATCATCGTGGATTAGTCTGATCGGACGGTCCAAAATGCACATCGCCCCAGACCTTCATCAGACTCATTTTTTACACTCCGCCATGATTTTGCTACCTTTACTTCACTGCATCTGTTATTTCCTTCACCACGCCACCATTTCCTCGAGCCTCCACAGCATCCTCCTCCACTCCCATTGATTTTCCTAACATGTTTATCGGGTTTTTTGTAGGATTACAAACGGTGAATTCACTCTGTCTCACAGTCACAGATAGGGTTTTTCAGAGCATAGGAAGGTATTTTAAGAACCAGAGATCGCATAGAAAAATGCCTGAGAAATGTTTGAAACATGATTTTTATTAAAACTCGGGTTATCAGCTCTTATTTAAACCCTCCAACGCCATTAAACCTGCACATTCACCAGAAACAGTCAGTAGAAGCATAAAAGTGTATCAGTGAAAGCTTAAAGGGTCAAAAGCATGATTTTGAAGGCCAAGAGGCGTAATCCACGGTTGTAGACTCAAAGGACATAGATGAAGACCATAAAGATGATTAAAAGGCTTAATGAAGCCTAAAACACATGAAACAAGCCATATCTGTGATTTAATGATAGCAGAACATTTTTTTCCAAGAAAGGAGTATCTACATGACTTCCTCCATCTTCCATCGAAAGACACCGGATAGCTACGCGTTGCTACCTTTCGTGCTGTTGTCAGAACTGTTAGGATAATGAATGTGACAGTATAGGATATGAAGACTTTTGATCCTCTTTTGCATTTGAGAGGACAAAGCAGGCACCATGCAGCAAAATTACTTCAAAAGAACATACTCTGAAGATGTGTCGACGCAGCGAGGACTTAGACCGAAACAATGCTAAAGGGTACACACTGGTCCTCGCGAGCCATTAAGCGAGTGGGCATGAATGCTTCCTCCCCTCGTGTCTTAATGAAATCATTCAGATTCACATCTACCACTATCACTATTTCTCCTATAAGAACTGAGAAATTTCATTAGCAACGTTGTTGGTTGTTGGGATTCTATTGGTTGATAGAACTATTATTGAGGAAGTTCTTTGAGTGAAGTACATAATAGCATAGTAGGTTGCAGAAGAGAAGTTTGATTTTAAGAAAGATGCCCGAGCTCAAAATATGTGACTGGTTTTGCACATCAATTAATCAAGCGATTCTACATAGGAATCTGATGACGTATTGTCGGTGCATGCTTTTCTATTCTGCATGCTTTGGCTCCTGTCATGCTTTATCCACCTTTGTCCATTATTCTCGAGATAAAGAACAACAAGCATAGATCGAGGACATGCTACTGCCCAGTACCCTAAAGTCTCACTTTGTAATATTTATTTGTATGTTTTCTACATATTTTTATATCTAGAGTAAAGTTCATCTGTAATTTAGCAGTGTAAGTTCGTGCGTCCATGCTTACGATGTATGAGTTGGGGTTTGTTTTCATTGAGATGTTCTTGTTTCGTTTGATTTGAAGATGTAGAGCTGAGGTAGAGCTCAGCATTGCTCTCACTAGTGATTCCTTTTTCCAACAATTTTCCTTTCTAAGATCGCTTTGAGTTGAGTGTCAAATAGCTTTGTTAGAAGGTTCAAGAGTGCTTTCTGTGATGCTTATGCCTTACTCTATGTTAAATCTTAAATGTTTTCTACTATTAGAAAGTGTGGTTGTGAGGAGCGCGGTTGCTTTTCCTGGGAGGTGTGGTGGAAAACTAGTACGATTTAAATGAGCATACGACCTGATCTTAAGCTACTTTGTGTGCATTTTATGAGAGTTTCCTTTGAGTATGCTCAAAAAGTAGGATGAGGTTCAAAGTCCTTACACGATCTTGTTTGCACTTGTGTCCTTTCTTTCACCCATGCTTAATCGTTCCATCTCTCTGTATATCCAAAAACATCCTTTGGTATAGATGACTTTCCCTACTGGAAACCCTTGGATGGTTGTCCTGCTGGCAATCCCCTTTCATGACTCCACGGCCCAGTGGAGTTAACCTTTCTCTTGACCCATCTTCCCATGTTGCAAAAGCATCCTTCTATCAGGTTCCATCTTTACTTCCATCACCTTCTCGATTGATGAGTCTCAGCAGACAAATCAAAGCAAACCGCGTGCTTCATACCTAGCCTAATACCTCATTTTTGAGCCTTAAATATATATATTATTCTTTACATTTAGAGAGATCCCTCTCTGGATCCGAGAGGAGCTGAAATCCTGGGATCCCAAAGTGGTTTGAGTGTTGTCTCATCATTTTGGTATTGCCAAATCTACCAAATCATAGATTAGACAACGAGACCCAAGGTGATGAGAAGCCTCATAAAGCTTGTGAGGAGAGGATGTTGAAAGCCATTTAGGGTTATCATGCGATTATTGATTTTCGTAATGCATGACTTCTTTGGCATCCTCTTGATGTTTGTAGGTTGAAGTGTTGTTTATCTGACACTGTGCATGGCATGTCCTGTACCAGCCATATCATTGCAGCAGAGGCCTCTTGGGAGGAGTATTGCACTTCAGATTTTTCCCACATTCGGGCTTGAGTCTGAAGCATCCTCCTCCAGCTACAAATGTTATTTCTACACTAAGTATGTTGTTGTCTTTGCGAGTGGAAAGGTTTACACAACACCATCTTTCTGAGCTTATCTTTACGAGGAGGAGCTTCCCTTTCTTTGCGAAAGATCTTTACGGGAGGTTTACGAGCATATTGGACATCTTGGCATGTGGCCAAAGCTAGTGTCCATATCCTACAATACATTCTCTGGAAAAGGCTGGCTGTCATTTTTCTCCCGGTGTTGCGGTAGCATGGTTTGAACCCTTGCTTGTGCAGGCTTATTCCTTGGAAGGAAGAGGCGACGCTTCTCTCTTGGAAAGATTTGTATATCATTCTTCTTCTCTTTCTTGTGTAATTTTCAGCTTCACATATATACGGGGGCTATAGTATACTATGTTTGCAGATCTAGATCTCTGCTTGAGGATCTATCATTACTATGCTTGTACTTCACTGAAAACCCTTCTTTGAGTTTATCCTTATTTTTGTATAATAAGGAAGAGTATATCCACTTTTCCTCGGCCATTGGATGATTTTACACTCAAAATATGATATTTCTTATCATCTTTCCTGTAATACCCTCATTAAAATATGTAATGATGTTGTACATGCTATCACAGTGACTTTTGATGCAAGAAAAAGTCATAAGAGGGTTTGGGCTTATTTGAGCTGCATTGGTTTGAGGAGACCCATTTGCTTTGGGTAGTAGAATGCTCCAAATTACGGATGCAGGTTTATATTGTATATGTATAAGGGATACGAGTCCCATTTCTCACGGATATAAGCGTTATTTTAGAAGAGCAACCTTTCTTCACTATATCCTATAATGTTGCATTTACACTTTGAGAGGAGTGTATAGGTCATATTCTTGGTCGTTGGTCATTCTGTCTTTTGGTTGAGATGTTCCTTCCTGGTACGAGTCTGATTTACACTTCTATGTTCTTTGCATTTCTTTGAGCGCTCAACTTTAAGTATCTTGGTAATATTGCCTTATTGTTCGTCAGACTTTCCATATCTTTGGGATATTACGATGGAAGTGGATGTGATGTGTGCTTTGAAGGGTCCTTGGAGTTTATGGGAGCTATCGCGAGGAAGACTTTTAAGCGTGTTTGGGAGGAGAGTCGGGGGTGCCAATGGGATGATGGAGGATTTTTTTGTGGTAGCAGTCGAAAGGATTTTGGGTACTCTTCTACCGGTTCTTGACGGCGTCTGTGACTGCTCGTGTACGCGTTGCGAGGGTCCGCCTCTATTAAATCCACAACTTGGGTAGGATTACTAGTATTTTGGCCCTTTGCACTGTGGGTCTTGGTACGAGTAGCTTGGTTTCTTTGGTTTTGAGAAGGAACGATTGTCGGTTGATATTGAAAGGAGGGTGGTGGCGAGGAGATTGGTGAGGACCTGGGTTGTAATAAAAAAGTGAAACAATATTGAAATCACATGGAATTCATTAAATGAAGGAAAAGGGATTAATCACGGCTCAATGCCTACCATTACTGTTTGAATTCTTGCACTCTTGTTTCGAGTGCGGTATTGGTTTGGAGTTATGTCTGTGCCAGGATTCATTGTTTGTGACGAAATCTAAGTCGGTGTCTCTCCTGAAGCCGCTGGGAAGCCATGGCAGCGCAGTAATAATATGTTATTTTTGTCCCCGCTATCCCACTATACTGCGTGGCCAAGACATGAGCTCCATATGGAAAAGCCTCGTCTGTAAGCTGGGAACCTGAGCAGCAGTCCTCTTTTGAAATGTATACGTATGACTATCCCAAAAGGGAAGAAATCTCGGTAATACTCAAAACACAATATGATCTACGGCGAAAGTAAACAATAAATCTAAATAAAACATTATAATATATAGATAAATTTGAGCCTTTTTGTTATGTGGAGAATATTAGAGTTACAACGATTATGAGATTGAGGCACCTCTTGCCAAAAGTGGCCACAGAGTAACACCGCAAACATCGCCACCAACTAGCACTATGTAATTGATGTTGGTACCTGAGGAGAAAGCTCTTGTGCAGTGTCCCTTTTGTTGATGATGTACATATAACTTCTATGAAGGAAATGCAGGATATGTGGAGCTCTAAAAGAGCTGCGAAGTGAGTGTCAGAATTCAAAGGTCCTTGCCAATGTGATGAGAACCGAGATAACTTCATAAAGGGTTTACTGAGATGCGAGTTTGGAAAAATGCACCCTCCTAGGGTTTGATCCTTTATGAATATGTGGGTTATGTAGATTTGAAAGCTAGATCTGATCCAAAAGATAGACTTAAATACTTTTATACTAGCTGAATCTAATCTTTGAGGTTGATCCAGTCCTGCTAAATCTCCAAGCCAGGAGCTTGAGATGTATGTCTCTTCTATCCTCCTCCTTCAAGATACAGCATGGCTGAAAATGTGAGATGCTGGGAAAATTGTGTTGTATAAGAGGAGAGGCACAATTCCCTATCGAAATGTGTTTGTAAACCTAAGCTTTCTGGGATGATGGAAACCGGTGACGGAAAGGATTGAGGGGATGATCCCTCACGGGATTATTAAGCGAAAATTCTAGCAACTTCCTCGTCCCCTGGATGCTACTAAATGATGGACTTTGTGTAATCCTTGATGAGACTACTTGTTGGTAGGAGGTCAATAGTGGCTTTGACTGGTGCGGATCTGAAATAGAGCCCTTGGACCTCTGTCCTCTTTAAAGTCCAAGGTAGGACGTAGCATAATCCTTCACGAAGTTCTCCAGTTGCTGAATCACCCAGAAGACCAGCCTCCTCCTCTCCAAACTAGTTCCAGAAATTACTGCAGCGTAATTCACTGAAGGTGGGTGTTAAGAAAGGATGGAAATAGTGTGGCACCTGTGGTACAGTGAGTGGAATGGCGACTCAGAAATAACCTTCCAAAGTAGGCACACAGTCCCCTAACGAGGTAAAGAAATGCTGGATTCTGGCACACGCAGAACTGCCACATGCTAAGCATACACTACAAACTTAGCTAAACAACATAAGAATGCACTGGAAATCTCAGTAAAGCGGCAAATCTGATCTAAACAAACCATCAAATCATAAAACTGATCAAATTCTCCTACATGTGGAGGTTGTCATCTCATTTATATACAAAGTAGACAGCTTTCCCAAAGCCACTGACTGCCTCTAAAGCTACTTGTTTTCAATATGTGGACTTTAATCACTCCATGGTTGACTGCATTGTCTCTCCAGGTCCTCCATCGTGTCTACCATGCAATGCGCGTCCTAGTCAATCATGTGTGCATTAAATGCATACTACTTCCTCCATCTCTTCATCATGGGGTCTCTATGATCTTTGCATTATAATCCTCACTGATCCTCGGTTGACTCCTTCAGCCTCCATTTTCTATCTGTCTAATGTGAGACACGAGTCGCCAATCCATTCTGCGTCTGTAGGCTAACCACTACTCCTTTATGTAGAGTCTGTACTTCACTAATCCACATTCACACATAAAAAGTGAGATCACTTTTATCGTATTGTGGATTATGGGTCCCTCCACCCTTTTATTTACTTAATTGCAGTTTATGGCAGAGCTCTAATAATATCTAAATATCATGTGAAAAAATTTGGGGAATGTTATGAGTCCTACGGAAATTTCTTGTCCTCGAAAAACTACAAATAGTAGATGTAAAGTCCTAATACTATTCCCCTCCAAATGGTATCCATAAGAAGGACAGCATCCTCCATTTGTCTGCCTATATATGTGTTATGTCATGTTTGGTTCTAAATTTGTCTCTTAGGAAATGCATGAATGATCTCCAACTCTATAGTTGAGATGTCATCACTTTCTCGAAATAAGTACCGAAGTGACAACCACCATCGATGTCCAACATCATCATAAATACAAGATACTCATAAAATAAATTGGCTCTTCCGCAAGGAAAAGTCCCATCTCACTGAAAGCATTTCTTTCGTCCCATGTTTCATGAAGCATATTGGTACTGACACTTTCTCATCTTGCTTTGCTACTGTTGGCCTTGCGGATTCCAAGCATCATTCCAACATCGTGCAAAAAGAAAGAAATAGAGATAATGGGTAGAACAAAGATGTCAAACACATATATTCTCGATGGCCTATGGCACGAGTAGGGCCTCTTGCTGCCATCCTCCATCTCCACCCTTCGCAATATGGACAAGCCAAAAGAAATTCACAAAAGAGGAAGCAGAAAACAAGAGAATCTTGCTACCTTCTCTCTCCTCACTCATGTGCATCATATGAGTGAAAAACATACTAATAGATATGTGGGATGTCACATCACCTATCCTAAAGTAAACACTGCACTCGACACACATCATGAGAGCTATGTGCAAGTTCTACATATTTTCAAATGCACGCACACACATAGGAGATGTGGCATGTGAATAGCCATAAACCTCTCATGGAAAACCAAAATGAGCATACCTTTGTTCGCTGCATATACTGTCGTTGATAATGGCTGGGCATGAGTCAAATAAAATATGAGCTATTGGGTGATAACACATACTCACCGCTAGAGCATCAGCACACTTCATGCCTCTTCATTTCATGTGTTGTTATTCAGGGCATGGATCAAAAGCTGAGGATCTGATTGATCGCTGGTTGTCATTGATGATCAACTGACGGCTTTGCTCAGAACGACCTATTAAAGTGAATGGGAAGTTTGACCTACCAAAGTGTAATAGCACATACAGGTCAATAATTCCTTTTATGGTTTCTACTTTCGAGGATGTTTCCGGTGATATATGGCACGCCATGTAATTCATCTTCAGTTTGGGAGATATTCATGTTTTGAAGTTTGTACTTTGGTTAGTGAGGCTAAAACCCCATGGGGTTGGGGCATGGGTCATTGAAAATTCATAATTAATATTTTTATGCTCTAAATCCTCGTTCACTTTTTGAAGCCCCTCTCAGCTTAAGCATTCACATATGTGTGATCTTTCATTTTCTCCTCTTCCAGGTAGGGGATTAGGCCATCGGAAAGCAGGTCATCTACGTGGAATTTTGGCTCTGAGTTTTTTCTACAAAGGGATCAGAAGCTAGAAATTTTTATTAGGTGACAGTCAGAAATCTGAGGAAAGCTGCCAATGTTAAAATTTTAGATCGAATTTGCTGTGTGCTTTTGGAGATATGAGTGCTGTGCAAGTGAGGGTTTTACTGAGCTCTGAAATTCTTCTCAAAGTAGTAGCCTGGTGGAAATTCGTCATAACTCCCCTCTTTGAGTGTGGATTGAGACGTAGATGTAAAAAATGATGGATAGTGCACATTTTTTTAATTTTTCTCTATCGATTTGCAGAGGCAGATGACGTGACGGTGACACGTGGCATGCTGGTACAGAGTGCGCTCTCAAGCAGGTCCATAATTAGGGCGGTGTTGAGAAATTGGATATAACTAACTCTCTTGGAGAATCAGATGAGGTGGAAACTGTGGCATTGGAAAGAAAGACTTTCGAGAGGACTACTATAAGTACCGAAAATGAAATATTGAGGATCTGAGCTCCATGAGATTTCTGGGTCCAATATAGGAAGCTCCCTACAAGAAGGCAGAAAAAACCAGATCATGTGGGCTCAAGGGTTGCAAAGGACAGATTTCTCGGCAACAGCTGAAAGGTGGAGGTGGAGTACAGTAGCATGACAAAGGCATGTCAAACAGATGCATAACGGCCCATGACAGAAGTTCATCATATGAAGTCTTCAAGTGGGCATCAACTTTGCCTTGATCATTATAGAGCCTCATTGTGCACTGGTCATTGTAAATGCATTGTTGTACAAATTGTATTAGTGTCTGTCTGCACAAGGGTTGAAGAGGTAATGGTTTTGTCCAAGTTTGTTGTAAGTGGTCTGATATATCTTCTTCTACATCATTACATATCATTGCTAAATGTTGGACCATTTTCTCTTGAGTACGAGGTCCATTATGTTCTTTTATTCTTCCTATACGGTGGTAGGGTGGTGCTAGAAGGTGGGTTGTAAGCTCATTTGGGTGTTGGTGCATCCGGTGAGTGAGCTCACGCCGAAGAATCTTGGGCGTTGGAGCATCCATCCGATGGGAGTCTGAGAGAAATGCTTTTCTGGAGTTCTGGCAAAGGAAGTTGGAGCTTTATTTTCAGTGGAGGTTAGAAAAGAATGTAGAAAAAGCATTGAGGTGGGTTTTTGTCGGAGCGAGTTTCCACCTTAAAGAGACCTGTGTGCATTTTATGTGTTCTACTCTTGTTTTGCTGCCTACTCATTGTACATACTACGACAATAATTTAGATTCTCTAATTCTCTAGTGAAAATAAGTGATTTACTCTTGCTATGTTTCAACAATTGGAATCGAGCTTATGCTGGGTCGTGAAACCATGGTTAAGAGGCTGAAGGAGGTGCCAGGCCTTACCAAGAATGGTGTACCTCTATTCGATGATAAATAATTATCTGCCAATTTTGAAAGGAAGAACGGAGGTCTCTCTCATTGGTGCAAGAGTTACGAAGTATGGGACAGGACACAACAGCAAAATGGATTTACATCAGCACGAGATGGAGCAAGAGCAGAAAGAAATTTGCTACAATGATGCAAAGAGAAAAAAAATGTGTGTCATCAGAGTGGACTTCTATTGAATGCATACGCTATCATAAGGTGTTAGGTTGCAGCACACCAAAAATGTATGGGACAAAGCTTGAGAATATATATGCGAGGTGACTCAAATGTCAGATACGAAAGCTTCAAAATCTGCTAGAGAAAAATTTGAGCAACTCGAAATGGAAAAAGAAGATTGCAACATTGTTGCATGCACTTTCAATGGGCTGATGAAATAACCAATACTTTGGAAGGAGTTAGGAGAGCGAGTGATTGAGAAGACTATGTCATGGAAAGATTCTTAGAAGAACGCGTTACGGGGAGATTCAACCCAAAGATATAAGGTCTTAGAATGCGAATTATATAAATACGGACAAACTCGGCATGAAAGAGAATTACATGGAGTTCTCATAGCATATGAAATGAGACTTGATGAAGAAGAGGAGTACTTAACATCTAGAAAATGCGTTTGTTGCATCTAATAAAAACCAATAAGAGGATAAACAACCTTCGTGAAAAGACATGCACACAGTGTGTAGAAAGAGGGAGATGATGAGAGAAGGTCAACATGGATGAAGAATATATGCTTACTTCACGAAAAACTAGATGGTGAGGACAATTCAGGTCAAATTCTATTGTCTTTAGGCGTAATGGAAGGTTGAATTTCTAGACAAAATGTTCAGACATAAAATGTGTAGACAACGCGAAGAAAGGATTTAAAGACATTCATGACGAGGATCCAAAAGGAAATTTCTCTCTCTGAAAGATAGATAGCTCATCATGCGGTAGAGAACCGGCCATTGGTGAAGAAGAAGCCAATGAGAGAGTATTGTTTGTGGCCAAGCACAATAAACAAGCACTTGTCATGCAAGAGGTATCAAACATACGAAAAGAAGAAGGATGGACACATAGGCAATTTTATGGGGAAGAAATCAAACTATATAAAGATCTCTCAGAGGCAGAGAAAGATCACGTTTCAAAAATCTTGGAAGAACAAGTTCCAGGGTCTCTCAAAATTGAGAGTTGAAGAGCTTACAGTATACGTGAAGAGTGGGTTCAAAAAAGTTGGAAGATAGTAACGAAGGAAAGAATTATAAGCAAGTGAATGGTCTCGGCAGCAGGAAAGTGAAGAAAAGGAGAAAAACTATCCCAAAAACTATGCCAACAGGCTTAAGGACATTGGAAAGAAACTCGTCGACAATCCAACGACAACCACAACGACCAAAGAAAGCTGGCATGGATTTACAAAAGAAGAAAGAAAGTAGGACCTTCTACAACGAAAATACAATGAACCTATGAGGTGCGGCATGCATGAAGGCTTCATTGGGACAAGACCAGACAAGACATAGCAACTTGGAAGACAGATTCAACGAAACGAGAAATTTACCCATCCGGGTACCAACATATTTGTTGTAAATACTCACATTGTTCATGTGGAAAAATTTGGTCGTAAAGAGATTGTAGAGAATGTCATGCATGCCTAGGAATGGGCATAATTCGGGAGGTGCTTGCCAAATATGATCTCAAGACTCGGCGAAATATCAATAGATTTGAACATTTAAGAAATATTCTGACAGACGCTGCAAATGTCCAAAACTTTGGACACATAGCCAAAGGCTGAGGACTTGAAAGAATCCTCCGGAGAAAGAGAATCTTTGAAGCCACTGGAGATGACGAAACATGGAAGAAAGAAAGAAATGAATGATATCGTGTGCTCTCACTCTCAAGGCTCAAAAGAACTCAAATGTGTGACGGTATGTTGATAGCCGGTTGCTCAAACGACATATGACTGGAGATAGAAACCGAAATTTGTATCTCTAAAAGAGAAGAAAAGGATGGAACCGTGTCCTTTGGAAAGCGATGGATCTTCAGAATGTTACTAGGATCGAGTCATATCACATCTCGGAAGCAAAGATTCTATGAGACGGTAATGTTCTGTTGGTTGAAAACATGGATCGCAATCTTCTAGCGCAGTGAGCTGGACAGAAATGTGTGATACGAGGACACACAATGCTGTTCAACTCCACGAAATGTGAAATCATGAAAGGCGTGTATAAAGGTGAAAGTTTGGCTACTGACAGTCGAGGCTCAAATGACATATATGTTGGATGATGCAAACCTTCAAAGAATTTCTAATAGCTAAAAAGGGATGATACAATAATTGGTGAGCGATGATCGATGAATACAAGTAAAATTTTGCTACTAGGAAAGGTGCAAAGTGATTTCGGAGACGTCTTGCTCGGTTGCATAGGTGAGCATAGATTACTCATCTTGGGATGTCCCAGGTAGTTGCTCAGAGTCTATGAGTTAGTGAGTCTTCTATGTCCTGTCGACTCCCAGGCCGGATCTTGCTATAAAGAGGATTGGAAAGAACGCTAACGAGGTCAGCGGCGCATAAAAGAGTCACATATTAAATATTCACCGACGACATTGGAATATCTTCGCCGAAGCTTGGGATTACCAAGTTCTCATTATATTTTCCTTTTCAGGGACTATAAAGGGGGAGTGGAGGTGTGTAGGTACGCGCCCAGGTTGTGTGATCAGCGCGAGTGGAAGTGTTAACAAATGGGTCTACGGGATGGTTGTCTTCCGAGGAAGAGATGCTGTAGGAAGAGGTGTCGTGATCGCGGAGGGTTCTGTGTTGCCAGCTCAATGCGAAGGGAGATTGTTGATTAGCAGTAGTTTTCGTTGATGTCAACTTAAAGATTAGCTGTTTCAAAGTAACTTAAAATTGAATGGAAAGTTTTACCTTTACTAAATTATTTTCTGGGTCAAATAATTCTTTTTGATGGTTTCTAGCTTATCTGAGGATGTTTAGTTGTTATATGGCCTGCCACGTCATTCTTCTCGGTTTGATGAGATATTCATGTTTGAAGTTTGTGCAGAGTTAGTGGGCTAAAACCCCATGGGGTTGCATGGGTCATTGAGTCATAGCTGATGTATTTTATGCTCCTAAAATCCCTCCCATGTCCACTTGTTGAAGCCCCCTCTCAACTTAGGCACTCCTATATCTTGTGAGTCTTCATTTCCTTTCCTTAGGTGAGGAGTTAGTGCCATGGAAACAAGTCGTGTGGCATTTTAAACGCTCTGGGACGTTTTTCTAGGGATCGAGGCTTCAGAAATTTTTATGAGGAAAATATGGAAATCACGAGGAAGCTGCAATAATAATTTCCAGGTCAAAGTAGCAATAATTTTTTGAGACATGATCTTTTGTGGAAGTAGAGGTTTTCATGGGCTCTGAAAATTCATCTCAAAGAAGTGACCGCAGTAAATTCGTCATAACTCCCTCTCTGAGTATTGGATTGGAAAACTGTAAAAAAGTGATGGATGAGTTCTTGCATTCTTTACTTTGTGCTCTATCAATTTCGGAAAAATGGCAGATGACGGTGACACGTGGCTGCCATAGCACTGAGTGCACTCTCTCATGCAGGTCCATAATTAGAGGTAGGTGTGAGAAATTTGGTATAACTCTCTCTGGAGAATCCAAATTTGAATTCAGAACCTATGGCATTGGAAAAGAAGACTGGAAGAGATACTATAGGACGAAAGAATTAGATGTCGAGGATTTGAGCTCATGAAGAATTTGCCAGATTCAATATACGAAGACTCCTCAGAAGGCATGAGAAAAAGATAGATCATGTGTTTTCTAAAGGGTTGCAAGAGACTAGACTTTCTGCATCTGTTGCAAAACATGAAGGTGTAGTAGGAAGTAGCATGACAAGAGCGGTAGCAAGGTGCACCAACAGCAGCAAAGAGAAGTTCATCATATGTAATGCAAAGTGGGCGATATTACCTTGATCATTGTAAGAGTATCGTTGTGCTTAGTCATTGCAATACATGGTATTGTGCTTTATTGGCTTGTATTAGTGTCTATCTACCAAGGGTTGAAGAAAGCTGATTGTTGTGTCAGAAGTTAGGGTGCATGAGTACTAGTGTATATTCTCTTCTACGTCATTGTATATATCATTGTAAAGTGGACGCACTTTTCTCTATCGAGAGTCCATTCTTCTTTTATTCTTGCTGCTGGGTAGTGTGGTGTGCAGGGTGGGTTAGAAGCTCATTGGGTGTTGGTGCACTATGTTGAGTGGCTATTGAAGAATCTGAGGACGTTGGAGCGTCCATCTGAGTGGGAGGACTGCATGGAAGAATGCTTTCTAGATTCTAGGAGGTTGGAGCTTGCTATGGTCAATTGGAGTTGAAAAGAATTATTAGAAAAGCATTATGTGGTTTTTTGTCAGGTGCGGTTTCCACCTTAAAACATTGTGTGCATTTGTGACCCTCTTTCTGTTTGTATCATTGTACAAACAATGATAATGATTGAAGGTAGCTAATGTTCTGATTGAAAGAAATGCGATTCACCCCCTCTCTAGCGTCTGTCCAACGGGATCCTTTGGGTAGTGCTTAAACCATCCCCAAAGGATACTTTGGTATAATCAGAAACTTACTTGTGGCGCATGTCACTATGTCTGCAGGCGGTCATGCGACAACGTCTTTATACAGTCTCTCACCATCCTCCAATGCTGGATGATGGACGATGTCCTACATAATCGCGGTATCCTCCCTTTGCTTATAATGCCTACATCCTCCTCCGCGATGAAAGAACTTTTCACTCCATGATATGTTGAAGTGCACCTCGATGAGACCTCTCCATGGGGATACCTTCTTTCTCATCAATGGTAACCCTTCAAACCAAACAGGGTTTCACTGATTCTTTGCTGGGTGAGAAGTTTCTCTTTGAGCTGTGGAGTGCTCATTGAGAAAAGTGTCATTGAGTAAGAGAAAAGAGATTCCTCATCTTGAGATGTCTACCATCTAGCATATTAGCATCCATTGCTTCATGAGTGAAGCTACCTGTGAGAATGCTCCAAGAATAATAGGGCCCTTTTGTTATCAACGCTACTGAGGTGCGCCATTGTGAGATATGCATGGCAATACATATGATGTCTCATGGAAAGGCGCAATGTTGAACTCATAGCCAGCCATTGTACATGAGGATCCATTGCTTATCATCTTCGAGAACTCCAGCTTCCTCCAAACTAACATTACGGGTACGTGAAACAGCGCGACCTCAAAGCAGGAACTCCTAGCTGAAAGCTCTCCAAAAAACATGAGCACAGAAAATGTCATGGGAAAGCGGCTCTTGTGTGTGTAAGATGCATCCAACATTTTCCTAAGGTATGCTAAAAACAAAATTGCTTTGTTGAAAAAAAGGATTGAAAAAAAACACCATTGTCTTCCAGGAGGCGCACTTGTTTTTTTGGGTATCAGGCCACATTTCAACCTTTTCTAAAATTATGCTAAAATACAGTGTGTGTTGAGGGATTGAAAAAAACACCGCAAAACAAAACCAATTGATGCTTTGGAATAGCATTGTGTCATGATTTTGACACTTGCCACAATGGAATTAAAAGACAACATATTAAGGACATTTTTTTAAATAAGTTAAAATTTCTAAAAATTTTGATAGATGATGTTAAAGATAAACAAATACATGTCTGAAAGGGCTTATAATTTTGAGACAATTTTCATCCATGTTGTTAAACATAAAGCTCTCTTGAAACTTTAAACGTCAAAGTTGCCATTATTTTTCAACATAACCGCTTAAAGATAAAATTTGGTAGCATTGCATAAAACCCCTTAATGACGATTGTAAATCTAAAGTTTTTCATAATCTTGAAGTGTTCAGCATACTTGAACAATGAAAGTATGGAGAAAGTACCAAGAACTTATAGTTTAACATGTTCAAGTAAATGAAAAAGTGTCGTGCATGAAACAAGTAAGAGTAATTTTAATTTTGAGAATAAAAACTTATCTTTCAAATCTTAGCTTTTAGACAAAGTTGCAAATATATTTGTCAAAAGCCAAAATCAAGCATCCAAAACAAAGTGTTACCATTCCAATGGCCCGCATATAATTAACTAAAACTTTTAAAAGTGTCTTGTAAATGGCGTACATTTCTTTTAATATCGAGGATAATCATCTGCTTTTGATCTAAAATTCCAACATTGGTTTCTATTTTCTACTTTTACTATATAGTCAAAATATCAACATTGGTGCATTGAGATATAACATAAATTATTTTTGACAATTTCATTGTTATATTGTGTCTGATATTCTAAAAGAAAATGAATGCTTTCTGTAATTAAAACTTATAATCCAACAAACATAGAGTGTCTCGAGAACTTCATGAAAAATGAGATGGAAGTCAAAATTTTTATTTCAAGTTACCATGCAAACATCAATTACATAAAAGTGTCTTAGGTAGTCATTTCTAAAATCGACCACATAGATTACTTACACCATCATAATCTACATCTCTCGAGATGAATGTGGCTGCGATACGGATGAAGATGATCCATATTCTTCTCTTTCATCAGCTAGTGCTCCATACGAGTCAACATGCGTACCCACGTTTCGAGGTTCAAAAAATTCTTGTAGATCTGCGTACATTTACGAGTCCCATTTCAGCGATGATATGTTCCCGAGTAGCAATTTCTGCAAAAATATTTATAGTGCTGCAAGCGAGAGAGTTCCTCTCTTTGTCAAATTGAAGTCATACACAAGTATGTCAACATCCTCCAATTTTAAGACAATACGTACGTGACTGCTGTATAGCTGTGCCTTTGTTTTCTCTTCCGCCAATTCTTTCTCACCATACCATCGGCTTGTACACACCATTGAAAAGGAGTGGGTGCCTAATGACATACCAGTAATGCACATCGCCAGTGTAATCTCTTCATTTTCATTAATGAACTTTATAACCTGTAGCAATCAAAATGGATAGCCAAGTGGATCTTCATGCGCTGCTTTCTTTTGCTATCATGCAACCCTCGCTCAAGATCCTGCGCACACCAGAACCACTGTAAAGGTCTTCCGCTAGCTGCGTTTGTGCACGTGATCTTCTGAAGTCAATAGGACTCTCTCTATCTCACTCTTCAGTGAAATTAATAATAGCTTGAAATTTGTTGTTCAAAATTGTGTGTTTCTTGATGCTCGTGTTCATTTGGCATATTTTGTGGCAGAGTCTTCGAAATCGTATCACTCGTTCACGAATCTTGAAATCATGTCAACGTTCTGGTCTGAAAAAAGACTCACTTTAAAAGCTTTGAGATCGAAACATCGACCAGTATTCTTTTATCTCTAATACATCTTTTAATTTCCTCGAGACATTTCAAAATAATTTATGTCTCTCTTACTGCCTTCATGCATTATGGAGTTCGGAAAGGCGTGCCCCATTAACAATATCTTTGGAAATGCTTTAAACATTGGGCGGCTACAGAATGAGACTTCAGAAAAGCTGCTAAACTTCTGATGAAATGGTCCCCATTCTTCTAAATAGTTGAATAGCTGCACTTTGCCCATGGAAGTGCTTCAATCCCATCAATTTTTGATACGCAGGTGATCTTTGGGCATAAATGTCGATTAAGTTTTTCAATGCATTTCTCCTCACCATCGATCCAAAAATAGACCTTCGCGGGTCAATAGTTTTCTTCCAACACGATGAGCAGGACTGCGGATATGTCGATTTCTTAACCACATTCAATTAATGATGGCGGAGCTCCCAACTTTGCCCTGCATATCAAAGTGTTCTTGACATAGGCAGCAGACATTTTGATCGATATGATCATGAGTATACCGACGAAAGGCTTCAACCTTTATCTAAAAAATCCCCAATTCAACGAGCATGTTTTAGATGCAAAAGAACTTGGTGTGTGTGTCACAAAAACATGTTGCAACTCTGATTGTAAATACAAAACTTCGAAGAAATTCCAAACCAATGAGTAACACACATCATGGATTGTGGTTATGGTCGGATTTGCATGGCTTCTGTTGACCTATTTGGAGTTGTGGAAAGAAAAACTCTTGGAAACATCACCTATTATTGCTAAATACCACACAACGTCGATGCGAGTAAGGAGACACTTTCTCTGTTGTAATTTTTGGCGACCTGTGGAAAAATGTGGAAGAAGTGTTTTATTTTGGTCAACACTGCTAGCATCAATTATCAATCCTAGATATTTATTTGGATGAGTCATAACACTTCTTTCAAGATCTTTATACTAACTTTGTCTTTCGCTTGTTCTTTGATTGTCTGATGGTCTTGAAGTTCTTTGACAAATAAATGTGTCATGCATACAAAATAAAAAAGAAACATATGAATAAATATATTTTTGCTGTAGTTGATAAGTATCAAATTTTAAAAAAATATTTTGAACACATGTCCTCTTTCACGCACTTTGACATTGTCTCTTTTTGCTTTAAAGAAGCCACATGTCTTGTAAATCCCCATCCTTATGTCTTCTTAGGAATCTCGAACATTGTTGTAGATCGTTTCCATATCCTTGTAAGAAAATAAGAATATGTAATACAAATTACCAATTCCTTCAACAGCTTCTGCATAATCTTTGTCATATGAATATTTCTTGTCTAGAAATTATAAGAATACTGTATTTGTATCTTTATTGGCACCACACTCTCCATGATTTGAAAAAAAGTCTTTCATCCATGTCTTTAGAAGTATTTTACCAGCATGGCTCCCACCTCCCTAGTTTATGGCGTGCTGCGAATAATATGTGGGATCCTTTTTCTCCATTATCCGTGGATTCTTGTCAACGACGATTACCAATTGAGATACAACATTTTGAATGCCATGCTGCAGCAATACGACATTCCAATATGATAATCATAACCACGCTAGTGTGATTGCACTGGCCCATACACGCACCAATATAGATTTTGACATGCTTTTATTCATTGGCCTGCATATGTTTTCCCCTTTTCTGTGAAAGAAAAGTTGAAATCCCATATTTTCTAGACAATCCTTCGACAACATGCATGAAATCAAATGAGCAATGAGAATCGTAGGAATATTTTGTCTCACCTAGCAACTATGCCTGGAATAGCTTTAGGATTGATATGAAAAGGATACTCTCTACTCCCTGAGTTTGCAATATTTGCTTACCAGCGGCTTCATCATTCCATCATCCATTTTGTAGTAGTTTTCATCACCAAACTAAGAAGGAGTGTTATCCCCTGTCATCATCCTCAACATGAGTTAAAGAAGAAAACATCGATGGGTTGAAGAAAACATTTCACGAGAGTCATCGACCTGCAGCAACTGCGACTCTCAAAAGAAAGTGCTTCACCATCTTGACGCATGTACAAATTATCTTCCTGGGAGGATTCAATTCTTCATCACATGGAAATGATGTTTGAAATGGTCACTTGTGAGAAAATGTAATGACTGAGATCGACCACCTCTAAAATTATCATTGCAAGAAATTCTTCAGTCACTCCCAGCTTTCCTGGAAATGCAAAGCTCTCATAATCCTTGGGATTGAGGCATAAGTGGAAAACTTTGAGTTTTTATTCACTAAAGTCCTACTATCCGTAACTCCCCTTCCTCCACTAAAGCTCTCGCAGTCCTTGGGATTGGGAATAGAGTGATTCATTGAATCTCTGTATTATTTGAAATTTCTTCATCCTTCATCTTCGGTGGTTAAAAGTTATAATCGTTATGGTGGGATGAAGTGATAGTAGCTTTGGAAATTCGTCCCAGAAATCTTCATCGGTGGCTGGCACAATCCTTAGGGATTAGGACGCGAAAGTGCGGTATGATTACTGATGCTGCACCAATTTACTAGGCCATCTCCTGCCTTCATGATGAGTCGTGACATAATCCTTAGGATTAGGATGAAGTGCTATGTGACTTTTGCACATTCACTGCGTTCCTCATTCCCTACTTGAGTGTGGTCTTTGATCCTTGGGATTCGAAGACAGTGGAAATTACGACTGTCACGGAATTTTTGAGTACCCTCCTCATCGATGGTGCTGCTTACGCAATGCAGTTAGGCAGGTATTAGGGCCAATTATAGCGTGTAAATTTTTCATTTCCCTCTTCATGGAGTGAGTCTGTGGCATAATCCTTAGGATTGGGATAGAAGTGGATGCATTTGACTACGATAAATGTTATCATTTCTCTCTCTCTTGCATCGATGGTTCTCTGTATAATCCCTTACGATTAGGACGTTTGATATTTTGACTAAAATTTGCATTCACTGTATCATCGTGCGTAGCTCCTCGAGATTCAGATTGACTGGAGAGTGGTTATTTGATTCTCTGATTCGTGACTTCTCTTCATTTAGCATTGTTCTCCTCATCCTCATGGATTAGTAGATTTGGATATTAGACATTCTCGCATCTCCCTCTGCATCGATGGTGTCCTCATAATCCTGGGATTAGGGCATGAAATCAAGCTTTGTCTGAATTTCTTCATCACTGCTTCATCACTGTTGCTTTCCTGATGCATGGAATTAGGTGATAAACATCAGCTGGTCGTTTGCAGTTGCTGACTCTCTGTCATGGATGACAGCAGCTCGTTATATTCATCACCCTGCGAATAGAAGTTGATGCAGTAAACAGTGGTGATGTTCTAGAGAAAAACAGATTATCACTGAAAGCATGTGGCTTCCAACAAGAATGGGGTTGAATAAAGATACAGAATTCTCCACTTTACAAATATATATGCTTTAAAATATGTAAAATTTCCCGTCCAAATTCCTCCATGGCAAAGAAAAATTTCACATCAAAAGAATTGCGAAAAACTTTAACTTCTTTAACTAACAATGACTGTTATGTAATGTTTTCATTTTTTATTTTAAACTTACGTTCATATTCATCTAAAATGTATTTTCAAAATTTTTTATTATTTGTTGGTCTTCAAATATTTCACCATACTTTCTATTAAATATCCTCAAAATATTCCTTTTCTATGTAACTCTTCCAGAAACTAAAATAATTTTCTTATTTGAATGAGTTTTAGAATTGACTCATGTAAATATTTACAAAAAGTAACATAGATGTAAATATTAACTGTTCAAACTACATTATCTACATAGTCACATATTTTATATTTTAAAATTTTAATCATGATTTTAAACATTGAACCCGTACATACTAAATATTAACTATGATGACTAAATACAAATATTAACTTCATTTTAATATCTAATAATAAATATAATTAACTACCATATGGTATTATGTATTTTAATTTTTATTTGAGAGTTATGTTGAATTATTCAACATTAGGTTCATATGTACATACTAAATAAAATATTAATTATGATAACTACATACTAAATAATAAGTATTTTAACTGTAAAGTGTGAACTATGACAAATTAAATGTAAATATTTTCATTTGGAAAATTTTAATCCACATTCATTAAACGTGGTAAACCAATGTCAGGAGCGATATCGCTAATGACTGATAGAACCAATTGCTTTCTTCATCACACATCACATCGAGTTTTCAGTATTTGTTAGAGCAAATTTAAAGGAGGTGTTAGACATTAGCATTGGTAACTTAGATGGAGAGCATTGCGTGGCATTATTGAGCTTTGTGTCGCTATTGGTAATTTGTGGAGAGTGTTGCACGTGGCATTGATTACTAGGTCAGAGATGGTAGCTTATTGGAAGCATTAATGTCATGCTATTAAGTAATTTTGTGGTGTGTTGGCATTGAGTGACAATGCATCTTTATGACTCAGGAAATTAGTTTCCTTCTGTGTCAATTTAGAGATCGATTTTGGGGAAAAATCTGTTTTCTCAGTTTTTTTGATGTTCAAGCTATTTTTTAAGGTTTTTAGGTTCAAAAGCCATGATTTTTCTAGTAGTGAAGAAAAATGCACTAGTCTCAGGGTTTTGAAAGCACAAAATTTAGATAAGGCACATAGGTTCGTTACATAAAAAATCATACAAAACGACCATGCACATAAAAAGAAAGTAATGTTAACATAGCATTTTTATTTGTATATCATAAATGTACATTGATCGTTCATTGTTTCATAATTTGAGAATTTTTTATTTTATTTATAATTTTAAGTCTTTATTTTATTTTCTAATTTTAAAATCTTTCTATTTTTTTCTTTATTGTATATATATATATATATATATATATATATATATATTAATTGTATTGATGATATATATATATATATTTTTTAATTATATTATTATGTAAAAAACAGTGATATAATTTATTATATTGTAATTATGTTCTTTTTAAAACCAAACATGTATTCTGATTTAAACATTGTAATTTGTTATATTTTTATTATTAATAATATCAGAAAGTGAGGTACAGAAATTAAAAAATCAAAAATTAGCAGTGTAGTGTAGTGCGCAGCAGGCATGCTCGAGGGCAGGCAGGCATCTCATTGGCGCGTGGCGGGAGCCGATTCGCGAGTCCGGCCCTCGAGCCAGCGAGAGACGGCAAGCGCCGCGGGCCAGCCTTGTGGCTAATATTATCATAAAAAAAATTTAATAACGTTTTTATTTTTATTTTATGTATAGTTAATTTTGTAGTGTGTAATTTTTAACAATTTTTGTATTTTTAAAGTATATTAGTTAACAATTTTTTTAATTTTTCTACTAATTTTGTAATGTTTTTTTAACCATTGTATTTCTGAAAAACATTTTACTGAATTTTCAGTTTTTAATGTTCTTAGAATAAATAATTTGTATAATAAAAACAAATCATAGAAACGTGTGTATATATAAATATATGTATTTATGTAATACGATAAAAGGAAACATTATTAAATAATAATTATTAAAAATTTCAAAAGTATAATATATATATATATATATATATATATATATATATATATCATACAAAATACATGTATCAGATTAAAAAAACATTTATTTATCTCTTTATTATAGAGATAGTTAATATATATATAACAGCCTGATTAAAAAAATAAAAATTATATATACATTATAATATTGTGTAAATAGTTAATAAACTTTTATGTTTTTAAATATTAAACCTGGCGAAAGTTTAAAATACTGGTGTTACTTTTGTGAAAATTATTCTACCACAATTTCCTTCATTTTTAAATTTTTATAAAATGCTATTTCAGCTATATTATATAGATATATATACATATGATTTATACTATTTGTTTTTAAATGAAAATTTTTATAGTTAATTTTACTTGCTTTAATTTCATAACTGTGGTTTTAGAAATAAATTTTGTTTATTAATTTATTTTATTCGCAATATTTTTCACACCCAACTAATATATATATATATATATATATATATATATATATATATATATATATCAGGGAAAATGGCATAGATTTCGCATGAATGTTTACGCACTGGTGGCGTGCCTCCATCCTAAATACGGCGGCGACTACGGCACTTATGGATACAGCTCCCGAAATCTCGAAGTTCACGAGGCAGAACGCCCACTGTGGACGCTGTGGACATGACATAGGATATTTATTTGCACACACTAGTAGGAAGTACAACAAGTGGGCTTTCGTTCTAGATGAGACTGTTTCTGATTGCAGAGCTTTGCGAAAGAAGCATAGATCTGAAAACCGATTTCTCATGGTATCTTGAAGAACGGTGAAACGGAGGTTGATATACACATCTATCGATTTGTGGTATGATTGACTTAAATGAGCAATATGGAGTGGAAATGGGCGAGTCACGAACGTACATATATGGTCCCGTATGCAAACACTATTTATGTTCTTGTAAGGGAAGCTTAGAAACGTAGAGAAGGTTGGATATAGTCGATCAATCATCAAGTCGACCAGCAGATGAAGAAAAAAACTTCAAAATTTTGAAGAAATAGCAAACAAAGATTGTACAAATAACATTGTAAGTGTGCTTATTTTTATTTCCTGTATGCATTATTATAAGGATGATTCAATTTTTTATAAATTATTGATCATTAACATGTTTTATTTTGTTTCATAGGATTTTGTTCAAAGTCTTTCAAACATGTTTGATGGTATTTATATGTTGGAGCCAAATGTTATGGATGTGATCAAAACTTTCCACAAAGACAAGCGAGGGGAAAGACGAAGAAACGAGCAATAGCTCGTGACACACTGTCAATACGAAAGAGGGGATCAACCAAGGTCACTAAGGTGGGTCAATCTAGTAAACTTCAAACATGTTTCTTTTGAAGGTGTCGAACATGAAACGAGAAAATTATGATAGAATTAGTGGGGAGGAGATGAGAACTATTGTGCAAAATAAGAAAACAGTCAGGACACCAAAAATAAAAATTTCCAAAGATCTCTCTCTTGTACCTTATGAAGGGAGAGCTTGTTTATAAAAAGCATGTATGTTATCCAATAAGACTAGGAAATCAAATATTGGTGAACACAGCAAGGTCGTGCGAGCGATGAAGAACAAATTGAAAGCTCTTACGGAAGCAAAAGAAAATCATAACACGGGTGTTGAGTTAGAGGATGGCATTATTAAAACAAAACAAAATGCTATTTGACGTGAGGATTGAGGAAGAATAAATTAATTCTTGGTGGCCAGAAAACATTTGAGCTTGATGTTAACCAATTTTATGGCGTCGGATGAAGGACAATCTCAATATCAAATTAGAAAGGCGCATCACCTACATGTACACGTCGAGCATTGTTTAGTTCAATCATATGCGCATATGGTGGATTATGTAGTTCTTGTCGATCCTTCAGGTTCCCAACAAACAACATTTGTGAAGACAAATGTTTTGATTATAAATATTATGTAATTGGAAACCATTCAATAGAGCTAAAAGACAATTGATTGCGAGAATATCCCAATAACTATCTTTTTCAAAAGCGATTGAAATGCATCATTTACGTTGGCTTAACAGAAATGGAATCAAAGTTATTGGCATGGGATCACTAATGCGGATAATGAGTACATAATGAAAATGACTTTCATCAAGGGTTGAGTTTATTCATAATGAATTCATAGAAAAAATGTCGTGGGGATAAGACCTGGTTAGTGTAGCATTTCGAAAGGAATGTTTAATGGAAACGCGGTTATCAGTTAGTGACAAAAGATGGAAAAATTGAATACAAATCTCTCGGAGAGCACAGATAACATTTTTCGAGTTGGCATTTAGAGAGTGGGGAGGTATGGATTTGATTGATGAGAGTTTTTGATCGATGGGAGAATATTTCCATAAAAAATCGAGAGAAAGTTAGAAAGAAGTAAACCCCCATAATATGTACCAACGATGAGAGTCCTGAAATGAAGCGACTTCCGGAGGATATGACTATTACCTTGGAGAACAATGCAAGGTGTGAAGGATGATAAATTAGTCAAATCGAGGTATTAGCCCAGTGTGAAGTCGGGTGAATTATCAATGGAAGAAATGTGTGCGAGAATTTCAAAAGTAAGTTTCTTGAATTATTTCTTTCATTATAATTTTATTTTAAATAAAAACATAATGATGTTGGTAGAATTTGTTATACATATCAATATATTAACGTTTTTAACCAGTTTATTCAATCAGAAATTTTTTTATGAAAATACAAGAACACATGGTTAAAATGTTGAATGAAGGCAGGTTGGGATGATGTTGTGCGCAACTACCCGGAAGCAAAGTTCTACATCAACACTAAAGAGTTTTATATTGCATTCAATAAAGGTATGTTGATTTATAAATTTATTTTATTCATATTTTAACTATTTTTATTTTATTACTTATACATATCATATATATATATTTTTATGTCATTAAAGATGTCGAAAGGATGGAAATGGAGTACCAAATACTTTCAAAAAGCTTTATTGAGAAAAATTAAGATGGAGAACATGAGGAAGACGTCTTATGAATGTTGAACTAGATCCTTCTCTTAATCATTACATTTGGAATGGGCTCGACAGGTGTCCAATATCGAAATAATACAAGGTGGCTGATGAAGACATTGCATCATTAATACCTAAAAAGGGAATATGGCCTAATTATTGTAGATATTCCTCATAGTTTCAATTTCCCGGACATTGAATATGATAGAGAACCATATACTTATCAAGCTTTTAGTAAAGTGGTTCGAGGTTTTCAAGTATGTAACATCACCACTTTGGCGATTTTATGACATTTCATTCGATTACACGGGTTTCCAATGTTGTTAACAAGCTTCAAGGTAAGCAAACTCAGGGATGCAACTTACACTTGAGTAGATTTTGGAAATTGTATGTTTGATTCCTCCTAAATTCTTATTCATGTAAAAATTTAATTGAACTTTTACTATGTTAGCTGTAGCAGGCAAAAATCAAATATTATTTCTTTCAGAAATCAACCTATTATAAATGATTGTGAGTTCATCTATGTGTGAATGTTGGACAAAAGGGGATAGCTATAAGCATATTATTATGAATCGAGTAGATGGGAAGAGTCATAGTCAAGTATTGGTTTATGATGCGGTGGTAAGAAAACTAACATATGAGATTAAAGATGCAAAAGGAGATATAGTTCGGCATTTATAAAAAAACCACAAGCATTGATTAACTATCTTACGAGATCTATGTTCAAATGAAGGAGAATGGGTTTTGGATTTATTCGGGTTAAAGTAAGTTTAATATACAAATTTAAATTTTAAAATATTGTCTTTTTTACTGTATGCTCCATACTATTTTTCTTACTTATATGTGCTTGATGATTAGGTGCAACACTAGCATGTTGCCTACAAAAAGGAAGAAATTGCATTGCCATTGAGAAAGATCCAGTTCAATGCAAATTTATTCAACAAAGAATTAACGCTCTTAAATTCCTTCCGAGATGTAGAAACAAGAAGTTGGTTTGAGGAAAGGAGATTTTAATGAGTCAAATGTAGCAAAAGAACCTCAACCATATAGCATGTGGAATGATTGGAAAGGACACTTTGGAAGATGCTGCGACATGAAAGATCCATTAGAAGAGGCAGTGATGATCAAAATGAAGAAAACAAATCTTTTAGAGGAAGAAGCCATCACTCTTTATTCTAGATGATGTTGAAGATGTATTAGTTGATATTGTTGATGATGTTTCGGTTATGCTTGCAAATGAAACATTTTTTTAGAACTACTAATGAAAACTTTACTTGCTAATATTTAGACTTTGATATTTTATGAGAGCAACCCCTTTTTTTTGCAACATGTGATTGCTATTATTTTTTGACATAAAATTCAATAAAAATGTTGTTTTCTTAAGATGTTATAAAATTCTCCCAAAAATTAGTTTATTTAACATGTTTTCAACAAAAACTACTATAAGTGTATTTTTTGCATTGTATTTATATTGAAAAATTGTATTTTGTCTATTATGGTTCAAATATTGGTTTTTTAGCGATAATTTTTTTGATGTAGTGAAAAATTATTTAACAATACATAAACATGTGGAAAATATAAACTTTAGAATATTGACCTTTTTTTCCATCTTTTATGTATGTGAAAAAGTAAAGATATCATTACAAAGTTTTTATTTTAAAAAAATTTATTTTTGTTTTAAAACCATGAGTACATAAATTCACTTAAAAATAAACATCTGCGAAAGAGAAGACATTAAAAAATTTATAGTGTCAAAATCAATCCTATAAAAAAACATTGGTGATAGCACCACCCTATTCAAAATCGACAAAAAAAACACCACTTTAAAAACACAAAAATGAAAAAAATTAAAGTGCGAAAAACATGCTCAAATTTTTCTTTCTTGATTCTGCATCACGCCACTTTTTCAAAAATCAAGTGTTTTTCTTGATATTTCAAAAAAGTAGGTAACATTGAGGGATTTACTGTTCTCTGTACATTGTTCTCAAAGGGTTGAATGTAGCTCGACAATGATGAGCTGGGATAGCTCTTCATCTCCTCCCTTGATCAACTCAAGGGTCCCTGCAGTAGTAGTGATATGTTGTTGTTCCAAATCAACATGTTGTTCTAATCCTTGGTCATGCAATGGCACTAATGGAATGTTCCCATAAGTTTCAACAAGAAAGTGCTTGAAACAATATGAGATGAAAGTGCATGCATACCTTGGATCAAGTGATGTGTTGGAACCTCTTGCAATACCTCAAAGTTCCTCCAACTAGGTACAATGGTCTCTCCAATTTCTAGTAAGAGCGATGGTTGATCTTCTATCGATGTACCGAACTAGAATTTAGCTCATTTTCCTCATGCATCTCTTGAATCACGCCGTGGGAGATCTATATGTGAAAGAGATTAAGGCTACCTTGAAAAAGATGCAAGTGTCTCTTCTATGAATCTAGATACCTTCATAGTTGGTGGTGAATGTAGTGACTCCTTGTCCGAGTGACAAGAATGACATCCTCCTTTGCTTCCTTAGGAAATGTCTCTTTGGGATTCAGCATCTTTGGTTTTCTACCATAAAAATTCTTTCTCAACTTGCGAAAGAAAATATGATATTGAGTCACCTTTGCATGCTCCATGTGACCAAACGACCAATCATTGGCTTTACCTAAAATATGAAGTGTTTGCGATCACCTGCTGACCTCTTTTTCGGCCACGGGATGTAGCCTAAAACATGTATCTAACTCTTTCCTCCAAAGCATTAACGGTTCTTGGGGAAGATCCATCAAATGTAGGAAAAATATAATCTGTGTGCCTCTTATATTGCTGCTACGGGATCCTCTTTATTATTTGATTTTGAAGAATTGTGGGAGAGTTAGTTTCTCCTTGAATGCTCTAGACTGTGCTTTGCTCTTGAGTATGGTAGAGACGTCTTATGAGTCTCGAGTTCCATGTTTCTTCTTTCTTCATGACTCCCATGCCATTCACCTTCTTCAAAGAAAGTGGGCATAACATATCTATGAGGAGATCTATGATTCTCTAGTTTTTCTTTGTGGATGATAGAAGTGCTTGGAACTTCCTCATCAAATATTCTTCTTGGATCCTCCCTTTTTCCTTTCTCTCTTCATTTGTTTGACCTCTTTGGAGAGATCTTGCATGGATCTAAGAGAGGAAAGAGTGAGTAAAACTATAATCCTCCTTCATGATAGATGTTGTCTATCTTCTTCTTATTTTCGATGCAAAAGCCTTGAGTGTCCACGAGTTGAGCCAAAGATCATGCTTTGATACCACTATAATCTCCCCAAAGGGAGAATGTAGTAATACTCAAGCACAATATGAGAACTACAAAAAAGTGAACAATAAATCTAAATACTACATTAAAATATGTAGAGAAGTTGAGCCTTTCTTTTATTTGGAGAATATTACGAGTTACAACGGTGTAAAAATAAAGGTACTCTAGCCAAAGAAGTGGCACAGAATAACATTGCAAACATGCTACAACTAGCACAACATGCTTGGTGAGCTACGGGAGGAGCAATCTTTGTAACTGTCCACTTTTGTTGATGATGTACATACAGACGCTGCAAAGGAGAATACAGATATATGGAGCTGGGATCTCGATGATGCCAAGATTCAGAGATCTGGCCAATGTGATGAGGAACCGAGATAACCCGAAAGGATTTTCCAAATCTATGAGTTTGGAAAATCACCCTCTAGGAGTTTGATACTTTGTTGTTGGGCTATGCAAATAACCCGGAAAGGATTTTCCAAATCTATGGGTTTGGAAAATCACCCTCTAGGGGTTTGATCCTTTTGGTGTGGGTTATGTAAATATGAAGCTATATATAATCCAAAGATGGATGCGATATGTTATACAAATAGATCTAAGCTTTGACGGCAAACTCTTCTTGGATCTCTAAGCTAGGGGCTTGAGATCTTGTCTCTTCTTCCTCCTCCTTCAAGATGCAGCAATTAAAAATGTAGCTATTGGGAAAAATACATTGTACAAGATGGAGAGACTCAGTGCCTCCTATGAAATGTCTTTGCTAGAAGCTCTGAGCTGATGGAAACAATGATGGCAAGGTGAGGGGGATGATTCCTCCTTACAGGGATTACTAGGCAGAAATGCTAGCAACTTCCTTCCTCCCTCTGGATACGCAATGATGGACTATGTAATCCTTGATGAGGACTACTACTGATAGGAGGTAAATAAAGTTTGGCCTAATACATGGACTGAAATGAGGCCTTGGGATTCTTTGCTCTTGAATTCGAGGTGATAGGAATAGTACAATCCCGATTCTTGGTCTGAAATGCGAAGACAACCTCCTCCTCAAAGAGCGATCTTTAGAAACGCATAGCAATTGCTGAAGGTAGGTGTGAGATGATGGAAATGCTATGGAACGATATGCGATGATGAATGGCTACTCATAACATTCCTAAAGTAGGCACACAAGTCCCCTATGGGTAAAGGGTGGGATTCACAAGCAGGCACACCATACTGCTAAACAACACATGCAAACTTAGCTAAAGCAACATCATTCGTGTGACATATCACCTGACAAATATTGATCTAAAAAAACCATCAAATCATAAACTGAAGCATGCCTCCCATGTTTCCTTCATCTCCCTTTATATACAAGTAGAGCCTTCCCAATCCCTACACTGCCCTCTAAACTACAATGTTCATGTGGACATAATCCTCCATGGTTGATTGTAGTGTCTCTCCAAGTCCTCCATCATGTCTACACACAATGTGCACCCTCTCCAATGTGTGTGCATTAAATCACTACTTCCTCCATCAATTCATCGCATGAATTCTCTATGATATTACATTGCATTCCCTCCATGATCTCGGTTGAGTGCTTCAACCTCCATGATATATCTCATTAATGAGACACTGATCTCCCTCCATTTCATAATATTAGTTGCTCCACTACTCCATTATGTCTTGCTAGGGTCCGTGATATGGCGGATTGTGAGCCAAATGGCAAGGCTAACATCAAGCGACTTTGGAGCCCAAGGACCCTCGCCTTCATAGACTCGAGAAGGCTCTCTCTATTTGTGCAAAGGACGTAAAATTGTTTTTCTTTCTATGTTTGCGATTTTATGCTAGTTGTTTAAGTATGTTTTGGTTTGTTTTAGGTTTTGAGAAGATCGCAAAGGATAAATAGATAACAAGATATCACATCAAGCTAAGCTATAAGATCGATAAGGTCGAAGTAGCACTCAAAGGGTGGAGAAGGTATATGCGGGGCCGATTTGGTGAGGTAAATGGATTCTTTTAGGTGGAATGAAATGATATGGACACTAAGTTTTTGAAAGACAAAGATATTTTAAACATAAATAGTTAATCATCGAGCATTCATAAGTTAGGGCTAACCATTGGTCTCTATGAATGAAACTTAAACTAATAAATACATAAAATAGACAATCAAATGCATGTGAAGTATAAGACGCTCCAACTTTGGAAATCACCTTGATTTTCTGGAAAACAAATAAGATGGAAAAACAACGCAGATTTACGAAGAGGAACTCCTAAACATCATATTTTGAGTTATTGGGAACTTTGAAAACAAATGCAAAGTTTTAGGCAAGAGGAAAAGATCGAGAAACAAGGCCTACACTTGGTTCAACTAAGAAAATCAATAATTCAAAGAGAGTTTTCGAAGATGGAGCATTGACTAGCCATGAGTAAACGGGAGCATACCGTGAATCATACTTAGCATGCATAACAACCATAAATGAAACAAACAACAAGTTCTTTGGCGTCAAAAGAGTAGTTAGAATTCTTTGATATGACTAGAAAGGAAGAAAAACATGGAAAGACTTTACGTAATAAAATCGGAAACTTGAGGTGCCTTCATGGGCATGTCTCAAATCTATTCTTCTTGACCTACGACAAGCAAGAATCATGGAAACATGTATGATAAACTAAGGAAAAACATACGAGATATGAACACTATACCATTTACCAAACGAGGATCCAACAAATAGTCCTCTTCCACCATCCAAGAAAAACAAGAAATCATCCACATCATGAGACAAGAGTGTTTCTTCAAAGCATAATATCATGTATTTCTCTATATCATCAAGTTCAACTTCATTTACAATGAAATCTCTTGGAATAAATAGGCCAAAGAGAAGAGAAAACCTCTAGAAAGACATAGCTAGCAATCCCATTGGCCTAATACAAATATCGATTTTGTCATCGAGGCTTTGCAAAAACCCAAGGCACCAAAATATCATAAAAATATCTTAAAATGATAAAAAAGGAAATTAAATTGACTTTTCCTAACTGAAAATTATCAAAAAGGCTAAAGCGCATTTGGAAAAGCCGCTTGAGAAAAACTACATTTCTTTTTGCAAAACTGTTTCAAAAATATAGCAGAAAATTCCCTGTCTTGTGAAACTTTTGAAAGACCTCGATGTCAGAAAGCGAGGCCATGACAACTGTTGGAAAACCTAGATGTCTAGTTTACAGAAAATACTTGGTTTTCCCCAAAATGATCACTAAAAGTGTATAAAATACTGTAGACTAGTGGAAAAATCAAAAAAATAGCCTGTCATTTGATATGATAGTATTGACTAGAAAAAGTGAGTATTTTTTGCCTCTTTGGAGGGACTAGAAACATCTTCAAGTGATTTAAATTTTTTTGAGTATATACCCTAAATTTAATGCATCCAATGGTCCTTCACTCTCAACATGTTGAGATACCTCAAACAAAATGGCGGCACACCATGATTTTATGTGATGGGCTAAAAAATGTCAAAAACAAGAACATGTCAAAATTTGTTCAAATTTGGTGAAAAACCCCTTAAGGGTGTTTAGAAACATGCCTAGAAGCTCAAATAGATTCCAAGTCTAGTTCTATTTTTTCCACTTTTTCTCTGGGCACTGCCCTGGGTTGGGCAATTTTGAGCTTTTCTTGGTTTCTTCCTTATTGTTTGGCATTTTGCTTTGTGAAGAAGTTATGGCCCCTTGCACAAGAGGCAGCTATCACATGCTTTGGAAAGCACCCTTCATGCTCTATGATTTGTGTTTCTTGCCCTCATCATTGCACGCTTGTGCTTGCTTGTTTGTCCTTGTCCTTGCCTTCTTCATCACTGTCATGCTCTTTCCTTCCAACTTTGTTTTGTACTTCATCACCCGCATACTTCTTCTATCTAGGCTGCCATTATAGTACTTTTCATCACTATGTCCCCATCACTTCACTTTTCCTTGGAGGCATTGTGCTTACTGATGCTTTTCTTGGCTTACCAAGGCAAGCTGATTCAAATGATGCTGGAAATAATCTTCAACCAAAAACACCTTTTTGCCTCCTTGCGAATCAATGTTTTTCTACTGAGTTTATAGCGGACAAGTATTTGTTGAATGGCACAATGTCATCTCTTGAGTGTTGTGTTTGAGCCAAGAGGCCTTTAACAAGAAATTTTTGTGGTTTTTGATGAGAAGTATCTTGTGTTTTTGGCATCAAAAACCTCTTCCCTCAATCTTGTTTTTGATCCTTGCTATCCACGGCAGAAGACCTCTTTTAATTTGACAAAATTCCTATCTCCTAATCTTTGTTTCTCTTTGTTTTGAGTGATCATGTACTCTTTGAAATAATTTTTTAATAGACTCCTTTCAGTGACAACATCTTTATCCCTAGTCCTTTGTTTTCTCTTTGATTTAGTAAAGAAAGGTGCTAACCAAAACCCTTTATGCCAGATCCTATTTAGAGCGGTTTGAAAGACCTTTACAAAAACTTTGTTTTTCTTCTGCTGCTGTGTGTATTCGAGCTATGCTGCCTTTAAAAACACTTTCAAATTGACATTAACCAGACTCTCTTTCCCTTTGTTTATATCTTTGTCATCAGATGAAAGAGCTTCCTTCAATCTTTGTTTTGTTTTTGTTTTTTAGGAGTTTATTAAACAATGTATTTGATGAGGATTAGTTTTTAGCATACAATTTCTCTCTATTTTGTTTGATAAAAAAAGACTCTATGCTCAAGTAGGCTTCTGAGTGAAACCATGAATGTCATCTTATCCTCAATCACTATTTTCCAGCGAAAATTTGTAACCAAACCCCTCCCTCAAACTAAAAACTAAGCGAGCACAGAAAAACCTTTGGAAAAAGTTTTCTTGATGTGTTGGAGATGAGTTTCTGGGAAAACTTATTTTGGCACCCATGGAAACTATTTTGACGGCGACATGTGTTGATAAGTGGGCAGGTGTTGCACGAGCACCGCGTAGATCACACATGCGTGTGTGACTTGTGTGTCGAAATCACTACGAATCTTACGGGTGTACCGCGCAATTCTTGGTGACGCTATGCGCTTTGACTGGGTTTTGGAAGCCTTCCCGGTGTCGAAATTGGGCTTTGAGATATGTCGTTGGAAATATATGGAAGTATAATTTCCAAATATGCTTGATTTTTTATTTGGTGTCCATTTGGTTGTTCAAAAATAGAATGTCCCAGCCTTTGGTCAAAAAAGGTGAATCTGAATGTAGAAATGCATAGTGTTTTTTGCGAACCACTTTTGAATGTCCCGGTGTAAGATTGGACTCGAGATGGATATTTGGAAAGATATGGACGTATCGTTTCAAATATGCTTATTTTCATTTTAGTGTCCATTTTGTTGTTCAAAAATTGTTGTCCCAACTCGGTCGAAAAGTGGTGAATCTAGTGCAGGAAATTCGTAATGACGATTCAGAGGCCACTTTTGGATGCCTTCTAGGTGTCATAATTGGGCTTTTTCTAGGATGGCTTGTTGGAAATATATGGAAGTATAATTTCAAACTATGCTTGAGGTTTTCATTTGAGTATCCATTTTTTTGTTCAAAAAGTGATTGTCCCAACAACTTGGTCAAAAATGGTGAATCTTGGTGTCAAAAATTCTCTCATGACACGTATTTTTACATTTCGCACAAACCATGATACTGTGTAGAAAGCTGAATGATTTTATTATTCTTGAACCCTATGATGGACAAAACCCTCTCTCACTTTTGTCAATTTCATCTGTTTGGTCGAGAAAATCATTTTTCGAAAAAAAGCTGCACAGGCACTCCTTAACACTCTGTTTTGTGAGCAGAAAGATATGTTTCTTTATTTGTAGAAAGTGAAAACTATTTTAATCAACCTTTAACCCTTTTAATGAGCTAATTCATAGTGTAAAAATTTGGAGCTGATCCTCTACCTTTTGTGGAAAGAGGCCATTGTTGAAGTTTTTCCAAAAAAGCTGCCCTCTTTGAAGGAGGTTTTCATCACTTTATGTTTTTCTAACCATCTTGTCTTGAAAGGAGGTTATATCAAAGTGTCTTTAACTATCTGCTCTTTAAATAGATTATTTCGAGGAGTAAGTTGTGTTCTTTCCTTTTTATTTTGAATCATCATCAAACAATGGTGGGCCCTACCGCTTATTTGTGAAGGCCTACGTTTGGAAAAAGCCTGCCTGGCGCTCTCTTAACCTCTGTCTTTTTGTGAAGCGAAAAGATGTTTCTTTGGTAAAGAAAGTGAAACATGTTTATCACCTTTTTGCCCTTTGAATAAGTTGATTTCGTTTGTGTAACTCTTGGAGAGTTGTCCTATAGCATTTTATGAAAGAGGCCATGGTTTGAAGTTTGCCAATCCTAAGCATCCCTCTTTGAGAGAGTATTTTTAGAATTATAAATAGTTTGTCTTTATCAGACATGGTGCCCTTTTTATCCTTTTGAAGATGGCCACTTGATTTGAGGAGACTGAATTAATCTCAGGATTTGGATAAAAATGAAATTTCTTTGCACTTCCCCCAAGGCTTGTTTTCTTATATGCCTTGCATCTTTTGGATAAGATGGTCTATGTGAATTGTAACATGAAGTGATAGCCTTATAGTTAAACATTCCATCCTCATATTACACTTTGAAGGAGGTCTTTATAAAGGCAGAAGAAAGCAGAGGCTTTAGCATCCTATGCTACGATTGGTTTTCCTTTCATGTGAAAGATGCTTTTATCTTATACTCTCTCATTTGTTTCATCATTATTTCCCAACTTGTTTTTTAAACGAAGCTTTTCTCAAACAAAATTTTTGAAACCATGCTGATGCAACCATTGTTCATATTTGGAGAGGTAGCACTACATGGCTACGAAGTCATTTAAAAACATATTGGCCCTCAGCATTTTATGGAGGCCATAGCATGCCTTTATAACCATCTACTTTTCATGAAGAGGTTATCATCCTGTTCTTAACCATACATCATTTTTAAATGAAGGAGGATCCTATTATTTTCTTTGTAACCATCGCTCTTTATTTGGAGGAGTTTTTTATCATGTTCCCAATCATATCGCTCTTTATAGGAGGTTGTTCTACCACCTCATGACATTTCATCTATTTTCAAAACTGTTTCGTATTTACATATATATGTCTCTGCTCTTATCATATCAAAATAGGCAACGAAGTGAAATTTGACATTTTGCTTTGCTGATGCGCAGTATAATCGACCATATATCCTTGTAAAATATCCTTGTGAACCCTGGAGCTAGAAACATATGTGTTTTGAATATGGAGAAGTACCTGTTGTAGACATCTTTGACTAACCTCATATTTGTGTTTGTAGAGGTATGTTAGTGCTTTTGACTAGCGTTCTTATCCAGGGCTCAGGCAACATAGGCAGTTGTCTTCTTATGTCGTTGAGGTTCCCATGTTTTGACCGGGTTGAGTCGAGAACAAAGAATGAGAGCCATAGAACCACTTTGGAACCTCGGGGATCTAGCCCTCTGCAGGTTGAGAGGGATCTCTCTATGATATGTCTAAGGTATAACTTTTAGCTCAAGTTCGAGATATTAGGCAGGTTGTAGGCTCATGGTTGTTGGTTTTGGATGTTGAGGTTTGGTTGGAGGAATCGGGGAAAGAAGGTCCCACCTAAGACAAGGATGAGCAAGAGAAGCTTGAGCGAGAGATAGATAACTCGAGAGAGAACATCAAAGCCATTGGGCTATAGAGTCGAAAGGTTATTTGTAATCGATGTGCAAGCTTTCATTTTGGGCTGTAAGTCATCTGAGCATTTGGATCTTAAAGGATGATTGGTGGAATGGGACATTAAGGACGAGAAAATGAAAGGAGAGAGACAACACAACTCTATCTATATATCGAGTTGGGAGAGGTCATTTAACTCCGGACACTGCTTGGACAAAATTAGAGGCAAAACAAGGGATCTTGGAAAGGTTTCCTGCCCAGGTTACGCAAGGATCCTAATGGATAGGGCTCATCACTAATCCCCGGTCGTTGCCAAACCTTCAGCTAAACCACTCCAGAACATCGGAACACGGATTTCATCAACTCATACATCGAGAGAGTAGGCAATAACATCACTACCTTTGGTTAAATCAGGTAGAGTAACATTCGAGATACATGTATAAAGCGAGAAAAAATTGAGGCGGTAGGAAATATAAGGAGCACGATCGAGGGTGAATCCTATATTACATATACATGTACTAAGATGAAATAGACAAATGTCATGCAATGAGAGCAAGTCAATCACGAAATACGGAGAAAGAGGAAACATCACCGATTTGCTTTAGATCGGGATCAAAGAAACATGCTTGTCATATTAAAACAACACCAATCGGGTACATCATTGCCTGACTTGAACATTCGATCTGAATACATCAAATCTCAACCTATCTTCACAATATGCACAAAGAAATTATCTCGAGGAGAACACTTGTGTTCCACGATATCTCATAAAAAACTATTACAATTTTTCCTTTTTGTGCTTTATAGTGAAGGGTCATCTAGGTCGTTGAAGAGGTAGGTGAAAATTAAATGTATCTTTAAACACAACAATGAATGCGAGGGCGAAAGATCCCATTTGCACGACATGTTATGTATTTAATCTCCCATCACCTTCCTTGTGAAAGAATGATCTTCTCAGGTCGATCTCGGCATTTTTTAGGTGAAGTACTCAGTGTCTTGAATAAAATAAACTGCGAAAATTCGTCACATAAATGCTACGGTGGTTTTGAGCGTATGCGGCGGAATTCTTTCGGGGACACGGTCGGTGTAAATAAGACGATGTGTGCAATGTCCTTGCTCAAAATAGAAAAAAAATTCTCACGAAAACCACGATATTACCTTTCGCTGCGCTCGGGGATCCTTTGAGTCGATCCTCGGGATGCTGTCGTCTGCGCTCTTCCTTTGAAAACAGCGATTTAGGGAGCTCGGATCTTCGTTAGCGTGCCTTAACCTTCCTTTTGCTCTTTTGAATGACTCTACCATTTTCCATTTTTCTTCGACATGGTAGCTCGGGCTTTAATGTCGGCTGAAAAGGTTTTCCGAGAGTTTTGAATCTGTTCTTTAAAAGCAAATCTTGTGTTGGCTTTCTTTGACTTTCTCATGGTAGTGCGACTCTTGGATTTAATACTGCTGGACAACTTTGCCATGTAGAATCATGGCGGTCTTTCACCTTGAAACACAGAAAAACAACAAACACTGTGGGAAAACCATGGATGTGAATGATGAGGAGGCGGGGGACCCACGCGTGGACGCGGAAACAAGCCATGCGGTGGAGAGCGGGAAAACGTGACGGAATGTTGGAAACAAGCTCGATGGAAGGGAGTTGGCAGAACACTGAAGCGACCATACACGAAAAATGAGTGATAATCGTTAAAAGACATGAGAAAGAGCCAATTATACGTAATGGGCGGGGGGACGTACGGGTGTGCCGTGGAGGTGATGTGGCGGCGGGGTCACGAGGAATGGTCTACGAAAGACAAACGAACTTGGGCCGTCCATCGGGGTGGAGATTGATGGTTGAGAGCGGAAGGCGGTGGGCCAACGGAGTTCAATGATCGGGCATTAGCAGGTACAGGGTTCGATGAATGGCGTTGTTGGATGAGGCTCCAGAATCACGAAGGCGGTGAATCGATTGCGGCCTGTGACCAGTAATGTCGATGAAATGGGAGGCGGTTTTGAGGGCATCTCGGATGGGACACGCGGCGATGTAATGTATGGAATATTTGGGTGATGGAGAAAACCGCAGTCACGAGATAACGATCGGGAATTTTAGGCGGGTTTTTCAAGCTGCTGCAGAGCTAGAGGGATCCACATGTAAGAGTCACGCGTCGCACGATTGGATGCGATCTTTAACGGACGGTTGAGATCACGTCGATTTAAATTCGCATCAAAATCATATATATGCTCATTTTCAAAGGTTTTCGAATGATTTTTGCGCGGAGATGGATTTAGAGAGGCTAGCGCACAGCGATTCGGTGTTGGTCACGGCAGGGTCTTATGGGGAGAAAAGGTGCGGAGGTGATGGGGGAAGGGGGCTAAGGCCTCATATGTGAATTGTATGGATTTTTGCTCATTTTTAATGCAATTTGGGGCCAGCCGGTAACGATAGAGCAATGAAAAGGTAGAGAAAGGAAAAAATAGGGGTAGGGAAAAGGGATTTCAAGCGGGTTTCGAGGCATTTAAGCATAAGGAAGGGGAGTTTTTGACAAAGGGAAAAACAGAGAGGTTGAGATGGGGAAGTTTGCGGGATATAGGGGTAAGGACCCTTTTGAGGAATAGATCAGCGAAGAGGGTGAATATTAGGCACGCACGAGAGGGCTCACGGAGGATGAATTTTTCGAGAGAGGCATTCATGGAGGCTCAGAACAATCATACCCCGGCTTGCTTGTCAAAGAATTCCCATGAGGGGCTAACGGTGGCTCCACATGGGGATGGGCGCTCCTTGGAGGGTTAAAAACGAGAGATGATCTTTGGGTAGGCCGGATGCTGCTTTGTCATAAGCCATGTCTACTGCTATGATTTGTAACTACCACGGTATGATAGAAACATCGGCACAAATATTTCCCAACCAATCTACCTACCCATGCTGTAGTCCCTAGCTGTTCCCTTTGGGCGCATTGTTTCTGAACTTGCGGACCACTTTACATTTGTTTTGAAAAAAACAAAAACAAACCTATTCTAAATCTACCCACTTATTGCTCCATTAGGCGATCAATTGGCCTCATACAATCTCTACCTAATCTGCTACACATTTGGGATTAAACCGTCCAACGGTTTCTTCCTACATTCTAAGACGGGGAAATTTAAACACGGCCAAGCCGAGTTAGGCCTGTCGACTTGCTGGCACGAGAAACTTGTGAAGACAAAGCGCCTGAAGGCAAAGAGGTCGCGACTTTGGAAACATTCTTTCTTTCTTGTGACTCGGGGTTATGAGCATATTTGAGTCACCTCTTTCTTTGCTTCGGCTCTGGCTTTGGGCATATTAGTGGTTCTTCTTCCTCTTTTGGTCCAAATTTTGAGCATATTAGGACCAGTTTACTCTTCTTCTTGTATGGAGTAATCTTGAGCGGGATGTCTTCGTGAGCCTCATTTTGAGCTTTTACGACGCAAAGAGCAAACTCAGGACGAGTTATCAAACATGCCTTGCTTATTCACTGGTGCAGGTATGCACCTGCTAGGAAAATGCATGGGCTTATCACGGATGTGCTCTTTGCGCTTTAGAGGTCCATGTTTTGAGCATGTCTGGACTTTGTCCTTTCACTCCATTTTTTTTGGAAAAATTTTCTCTCTCTCTTGAAAATAAAAGCCATAATGGTATGTGCAGATGAAGTATTTGGAAACAAAAATCAATAGAAGTAATGCTTGAGCATCTTGCCATTGACGGGACCCCCAAACAACTACGTGCCATCAGAGTTCTTGCGGAAAAAAATGCATTAGGACCCACAGTGGCTTGCTATGATATATGGACCTTGCCTGACTTATCAGAAACTTACCATGTTTTCCTTTGTCCTCTCTTCTCGAATCCCATCTCAGAACCTTATCTCCAACCTTGAAATGCGAAGCTTTGGTTCTTTTGTGAGCTTGTCTCTTTACGCCTTCTGCTCGACACTATGACTACTTGCTCTCTAGTCTCATTCAGTAAAATGGATAGTTTCATTGATTCTTCTCTGCCATCTTTGTTCTCTTCGATTGGATCCTCTAAACAAGCTTGATTTCTTGGAACTCAGAGACTAGTAGGGACTTCTTGCTTGATCCAAAAATAAACTAGTGAGAAAGGGTGACATGCCAATAGATTTCTTTGTAGTGAGCTTTATGCGCCCTACAGCATGTATCAACTTTTTATGCCATGATCTTTTTGTTCTCTTCACGTAACTTCTTAATGATTGTAACTCGAGCTTTTATTTGATGATTCGATTAGGCCATTACCTTGATGATAGACGTTGAATTTCAAGTGCTATTAGATTGCCTTGTGACGTAAATCAACCATTATTTTGGATCGACGACGGCATTGTCGGGTGATTATTTTCCTTGGACAACCAAAACGAGATAATATAAAGTCTTACAGGAACCTGATGACGAGTCGGTGGCATTCTTTCAGTGGTTATAGCTTCTATCCATTTGAGTGAAGTAATGCGCGCGAGTTAGGATCATTTATGTTGTCCGGAGAACGGGATGAATTTCTCCTATAAAGTCTAGGCCCCATTGCATGAAAGGGCCTTCTATAGTGATGGGTTTGCGAGAGGGAGGGAAGGAGCTTTCTTTTTGCCCTCAAAAGATTTGGCAGTTTGTGGCAGGGAAAGGATCATTTATGGACATCACTAAAGAGTTCGAGGCCAATAGTAACCACCTGAGTATCTTATTTGCGGTGGCTTTCCAACTCGAGTGGCCTCTACACTCCCAGACACTGGAATTCTTGTTTGACTCTTTCGGCTTGATTTTCAGGACAAACATTTCAGCGAGCCATTTGGATTTTTCCAATATAGACTCTCATTCATAATGCGATAATTTTGAGCTTTGAGTTTTATGAATCGGCCTTGTTTTGGGCCAGTTTGAGAAGGCGTGAGGTTAGTGAGCACGTAAAGGATATCGGTATACCGAGAAAGTTCGAAAGCGCTCCTGTCGATAGTTGGATAGACATCGCTTCACGCTCATCCAAAGGAATTTATCATGTTAATGTCAAGGGCACCTGTAGATTAGATTCGACCATTTAATTGGGCGAGGCACCAGACCTTTGATTAGTTTGGTGGAGTTTTATTTCAATGTCATATTCTAAAATTATAGAAATCACGTGCCCTTTTCCCATCGGGTCTTGTTGAGACGAGATATCTTTGACCACTATATTTGGCATGAAAAGCAATGGTGTGAGAATGCGAAATGTATACACCTAAAGTCTTTAAGGCGCTAATCAAGGCATAAGCCTGCTTTTCCATGATGTTAATACTTGTGAGGTGCATCTCTTGAGGCTTTCTTGAAGAAGGCTATAGGTTGTTCATTACCTGTAAGATTTTCTAAGTGATAGCTGACTATTGGTAATTTGTTAGGAAAATGAAAAGATGAAGAAATCTTTTGAGAAGTCGCTGATAAGGATAGGGGCTTTGAGTGAGTGCAAGTTTACTATCTCAAAATATTTCTTGGCTACACGATCCATAATTCTGCATCTTTCTTTAGCATTTCGAGTGATTTTTCCTAAGATGTTCGGCAAGATTGGGGATAAATCTTCTAAGAAAATCGATCTTCTATGAAGATTGCAATTCCTTGATGTTTCTTGGATGTATGGTGGATATTCCCTCAAACTCACCTGTGGGTCTATCCCAATCCCTTTCTTAGATATAATGTGGTCCAGTTTACCTTCTTGTAGCCCAAGCAGTTTTCTTAGGATTTAAGGATAGGTCGTACCTTCTACATTTTTTCAAAAATTTCCTGGATGTTTGAGATGTTCTTCTTCGGTTTTAGAAAAGAAACGCGAGTCAAGTCATCCAAGTGAGATTACTATAAGTGTCCAATCTCATCACAGAAAAGCAATGCCCATTGCTCTCTGGAAGGTAACTCCGGCGTCATCAATCAAAGAGGCATTTTTCACATGCATGAGAAGTGCTACTGGAGTGGTAAAAGATGTCTTGAGTTGATCTTATGGGAGTGCGAGAACTTGTTTGTATCCGAAAATCCATCAGCGAGGAGATTCTCTTGGAGGACACTACCTTTTGTAGGATATGTTCCATTCTAGGCAAAGGGTAGTTATCTTTCGAAGCTCTCTTGGAGGTTCTGAAAGTCTATGCATAGTCGATCTCCCATTTTTTTCTTCCCCTTCGACCCGACTGAAGTTAGACATCCAGTCGAAAAGCCTCACAGGAACAATTAGCTGGCATCATACACTCTTATCTACATAGGAAATTGTTTTGGGTTTATCCTACGGAGTTTTTGTGCGAAAAGGCTTGATTTTCCTTTATTGGTATCTTGTGTTGTATGATGTTGGTGTCATAGGCTTTTTAATTATTGTAGCTCCATACTGTATACATCGATAGAATTCCTTAAACGGTTCAATGTATTTCTTTTTCTATATGCGGTGTAGACTTAGCCAATTTTATCATTTTGGGCTTATCTCCGAGTTGCCAATTTTGCATTCTTCCACATCGAGAATCGACATGTTCAATAGTAGGCCTTTTAGCTACATCATCAAAGTCAAAAAGATTCCTCTACAGGGTGCAGGCCTGAAAGTATATTCTGTTTGTCTTTAGCTATGTACCTTAACCTCTTCGTTTTCTAGTTTTCACTGTTTTGTCAAAATTTCCGGTTTATCGAGAAAAAATGTTATTGCTATGTTATAGGGAGTTTCTACGTTACGGTGTTTCTTCCTCATCTAAAAAATCTCATTCTAGGTAGAAGCTATCGGATTTGAGTGCGAATCGAGAAAATTCAAACTCATTTCACACTATCGAAATCTCAATCTATTTGTCTCATCGAAAACACATGGAGGTATTTTTTCATTGTGCAGCACATGGAATACGAATTTAGTGCGGATGATGATCTGTTTGGTCATTGAGAGGCCCTTAGGATATGAACTAGCTAGGAAAGCTAATCCATTAGCAACAGCGTTTTGACCCCTAGGAATGAACACTAATTTATATTCAACGAATGTTTTCAACAGATCCAGAGTGTCATTCCTATATGCTCTTAGTCTGGGATGTTTTGCTGAATACTCATCATTCACCTGTTTTATAACTAACTCTGAGTCTCCTTGTACAGCTATCCTATGGGCTCCTAATTTCTTCAACAGATTCAAGCCCAAAATGAGAGCCTCATATTCTGCAATGTTATTTGTACATTTGAAATGCAAATTGACAGCATGACTCTCCATGTGGCTACTCTCTGTGTTACGTATCCATACCCCTACTCCAGCATTTTGCCTAGTACAGGACCCATCGAAATCCATTTCCCACAGGGGTTCTTTGTTTAATTCGTTTTCATCCCCTCCCCTACAGCTGGGTTCGCCATTATGTTGAGTTGTAAGGTCTGTACTAGGAGAGGGGTTGTTTTGTTTTTCATGTAGGGTATCAGTTCGAACAGGGTGACTGATCAGCTAACTGCGTTTTGATTTTGTTTCTGGTTCACTCAGAGTTACGTTTTCTGCATTTTTCCCATGGTCTCCTTCATCGTATTCTTCTAGAGTAGCCATTCTATTGAAATCCATGGGCTCTACGTTTGTATCTCCATTTTCTGATCTTGGCTCTTCTAAGGGTTGGTCATTGTAGAGAATGAAAGAGTCTAGATCTGTATGTACAGAGTATAGTGGTGAGTTTTCAGGTTTCTCGGGGCTACTGACTAGGAATTTCATTTGAGATTCTCTATACAGTCTTCTAAGCTGGCCGAATATAGGGATGGTGGCATATGAACCATCCATCTGCATTGTCCCTTGCAGTTTGGCTCCCCATGATCTTGATAATAGCATGCCATACTTAGGCGGCACATCTGCCACCACAACATCCATGACCATACATTTAGCAGGAATCTGGGTTAAACTCACACATAAGTCTTTGATGAGGCCTAGGCATTTTACTCTGCTAGAGTCAAATGAATATAAGTCTTTGTAGGGTCTGGTGATTTCTAGGCCTAGCCTCTCCATCACTACCTTGGGCATTAAGTTGTGAGACGCTCCAGAATCATACATTGCATTGTGCAAGATCTTGTCATGAATGTTGAGACTGATATAAAAAGGCGGAACTACCCCTTCCTGAAACTTTCCCTCAATATTTGGACCAAACAGCAGGGCGGGTTGATCATCACTCATATTTACAGTGTCACTATTTACACTCAGATTCAATGCTTTCAAAATCTAGCCTTTATATATATCCTAAGTGGCCAACTCAGATAATGGTACAGAGATTTTAATTTTCGCAATCTCACTCTCTAAATTGAAAGTGGACTGGGTCTTTGGAATGTTCAACTCTATTTTACTTGCTACTGCTTTAGTAGCCGAATAGGTTTGTGTTTTCTCACTATGTACAGGGTTGGGAATATTTGTATCAGAAGTACTAATTGAATTGCTAGTACTGCTGGTTGGTTGACTTTGTTTTTCATTGTCTTGGTTGTCTTTCTCCTTATGTTTACCAGAACCTTCAGCTGTTTTTTTGTTATTTGCAGCAGATGTTTTAGAGGATTTATCAGGTCTTTTCTTGATAGTTACCTCAGGAGTTTTGGCTTTGGAAGTATCTTGGCCTTTCTTGCTCCTAAGTTCATATTGTTCCCTGACTTGCAACATGGAATTTTCAAATCCTAATCTATAATCCTTAGACTCAAACCACTCCTCATCACAACCAGTGGTGGAGGGCTGGTCTTCTTCTGAATCATAATTTAGAATTGAATCTTCTGTTTCAAACATGTTTATTGCATTCCCTTCAGACTCTTCTATGATTCCCTCATCTTCATCTAGAAAGTTTTGGAAAGGGGGAATAACTTGTTGATCTGATTCTTTCTGTTTGTTGGGAGTGGCATTGTTTTTTCTTCTAAAGTTATGGTTCTGGTTTTGATTTCTGTTTTAGTTACTAACTGTGACAACCATTTTCTCCATCATTTGTTGTAGCTTATCCACATTTTTAGATAATCTATCATAGTTTGGATCAGAGGTGGAAGCTACGTTGTCATCCCTATATGTTACCCTCTTCTCAGCGCTTAGTCTTGCTCTCTTTTCAATCAGGTTTGCCTCTATGTTAACTGCTCCCTTTTGCATGTCCTCTAGTGTGGCATATTCTTTATCTCTAAGCTCATATTCCATGTCAGCATCAAAGCCTTCAGGATATTTTGCTAGGGCCATGCCTTGTGGAGGTTTCATGTGTGGAGGGAGAGCATTATAAATGCTGTTGAATCTAGTGGTGTAATCATGAACACTCTCTCCTAAATTCCTCTTAAGTGACATGTATTCTTCCAGGAGCTGGCGAGGGTTTGCCCTAGTCTCCCATTTGTTTATGAATGTCTGATATAGAGCAGGAAGGTCTTGGATGCTATTAGGAGGCAGATTTTTAAACCATTTCTTTACATCACCCCCAGGCTCTGAGAAAAGATTCTCATTTTTACTGTTTCATCATCAATTTCCATATAGTCAAAAGAGTCTTCCATTTTATCTACATGTGCCTGAGCTGTGATGGATTCTTTGGCAGTGAAGTGAGGGATTTTTTATTGATAGTCATTTGGCAAGGGTAACAAGGGTTGAGGTAAAAGCAAAGGTTCATACCAAGCTTCCATAATGATGTTTTGATGGGGTATAGGGTTAGCTTGAGCAGCTGGTATTTGGATGACAGGGATGTTTGGACCAGCAGGAGTTTGTTGAGCAGATCTAGGGTGAGAGAGCCCCAAGTTTTGAAGGAAGTGAAAATCACGGTGTTGTGGATGATTTTTTCACCCTCCTAGAGACAGTCTAGAGTTGCCATAGACCAGTGCCTAGGACATCTTAATATAGCAAGGAGCCCTTTATAGTTTGGGTTGTCAGTCCAAGAACTCACTTACTATCTCTTGTTTGAACAAGGAAATTAATTTTGAATGGGACCAATCTCTCTCAAAAGCTGGTACAAAGACAAGAACAATGTAGGGACATCAAGTAAAACTCCAATACAAAGGCATCAGACAGTTAAGAGACCACTTACTGTAAAGAGGGCCAGTTCAGATAATATATCACAGAAATCAAATATCAGATGATGAGTGCAATGAAGAAACATAAGGAAGATATTAGCTGACATGAGATTGATACCCAGATACACAACAGAACCACATAAGGGCATACCAATTTATGAATCCTTATATGAAAATGGCGTTTTAAAAGTACCCTCCTCATGCAACTAATATAGTAGAAAATATGGAAGAGATGATCATGGAACAATATATCACGACTAGGCCTATTTAAAGCGCTTGACTAATTCTAGAAAGGGCAGCAACAAAGATGAATCCTTACTGCAAACTAGTGAGCCACTCGCATTCTAGAACATGATACAAGAAGATAAATAGCATGAAAGAAGATATTGTATTAACACATAAGAGAAATTACATACTGTGAGATACCAAGGACCAGAATCCTCATTACAGTTATAACCCCTCCTCACTGAGACCCTACGGGCTCTGAACCTTCATACAGAAATATTACAGAATGTATGCAAAAGCCTTTTCGCTGCACAGTTTGCTGATAGAAATCTGGAACCCTTACAATGTCTTCTTTCTGAGCTTTTATAGAGAAGATAGAAAATTCTAGAGGAGGTAGATGAAAAACATTTAATGACTTATTTTGAATCAGATGGCGGAAAACATTCGCGCCCAATCTTCCATGCGCTTGGCTTGGACATAATGGTCTGTACTTTACAATTTATTTCTGGAATGAATGCTGGAAATGAAAATCTGCCTATACACAAGACATAAATAATAAAATATGTAAGCATTCGGCCTTTTTCTGGAGGAGGAAGATCTGCGGTAATTAAAACCTTGAGGCGCCTACTTCCACGCATGGTACTTTCGATCTTCTGTTCTTGAATTTAAATTTGAAACCTCTTTCGAGATGGACCCTGAATTCATTGCTTTTTCATTAATAATCTGCTGCTGCATTAATGTTTTCATCCGCCCAAATGCGTCCCTTTTGATTTTTCTCTGGAGAGTTCCATGGATCGAAGTACCCTTCTTTAATAGAGGTCACATCATAGTGACTTCCGGATCCTTTCCGCTAATTTTGTTCCCACCACAAGTTCCTGCAAAAACCAAAGCCTGTTGAATAAAACTGATGACAGAGATAGTGGACAAAGCGAGACTAACATAAGTGGTGGCGTAGATATGGGAGGAGGATGGAACGACGAGGGGTGGAGACTTCAAATAAAAACGTTGAAGCATGACACATAACCGAAATATGAAAACAGTGTAGGAACAATGGATGACATGTAGACAAACGATGAAAAATGGTGGAAGAACGCTGATGACACGAAAACTTCAAGGATTAACCTGTGGGTGAGTTACAAAGGGAAGACATAACACAACAACGAAGCAAAGGCTTAAGAGGTGGGACCCGGAGCGCACATTTCGCAAAATCGCGAGAGGAGAGAATGCGATGGAAGAAGAATGGATTAGCCAAAATTCCGCGCTTTGCGCTATGCGATGGGCATGGTCAATCGGGCGCGGATCGCAAAAATGAAAAATGCGATGGCGGGGGATAGCACGCACGAGAAACTGTGCTTTTGCGATGAGGCGGACATGTGATGGCGCGATTATGCGATCTGCGATAAACGCTCAAAGGGGCAGCGCCTGATTATATGCAGCAAAGGAGGCGCGGGGCTAGGAGGAAAAGGGGGCTAAACCTTATATAATCCTTCAAAGTGGACTTTAGCCCTTTTTCAATGTATTTCCGATGCGGGAAGGGGCAGCGGTGAAAGGGAAAAAGAGACTATGGCCAAGATTCAAATGAAGGGGCTGATTTGTACAACATCGGCTCCAACTGGGGTGGCATGTTCTTCCTCGGGCATGCCGAGAACTCGCAGACCTCAGACCCCTTTGCATTTTCTTCAAAACTTATTAGCTTATTTACATTATTTACATTTCAAAATTGAAATCACACTTGCTTATATTATATACATAAATATACCAGGCCTGATCCGCCTGAGTCAGTACTGAAAGTAGTGTTTAAGGAATTGTCCATTCACAGGAGCGTACAACAGATCGCCCTGTAGATTTTCTAACATGAAAGTATTATTTCTCCCTAGGTTCACTATTTTGAATGGACCGAACCACAGCGGGTCAAATTTGGCATGCTTGCCTTTTTCTGCTCTGCGAACATCCCACCTGAGAACCAGGTCTCCTATCTGGAAATTCCTATCTTTTGCATGGCGATCAAAAATATCCTTCATTTTTTCCTGGTATTCTATCAGTCTCTCATTCACCTGGTTGCGCGTTTCTTCCAATTCTACCAGCTGATTAATTCTTCTGACCATGTCATCTGGTTCTTCCTGATTCTCTTGCATGAAACGTGCCACCGGCAATGCTAATTGCAGAGGAAACACAGCAGCTCGCCCATATACCAGCTCATAGGGTGACTTCCCGGTTGCTCTTTTGCTGGTTATCCTATTTGCCCATAAAGAAAACTTCAATTGAGAGTCCCAGTTTTTCTGATTTTCAGCTATCGTTTTCTTCAAAGTCCTTACCAGGGTTTTATTAGAGGACTCTGCTAAACCATTCCCCTGTGGATAATATGCTGTAGAGTGAGTCAATGTAATGTTATACCTTTGACAAAACTTTACAAACCTGGCAGACTTGAAAGCCTGCGCATTGTCAGTTACAATTCTGGCTAGACAGCCGAACCTAGATATGATATTTTCCTCTATGAACCTCATGATCCCAGCATCTGTAGCGTTTCTTGTAGGTATCGCTTCCACCCATTTCGTGAAGTAGTCCGTGGCTGTTAGTATCCATCTATGCTGGCCACTTGATGGGGGATGTATTTCTCCTATGAAATCTAGTCCCCATTTCTAAAACGGTTCATTTACATGGATGGGAATCAAGGGCATGGCTGCTAGTTTCTGTCTCTCTGCAAATCTTTGACACTTGTCGCATGCTCTGACTTGGGAAAAAGTATCTGAGTACAGTTTTGGCCAGTAAAAACCGGCCCTCAATATTTTATGTGTTGTGGCCCTCCAACTGTAATGTCCTCCACAAATCCCTTCATGAAATTCTATTAATGCTTTTTGCGCTTCATCTTCTGTGAGGCATAACAATAATATACCTAGAGGGTCTCTCCAATAGAGCTGTCCATTGGCAATTACATATTTCTGAGATTTCATCCTTACAGCTCTGTATTTTACCTTATCACAACCTGTAGGACAGCTAAGCGTTAAAAGATATTCAGCTATTTCTTTATACCAAGGACTAGCTAGATATTTCACATGTATCTTTTGCGTAGCCATCTTTAGTCCTTGCTGCTCCTCTTCCTTTTCTGATTCTTCATTTGCTAACATTGATAGATTGATGCCCAGAGCTTGATGATTTGATTCAGATAACATCTTGGCAAGTCCCTGTCCTTTGACCAACTTGGTAGGTCTTATATCCAAATCATACTCCTGGATTTTTGCAATCCATCTTCCTCTTCTACCCTCACTGTCTCCCTGAATCAGAATGTCTTTTACAGCAGCTGTGGGGACATATGCAGTAATATGGGATTGCAAAACATAGACTCTAAAAGCTTTAAGGGACTTTACCAGGGCATATGCCTGCTTCTCCAATATATTGTATTTTAATTCAGCATCATAAAGTACTTGACTGAAGAAAGCTATAGGCTGTTCATATCCCTCTTCATTTTTCTGTAGTAACACTCCAGCAATTGTATGGGGTGAAGCAAATGAGAATATCATGAATGGCTTTGTGTAATCAGGTCCAGCTAGCACAGGAGCTTCAGCGAATGCCTGTTTTATCCTTGTGAATGCATCTCTAGACTCCTGGGACCATTTGACTTCACTATCCTTTTTCAACATATTAGTTATATGCCTAACTATCTCAGAATAGTTAGGAATGAATCTTCTTAGGAAATTAATTCGGCCCAAAAACACCTGTACTTCCTTTTTATTCCTAGGCAAAGGAATGCTGTTTATTACTTCAACTCTCTTGGGGTCAATCTTCACGCCATCTTTAGTTACAATGTGCCCTAAAAGTTTCCCCTCATCTAATGCAAATAAGGATTTTTGAGGATTGAGGGATAGGCCATACCTCCTGCATTTTTCAAAATTTCTTCTTAGATGCTCAATATGCTCATCATCATTCTTTGAAAACACAGTGATATCATCAAGATAAACTACCAAAAACTTGTCCTATTCTCCAACAAAGGCTATGTCCATTGCCCTCTGAAAAGTAGCTCCTGCATTAATTAATCCGAATGGCATCCTGGCATACATAAAGGTTCCCCATGGTGTAGTGAATGCAATCTTCTTCTGGTCTTCTGGGAATACGGCTACCTGATTATAACCAGAAAATCCATCCATCATTGACATTCTGGATGCTCCTACCACTTTCTGCAGGATGTGATCCATCTTAGGCAGTGGATAATTATCTTTGAGAGATGCTCTATTCAAATTCCTGAAATCTACACATAGCCTTATTTCTCCATTCTTCTTTCGCACAGGAACAAGATTTGCTATCCACTCTGAGTACCTTAAGGGCACAATTATCTTGGCTTTCAGTAATTTTTTGATTTCTTTTTCAATTGAGGGAAGCAGCAAGGGGTTTATTTGTCTGAGCTTTTGCTTGTATGGCTTCGCATCTCCCCTCAATGGAATCTTATGCTGCATTATATTTACATCAAAATTTTTTAGGTCCTGATAGGACCAGGAAAAAACATCTTTGTAAGATTCAAATAACTTCAAATATTTTTCTTTATAATCTTCTGGGACTTTCTTGGATAATTTGATAATTTTAGGATCTGCATAAGTACCCAGATTCAAATCTCCTACTTGATCTTCTTCTGTTACTTTATTTGGCTGCAATGGAATATCATTTTTATTAAATAATCTTTCTAGGGGCACTAGACCCCTAGGTATAACATTTCCTTTTAGCTGCAGCACTCTATTCCCTGCTATCTTTTATTCCCATTTACTTTCTGCAACATTTTCCACTTCTTCCTCCTCATTATCATCAATTTCCATACTTGTGAATTCTCCTACTGTCTCCATGAATCTCTTCATCTGTTCATCATCTTCAAATACCTGCCAATGCTTTACATTATCTGGAATGGATGGTCTATAACGTACCTCCACTTCATATCTTAAAAGCGGATTCTGAGGAGGACGGAATGTACTGGCAGCTACAGCAAGAGAATCTGCTATTCTATTTTGCTCCCGAGGCATGAACTGTATATTAAATGCTGAGAAGAAATTTTCCATCATGTCCCATACTTCGTTTCTATATGCTCTGAGCCGAGGATGCTTAGTTTGGCATTGATTTTTGATCTGCCTCACTACTAGCTCAGAATCTCCCAGGACTTTTAAACATTGGATGCCCATGTTTCTAGCTGTTTGCAGTCCCAATAATAGTGCCTCATATTCGGCTACGTTGTTCATAGCCTCGTACTCCAATTTAAAAGACAAGGGCACCCATTTTCCGGTAGGGGAGATCAAAAATACCCCAGCTCCATTACCTTCCCTTGAGTTTGCTCCATCAAAATGCATAGTCCAAATTTCTGATTCCTGATCACCCTTAGGCTGCTCAGCTTGGATTTGACCAAAAAGGGGCTCATGAGCATAATTTTGATTTTCTTCTAACATCAAACATGAAAATTCTCCCTCTTTGTTATTATAAACTGGAGAATTCTCTGAGCAGTCAGCCTTGGTTACCATTTTAACAAATCTAGTCTCCCTGTATAACCTCCTTTCTTGACCCCCAAAGACTGGGACAGTAGCATATGTTAGATCCAATTTAATTGACCCCCCAATCTTAGTACCCCATGACCTTGACAAGAGCATGCCAAAGCGGGTTGGGATATCGGCAACCACAATGTCCATGACCACACTTTTTGCTGGAATTTGGGCCAAATTGACCACTAAATCTTTTATCATTCCCAGGCATTTAACTCTTTTGGAATCAAATGAATATAAATCTTTGTATGGTCTTGTAATTTGCAGTCCTAGTTGCTCCATGACAGACAAAGGCATAAGATTATGGGAAGCCCCAGAATCTAACATACAATTGTGTAATAGCAGGTCATGAATGACTAGGGACACATAAAAGGGAGGAGTAGAAGGGTCTATCTCTTCGACGTGTGGGCCGAAGACTACCATGGGTCTTTCTTCTTGAAGGTTTAAACTATCGGGTGTAATTGGTATTTCTGGGGGAAGTATAAAAGAGGTGACTTGAGACTGATATACAGGCTGTTTCAATAATTCAGTCAGAGGGACAGGAATCTTAATCTTCTCAAGTTCTTTTTGCAAATTGAAAGCGGATGTGGGCTTTTCTATTACAATTTCTTTTGACTCCTTATTTTCACCTAAAGACTTAATTTCTTTTGACACCGGCTGAGCATTAGGAGGACTGACTATTTTAGAAGAAGAAGGAATCTGATCATTAGACTGTAAGGGGGTATTCAAGAGATTCTTACCTTTTTCTGCATTTTTCTTTGTTGCTAATTCCTTCTGAGCGGATGTTTCTTCTTGAGGTGGTTCTTCTTCTTGCTCCTGAGTTCTGGTCCTCTTCCTTGAGGATCTGAGATCATATTTTACATTGAATTGTGCTTCCATAAAATCAGCAAATTGCTTACAATAATGGTCAATCTCCGCTTCTTCGTCTTCATCTTGCAGTGGGCACTCCATATCATCATTATTTGAAAGAGCCATATTTGAATCTTCTACTCCATAAGCTGCATCTCCAGTGGAGTCATCTGCTGGTCCTTCCAAGTATAAGGGATGAGGTACCTGGTCTTGTTGTTCTTTCGTCTCTCTCGGCAATATCTGGAGAGGTGGCCTTCTATACTGGGGATTATATCCTCTGTTTGGAGCATTATAGAAATTCTTGGGAGCTGCGTTTTTTGCTTTCAGTTCAAGCTTGACCATATTCTTTATCGTTTTACTTATCTCTTCCAATTTCTCTGGATCTTTTTCTTGACTTGAAGCGGAAACCTCTTCTTTGCCTCTCCTCCTAGTATCTTGTTCAGTTTTTCCCCTTAGTTTCCCGGTGGAGGCAAAGTTCGCTTCTAATTCCAGAGCATCTGATTGTGCGTCATCTAAAGTGGCAGGTTTCCTTTCCCTTAAAGAGAAGCCAAAATCAGATTCAAAGGCTACTATGAAAATTATCTTGGCAGCAGCTTCATGGGGCTTCATCTCAGGGGGCAGGCTCAGGTATAGCTTATTGAATCTTTTAATAAAGTCTAAAACTCCTTCATTCTGTTTCTTCTTCATGGTATTAAATTCGGTGAGACATTGACCGTGATCTTTCTTTTCTCCCCACTTCTTGAGAAAAGCATTTTCCATTTGGTCCCAGGTGGTCACAGAATTATTCCCCAATGTCTTAAACCATTTTCGGGCTTCCCCTTCCAAAGACTGCACAAATAATCTCAATACCACGTCCAGATGTTCAACATTTAAGTTCTCTGCAAAAGAGCAGAAGGTCTCGAGATGTTTCTGAGCATCGGTTCCATTTTCACCATTAAACCTTGGCAGAATCTTTAGATAATCTTGTGGCATATCATTCAACACTTGGGGTAAGTCCAGTAGGGCGTATTTGTTCAAAATAAATGTAGGAACATTGGCCATTGGAGGAGGTGGGGGTTGTACAACAGTCTGAGATACAAAATTAGGGAGAGGAGTAGGAGGAAGCGGAGTGTGAATAACAATGGGAATATATTGCACAGAATTCTGAGGTGTGGATGGGAATAATTCACGGTTAACCGCAACTACTTCTGTGACTTCTTTAATTTCTTCAGCCTCAAAAGTGGGATGAGATTCTTTTTCAATTGAGGCGCTTCCTCTACGTGGAGTCTCCAAGCAAAACTCAGGATTTTCTGTTCTAACTTCTTGAGAAGAAGAGGGCGGGTAATCTTCAACGGAATATTCAGAGTTTTCAGCACAGGCTGACTTCCTTTCCTTCCAAGTTCTTTTATGAATAATATTTTCTGGGTCAGACACGTAGGGTTTCTTCAGCTGGGATGTATCTGACCTCAAATGTGGCTTACGAGGAGCCAAGACTACCAATAAAACTTATCAAATAAAGACCAGTGGAGTCGCCAAGGTGAGAGATACGCAACTCTTCAACTCTCTGTGCTCACCTGATTAGAGAGTGAATATGAGATGTCGAAACCCAGGGAAACTGATATTCTTGAATTCGTTCCCCGGCAACGGCGCCAGAAAGATGTTGTGGATGGTTTTGTCACCCTCCTAGAGACAGCCTAGAGTTGCCATAGACCAGTGCCTAGGACATCTTAATATAGCAAGGAGCCCTTTATAGTTTGGGTTGTCAGTCCAAGAACTCACTTACTATCTCTTGTTCTGAACAAGGAAATTAGTTTTGAACGGGAACAATCTCTCTCAGAAGCTGGTACAAAGCCAAGAACAATGTAGGGACATCAAGTAAAACTCCAATATAAAGGCATCAGACAGTTAAGAGACCGCTTACTGTAAAGAGGGCCAATTCAGATAATATATCACAGAAATCAGATATCAGATGATGAGTGCAGTGAAGAAACATAAAGAAGATATTAGCTGACATGAAATTGATACCCAGATACACAACAGAACCATATAAGGGCGCACCAATTTACGAATCCTTATATGACAATGGCGTTTTAAAAGCACCCTCCTCAAGCAACTAATATAGCAAAAAATATGGAAAGAGTGAACATGAAACAATATACCATGACTAGGCCTATTTAAAGCGCTTGACTAATTCCAGAAAGGGCATCAACAAGGATGAATCCTTACTGCAAACTAGTGAGCCACTCGCATTCTAGAGCATGATACAAGAAGATAAATAGCATGAAAGAGATATTGTATTAACACATAAGAGAAATTACATACTATGAGATACCAGAGACCAGAATCCTCATTACAGTTATAACCCCTCCTCACTGAGACCCTACGGGCTCTGAAACTTCATAAAGGGAATATCACAAGATGTATACCAGAGCCCTTTTTCACTGCACAGTTTGCTGATAGAAATCTGGAACCCTTACAATGTCTTCTTTTCGGGCCTTTAAAGGAAAGACCGAGAATTCTAGAGGAGGCGGTAGAAAGAAAGCATTTAATGACTTATTTTTGAATCAAACGGCGGAAAACATTCGCGCCCATACTGTGAAACGACTGGACATAATGGTCTGTACTTTACAATTTATTTCTGGAATGAATGCTGGAAATGAAAATCTGCCTATACACAAGACATAAATAATAAAATATGTAAGCATTCGGCCTTTTTCTGGAGGAGGAAGATCTGCGGTAATTAAAACCTTGAGGCGCCTACTTCCACGCATGGTACTTTCGATCTTCTGTTCTTGAATTTAAATTTGAAACCTCTTTAGAGCTGGACCCTGAATTCATTGCTTTTTCATTAATAATCTGCTGCTGCATTAATGTTTTCATCCGCCCAAATGCGTCCCTTTTGATTTTTCTCTGGAGAGTTCCATGGATCGAAGTACCCTTCTTTAATAGAGGTCACATCATAGTGACTTCCGGATCCTTTCCGCTAATTTTGTTCCCACCACAAGTTCCTGCAAAAACCAAATCCTGTTGAATAAAACTGATGACAGAGATAGTGGACAAAGCGAGACTAATAGAAGTGGTGGCGTAGATATGGGAGGAGGATGGAACGACGAGAGGTGGAGACTTCAAATAAAAACGTTGAAGCATGACACATAACCGAAATATGAAAAAAGTGGAGGAACAGTGGATGACATGTAGAAAAATGATGAAAAATGGCGGAAGAACGCTGATGACACGAAAACTTCAATGATTAACCTTTGGGTGAGTTACAAAGGGAAGACATAACACAACAACGAAGCAAAGGCTTAAGAGGTGGGACCTGGAGCGCACATTTCGCAAAATCGCGAGAGGAGAGAATGCGATGGAAGAAGAATGGATTAGCCAAAATTCCGCGCTTTGCGCTATGCGATGGGCGTGGTCAGTCGGGCGCTGATCGCAAAAATGAAAAATGCGATGGCGGGGGATAGCGCGCACGAGAAACTGCACTTTTGCGATGAGGCGGACATGTGATGGTGCGATTATGCGATCTGCGATAAACGCTCAAAGGGGCAGCGCCTGATTATATATAGCAAAGGAGGCGCGGGGATAGGAGGAAAAGGGGGCTAAACCTTATATAATCCTTCAAAGTGGACTTTAGCTCTTTTTCAATGTATTTCCGATGCGGGAAGGGGCAGCGGTGAAAGGGAAAAAGAGACTATGGCCAAGATTCAAATGAAGGGGCTGATTTGTACAACACCATGCATAACTGAATAGTGGAACATTCTAACTTAGGTTCTCCCATTCGCTGCTAGGTTTGCTTAGGTAGTATGTTCACATCTGAGCCCAGGTCCAGAATAACCTGATCCATCTCATAGTCATCAATTTGTTCGGTTAACCACATCTCCCTACTAGTGCATCTCTTATACTTATACCGTTTGTGTACGTCCTTAACTTCTATAGCTCGGGTTGTCTTTTATGCGCAGTTATATATCAAGGCTTGGAGGTTTTCTATAGCCCTTTGGTTGTGTAACAACTTCATACATGCCTGTAGGAATGGTTTGACCTCGTCATATGCTTTGGGGTTCACAGGGGCATGAGGAGTAGGTGCCTCAGCCTTAGCAAAGTCTTGGCGAGCTACGACAAAGGTTTCCTTTTATTTTTGTAAGTCCAATCCTTCTTGTTTAACAACTGCTTTACGGATGAGAGGCTCCACCTCAGCTTTCTCCACAGCTCCTCCAATGGCCATGTCGCTGTGTGTTATAACATTAACACTTGGTCCTTCATCTCGAGGTTCTGCCTTAACCCTTTGTACATTCTGCGTAGGTGTCTGTTGCTTCTCCTACATCTTGGCTATCAGAATCGAGAAATATTCAATCACATGATTCAACTGTCTACAGTATTTGTAGGATTGTCTCGTAGGTTTCACACAGTACCTTACAAAGTGCCCTATTTCTCCATAGTTATAGCAAATCAATTGTCCTCTTCCTCTACCTGTGCTTCCACCTTGGCCCCCTCCCCTGCCCCTAGCTGGGGAGCCACCTATGCCTGAGGGGGATCTTAGTGAGGACGGATCCGAATGTACCCTATATATATTTCCTTGATCTATCATCAGATCATACATCTGACAGTTCTATTCATCATGGCCTATAGATCTACTAGACCTGCACCATTGTTGCTTTATTTCTGGGACATATGCGGCAAGGTGGGGGTAGTGGTTGGTATCATGTAGCCCAGCAACGCGAAAATCATCGCACCAAAGCACCGGTCCACTTGGTCCTGTAGCTTCCTTAGGTCACAACGGACTCGACCCCCCATCCTGTATGTAGTCTGCTAGCAGAGGACAGTTATCCTTGTTGTGTCCATTCACCCTTCATCGTATGCACCATCTTTCAGGGCTAGCCTCCGTTTCTTGCTCCTTCCACAGATTCTAGATCTCCATATTCATTACTTCTAGCTGGCCTTGTATCTGCTACACTCCTAACTGGGTATCATCTCTTGGCACATCTTCTAGCTTCATCGCAATTTCCAAGGCCTTTTCCTATGATTCAATGGCTTGATTTCCTATTAGCACGCGCAGGTGGGGCAACAACATAGCAATGAACCACTCCTTGTGTTGTCTGTCATTGTACATAAATCCTCCTTCTCTAATTACCTTCTTTAACTGTTGATTAGCCTCCCATACGAATTCAGACAGTCCTTGCTTGAAATCCTTCAGATTGTTCACTATCTGTGAGTAGGACTTGGGATTTTTGAACTGTTGTTTCAAAGCATTCTTAATTTCTTCAATGGTTGCATTTTCATGCTGGTTGATGTATCCCATATACTATTCCAAGGCCTTCCTTCAAAGGAAAGTGATAACTGCGCCCTTTTTAACACATCACTAGCTACATTCTACGCAGTCCATACCGATCCTGCGACGAACCAAAACCGATCCATATCTTCACCTCCTACACCCTTGAAGGTGGGTAGCTTCATGTGCGAGGCCATATCATCTTCTGATGGTGTAGGTAGTGAGTTCTTACCCCTGTGAGGGTTTGATGGTGGCGTAGACTGAGAGCTATGCACAACGGAATTTCTTACTTGACTGTAGACATATCGATCTCCTTCTTGATTAGTTCTGTAATACTTAACACTACGTGTTTTTCCCTCACTTTGATCAGATCTCATTCACTCTGTGTGGCTGCATAGAATGCTCTTTTTGCACAGTAATATCTTAATCAGCAATGGTAAGGTTTTCAGAAACTTACCCCAGAAACCCTTGAAGAACCTTCGCTCTACTTTAGAATAGGAGACGAATTGATCGATGGAAAATTCTATCGCAAACCCTCCTAGCACACTGTCCACCTAGTGATCTACCGTACGAGTGATGGTTTTATTACAGGTTTGCTAATCAGTATGGTCCACAGTTAATAGAGCTACTATCAATCATAGATATAATCAAAACCTTCGCATCAGCAATATCACATGTAATATCATAAACACATGAACAATAGATCACATGAATACTCTGTATTATAACAAATACAGATCCGTAGCAACAATGGATAACCAACAGTAAGTGTAACAGATCCAACAGTTCACATCAACAATAATACATAAACTCAGATAACATAGAGATACTCTAACTAGATTCACATATAGTAGCATCCAAAACCCAATACAATCCAACACAACCTGCGCACAAAGCCAGCAGGGTCCACACACAACAGGACTGAGGATCTCTGCGCACACAACCAACAGGAGTCCTTACCCTAGCAACCCAAACAGATCTAAAAATTCATAACTATCATCAATATCTATTCTTTCCTACCTATGACTCAAAACGGTTCATCTATTTATACCGATTTAGCCTATGCATCCAATGGTCTGCAAACCGTGGTTTGCGGACCCTTGGCCTACCCTTGACCCGTTACAATGCATTAGGGGCTTTGACCCACCCCAAAACCCCTGCGTTAGACTAATTAAGACCAAAATATATAAAATTTATACAAAATTCACAGCTTTTAGGGGACCCTGTTCCAACAGGAGTATATTTAGTTCTTTGGCCATTTAAGACTTATTGAACCTAAATCACATCCCATGAGCAAGCTATAAATTATTTTTCAAAAGGTTTTTTTCTTTTGATTTATTTTCTAAAATATATGAGAGAAGGTAACTTGAGTGAAGCTCTCTAAAATTCCCCAAACCTCATTAATGACCAATTGTAGGGTGAAATTTCTTAATACATTTTTTTTGTTAAACCAAATTATAACTAGTATTGAATCACTACACATTTGTACTATTGTTATTCCATGTTCAAATTTAAGAGTAAATATCAACTTCAAAGCCTAGATTTCAACCAAATTGTTGGATATATTCCCAATCCATACTTGAAAACTAATGGTAATAGGGCCAAAGAAATATAGTATACCACTTTCTCCTCCCAAAGGAGGCTTTCCCTAAGATTCCCCACCAAGGTAAGCCCAAGGCCTTGATATTTCAATTCATTCCTTGCTAACCTATCTATGAAACTTTAGATCTTTCCTTTATTTATAACAAAATAATATATTCCAATATTGTACTATAAATTGACTTATTCCTTTTCTTATAAAAAGATAATATATTCCAATCTTGTACTATACTTTCAATTGAAGCGACAACTTTGTATTTAAAATTTTTAGCCTTTCTGGCAAGTCAAATGCCCCAAGATACAAGTAAAGGTAATTCCCAAAAGGATTTGGTAGTATATTTTTCACAACACAATCTTGAGCCTTTCTTCAATTGAATCTACTACCTAAAATTCCCTTAAAACTATCGTTCTTTCTAGGCCCCTTAAGTTTTTTTAGGATATTCACAAGGAATAATTAAATGATAATTTGATTCACCACTTGACATGCATAAACAAAACTAGCTCTAAGACCCATTTTTATGCCCCTTTGTATATTATCCCAAGTTAATACCTTTTTCTTCAACAATAACCACATAAATATGCCAGTTTTTGTAGGGAATTTGAAGAACTTAGCATTTTTCCACTACCAAAACTCAATTTCTTAGAATCCTTGAATAGTAAGGATTCTAACTTTCTTTTGGTGTATAACACCAAGAGGTGTTCAAAATATTAGGATATTTAGACACCTAGGATTTAGTTAATATCAATATTTGTGTATTTAGGTAAAGTATGTTTCATTAGTACATATTAGTATACATTTGTAGTTATGGAAACCAATTGTCATGATATAGTCCAGATATGAAGTGATCAAACGATTCATATTCTCCTCGAAATACAAACTAAATTGATTCATGGCTTGACACTTGATTGGCCTTTGATATCTATTTAAAGAGAATGGAATGACATTTGTGTTTATTTTTGTAGATTTGGATGTACTTCCACAACCCTTGGGATACTAGGTTTGCGAGGAGTTGACCCACCCAAAGTGGTTTGTAGGCAGTGTACCCAAGAAGTGTATTTTGTACCAAAAGTTATGGATGTGAAATCAAGTGGAGAGATAATATTTTAATCATTGTCTGCATGTGCGGCACCCTTGAAGGAGTAAGGGGTAACTATGACTTAAATGGTGTGTTCAAATTCAAATGGAAGAAATATATTTTCTAATGTTAGTGGGTTTTTTTAAAAGAAAACTCAAGTTGGCTTGGGTTTATATCATTACCCTTGGAGGCTAAAGGTCACCCTCATAAATGCTATAAGTATAAGAGAGATTGAGATCATTTGGAGCATCCACAAGTGCATACATTCTCAAGTAAATACAAGCCAAAGAAGCCACTGACCTCAAGATTTGAGCTTGCAAAAGGACATAGTTTGGATATCTTTTGTCTCATGTTTTGGTATAGGTCAAAGGTGGGAGTCTAGCCATGATTTAATGATGGTTTTGTGGTCATTTTTTTGTTTATAAGTTGTGGAGTATCACTATGAATGGTCCAAATTATTTGTGCTCAAATAAGTTTTAGGGATGAGTTTCTCTACCACTGTTCAAGAGGGTGAAGACTCCTTGTGCATGAGGCTGAGAGGGTATTCTTCCCGTTGGGTAAGGATCGAGTTGAAGTGAAGTGGAGAAAAGGAGAATAATAGCTTTTATGCTTATTTTTTGGATATTGAGATGTAGGTATGATGGTTGATCCTTCTAAGGTAATGGACAAAAAATAGAGATAGTCCTAACTCAGGAACAATGGTATGCAAACACATAAATTCTTAAGTTTCCCTAATAAATAAAATTCAGGTTGGGTAACATGTTTTTTTTAGGTACAATATCTAATGGTAAGGAGGAATATATGGTTTTAAATGAGTTTAAATTGTTCTTGGGGTTTCATTATATTGAACTAGTTCTAATTCTTCATGAATTATCATATCATGATCTATCTTGAATCATACCTAGAGGTTTTCGCTGCCATGGATGCAAGTTTAGGAGACAAGACATAGTTGTTATGGTTCTTTGACTTCTTGAGAAACTCGAATTTTAATCTAAGTAGATATGGACACTTTTTTGTGGCATGTTTCTCACTGCATATTACACATGCCTTGATGTGATCTAATGGGAATTTCTTCAACAGGTGATATTTCTACACTTTGAACAAAAGTTTTACAAATCTAATTCTACTTCTCCCTTCTACTTGTTCATGTATGATGCGTCTAATTTGGAACTCAATGAATTGAGTATATAAATTTTAAAGTCTTACAACATGTTTCCAATCTCTACTCTAGTAACCCCATTACCAACTATGTTTCCAACTCTTGTTAATATGTCTCTCAATCCTCTACTTGCCTTTGAAGCGCCTCTAGAATATGTTTAACACAACGATGACATCTAATGTTATTGGGATACATTTACTCCACCCATCAAGTTTATAATTTCAATATAGTTAGATCTCAAATTCCTCATAACATCAATATATGTAGTGTATCATGAGCCAAATCTCCCTATATTTCTAGTTATAGCTGTAGATTGAAATTGAATCTTTCAACATAGTCTTCAAGAATCTCATCTTCATTTTAGGTCATCATAAAGACTTACTCCCTCCGTTTCTTTCCTTTACAATAATACTGATACTTCTCCAAGAATTTATTTTTTGATTGAGCCCAAGTATAGATGTTGTCTCTGGAAAGGCCCATGAACCATCGTAGTGCAATATTTTTAAGTGTAGCAAGGAAAATTTTCAATTTTTGTGCATCCAAAAAATAGTCATAAGTTTTGTAGAGAGAATCAAATTCAAAGAGGAAGGTGTCATGATCCTCTTTTAATAAGCTATGGAAGTTAGGCAAGGTTGAGTGCAAAATTATCTTCATCTTGGTCTATTCATCTGACACTCTAATAGGGAATCAAAAGGTGGATGTATTTTCTTTCACAATATTTGCCATATTTTCTTAAGAAGTTGTATTATTATTCTGAAGGTGACTTGGAGAGTCACGAAAAATCATATCTCCAGAGTAGAACTACTTGTTTAATAAATCTTCAGGGAACATGACTTTATTTTACAGAAAATGAGGCTTGTACAATTTCATATCGTTGAACATAGGATTCATGTTTCTTCTTAGCAAAGGAGCTTGTTGTGGTTGTTAAATAGTTTTGATGAATATCCCCCTTTTCCTCTTGACATTTTCCTGCATTGTTATTCTTATGCGGTTTCTTAAGGAAACTAATGAATCTACCTTGTTGGTCTCTAACTATGTGCATAAAAAATTTAAAAAGACATTCTTTCTAAAACAAGTTGTTGCAAATGTTGCAAAGTAAAACTTGAATGAAACACATCACACCATATACTTAAAATAAATATACTGACTAAATATAGTGACAAAACAATGATTGTACTATTGATAGTTCCCCAACAATGATGACAAAAATGGTGTTTATATGGAACTTGAAAATTGTCATGCATCATAGATGATAATACAATATATTAAGTGCCAATAATCTTGTAGTATCCTAAAGGAGTGTTACAAAGCAAGATATTAATGTTCTTTTACAAGTCGCTAAGGAAAGCAAAACATACTAGCAAGAATTTAAAGGTCACACTTGTAAAATTGAAATAGCACACTTCTACTAGGTGGGATTAGGAAGCTTAACATTGTAACCCATAACACAAATTTAACAAACCACACAAGCAAGAAGTAAAATATATAGGAAGAAATAAATCACTCATATGGAGGCAAATCACACAGTTAGTAAATTGGTGAATTTCCCAAGGTTTTTTAGGATCTCGATTATTGCAATAGAGGTGCATATGAAATAATGGAATGTTGAAAAATTGTATTGTAGAGAATCTAATCCAACAAGATGTATTAAATATAACACTACAAATCTATAAAAATAAACAAAGTAAAACACAAACATCAAGAATAGAGTAAGTTACTTATTAGATTAATGAGTTCTAATAGCATTAATAAATATATTATTACTAAACCAACATAAATATAAATGAAATTGAAAGAAACCATATATAGTTACAGGAAGCACTTGACTAAGGAGGGGGCCCTAGCCCCTTAGAGGAGGCATTATTTATGAAAGAAGTAGAGCACATAAATTATAGACATGCAATATGAAAAGAGCATAATGGAAATGGAACATAATCATGAGCTTTGTATTAATAAAATATCAAAGTACAAATTACAACCAATCATCCCATCCAAATCAAACAGAGTAGGGTGTTTTTATACACAATCATTTAATATTAATTTAATTAATATATTAAGGGAAAATGATAATACTTATTATATTGTCATGTTGTTCCCTATTCATTACAACAATTTCACCAAAAAGTGGAAAAACTAGACAAATTATGACTCATTCAACTATTGTGACAAGTGCTAGCTGGGTCAATCTTTTGTTGCGGTCAACCTTTCCTTGCTGAGTATCCAAATACCTCTTGTCGCTTCCTATGTTGGGTGATCATATGGGTGATATATTATTGATAAATCATGATGATGGCTATATGGCTAGAGGTTGACGAATTTTGTGCTCTACTAGTGATCTTTGAGTTGCAATGGTTATCCTCAATGATTGATTTCCAAGGTGTTGCATTGTTAGAATTTGGACATGTTGAAGCATTAGTTTTGCAGCATTTAACTTTTTCATGTTGCAACAACGAAGTTGTGGCAGTGCACTTTGTTGTATTGCAACAACATGTTGCAATACTAAAATTTGTCGTATTGCAACACCATGTTGTAGCAATGAACTATGTCATGTTGTAACGATTGGAGTTACAACACTTTCACCTTTGTCATGTTACAATAGTGAGGTACTGAAGGTCCTTCAATTATATAGGATTTTTGCTACAATATGAAGTCTTATGACAACAGAAAGGGTATTGTAACAATTTTCCTTTATGACCACTTCAAATATATTTTTATGAATGTTCCCAAAGTGATTCTCATCAATTTCACTAGTTAGCATAAAAAGGAAAATTTCGTCCTAAATACATAACAATGAATATTAAAATGACATAATTAGAATATAATTATACTTTAAATCAAATATGTATCTTTATGGGAAAAACGGGTGACGGGGTGGCATGAAAATGGAAAAAGGTACTCAAAAATGTGTTGGATGGGTGCTAAAAATATGCCAATTTGAGTGCCCATCAACTACCTTTCTAGTCTATGCATGCATTTTGTGACACGTGCATTGTGCAAACTTGAAAAATTGGAAATAAAGTGGAAATTATTTTACTTTTTGTACATTATCTTTGCATTGCACTTTATGCAATCCCATCAAATAAAAAACAAAGAACAAATTTGCATTTTCTAGGTAGGATAACCAAGATCTAGAAAATTCCCTCCTCCTTAGCGATATATTGTCAAGATCAAAATAAAGAAAGAAAATTCCCTCCTTAACATTAGCTATATATTTTTAGGTAAACTTAACTTGGTGAAAGAGTCAAAGTTACTTGGTCTTTTGGGGACATGGTTTTAGTTGTAGATGGTTTTGTGCTTATGGATTACATGTAATGAAGGCTTTAAAAGGTTTGGGAAGACTTCATTATAATGTTTCATGGAGGTGAGCAGTGAAGGTTCACTTGGATAGCTTTCCAAGTGACTAAAAGAATATTATTTTAGCCAATTTTTTTTCTCAGATTAGGGTTTTTCTAAGGTTAATATTGTGTTGATCCAGGTTCTTCACACATAGATCGTGATTTTTGGTTTATCCTACATGGTATCAAAGATTTTTTTTTGTGAAGAATACAAATATTTTATTGCAAATTTAATAATTCAAAACAAACAATAGAGATAATATACTAGAGCTCAGTCATCCTCACTCTTTTCAACTACTTTGACTAGAAGCATAATATTTTAATGTTGTTGCACATCAAGGGCCTATATAAGATCATGATGGGGATATAAACTAAGGCTAAATCAACCATTGAGAAATTGAAACACTTCAATAGAATGGATGAAGCCTATGGGATTCTCTATCTGTTAATATCCACTGGTTTATTGTGTCATGTAGATGAGTGTAAAACTCCTAAAGAAGTTTAGACTAAATTGGAGAAACTCTTTGGAAAGAAGGATGGTTGAGGGGACATCATCTTGAGAATTACATGATCACAATGGATCCATCCAACTTCGAGACACTACATTTCTAGTTCTATAGATTCAAGACATTAATGACTCAGGTAAAAGCTTATGACATAGACATTAAGGAGGAACAACTCATTATATTGGTGCTTTCTAAGCTAGGACTTTTGTACTCTATTTTTGTCTCTTATTTTCATACTATATAACTTCTATCGCTAATAATTGGAAGATGCCATCATTGGATGAGTTTATTGGTTCCTTAATAATGAGCACGAACCAAGCTCATACTCATTTGGAATCTTAAGTCTACCAAACCCCATGTTCTTACACATAAGTCAAGAAAGAAGACCATGAAGAAGAATAAGAATAAGAGGGAACCAAATAATAAAAAGGAAGTCAAGTAGAAGCCTACTGAGGAGGGTTTAAATTCTAAGTAAGGAAAGGGAAAGAAGAATAAGAACAAGTGCATGTATTTCAATAGTGGTTTCCATCCTGAGAGATCATGAATGAAGGAAACCATTGATTAGATGGCAAAGGTACTCCAACAACATCACTTGGATGATTACATACTAGATAATTCCAAGAGGAAGAAGCGAGACAAGACACCATATGAAAAAGTTAAGGGCATGCATTAATAGCTACTATTTCATCTCTATTCATCTCATAATACTTGGGTTCTTGATTCAAGAGCCATAGGCCTTGAAGGATATATCAGACACTCTATACAACTCGTGATATAGTGGGTGATCCCATCGATCCATGAAGAACTAGGTTGCAATTCGTTGGGCCTCCACGTGTTCTAACTATCATAGAGCCTTCATATCAAATCCAATTTGGTTGAGAAACATCTTTTGGATCCACCACATAATATTTTTGTATATCACTTTGTCATGTACTGCCTCCATCAAGCCATGTGAGAATGATAATGGGAAGTTAATAACTTATGGAAGACCTTCTAAAAAGTGTACTAGCGAATAATTCATGTAGTACAATATCAACACCTTTTCACCTTAGATATGAAACTTTCTTAAATCGGCTTTCAATTAACCTAAAAAGTAGAAAAATATTGATTTTCAATAAGTATGGAGCATAAATGGAGGAGTGTATATTGTGTGGAGATGTTACATGTGTGGAAGATAGTATGCATAGTACAAGAGGTGTGTGGGAATATGGATGTGTGGAAGGGTAGGTGTGTGGAATGATGGGTGTGCAAATATTCCACACACATAGAAAACGACTAAGTATGGAAGGGTGTAAGGGAGTGATTTGTGGAGCAAGGAAAATGAATGGAGTGCGGAGATGTGCAAGATTTTTGCACCATTACTTCTTAAAAAATGCCTAAACATGAAATTTGAGGTAAGGATGAACAATACATAATAAAAATACCAAAATAAATCAATACAAACTAATTGTGACTAAAAATTACCATAAAATCCAAAGTTATCATAAATCTAATCATAATTATATACTTATTAAATTTTTAAAAAATAATAAAAATACATATTATCATATTCTTTATAACATGTTAAATCCTTGAAATATTCTCATATTAAATCCCTAAAATATTCTCAACCTCAAATTATTTCACAACATCCAATTTCAATTTAATAAAAACATCAACAATATTTATTAAAATTAGATGAAAGTAGTCTCTTTAAAAAAATAATAAAGAAAGAAACATGATAATTATTAATATCACTAAGGAGCATGAAAGATATGAAACAAGCCAAGCAAAATTTTCACCAATGAGTCATGGTTTGGTAAGATTATTAACTAGAGGTACCCCTTTTTTAAGGAAAGAGAAAACAATGGTTTTATATTATATAAAAAACTAGTTTACAAGTTCTAACGTTCTTAATATTCAATATGCTATGCCAAGTCCATATTACAACATCACATAAACACCATTGTGTAATTAAGACCTATCGGAAATATATATTTCATAACACATCGACAATATGTAATAAAATACCCATGTGAACCAAAATACAAAAGACTATTGGACATGTATATAAGGCTTGTAGTTCATAAAACACAATTAATCATGTCGCAAACTTAACTGTGAATCTATGAACACCATAGCCAAAAAAGAGGAGATCATGTAATAGGATTTTTTTTTTTTAGAGGGAAATTTTGCAGCAAAAATATTGGTGGTTTACCTCACCCATTTGATATGATAGGCCCAACATAGATTGTGCATACTTTGTAGAGTTCAACTCCCAGTAAATATGGTGAACATAGAGCTATTTTAAAAGTCCAATCAAAGTCTGGATGCGACACAACTAGTTGGATAAAAGTGGAGGATAAAACTTGGACCTATGATTGACCCTATCAATACTGATTTTTGAGTCCCCAAAAACAAACATAGACTCGAGAGTTAACTAGCCAGCAAAGTAAAGAAGACACCAAATTGTCATGATCTTTTCTCTAGAATTGGTCCTAGTACCAATGTTCCATCTGAATATATGAGATTTTCCCAAAGTTGGAATGATATATGAACCTTAGCCACATGCTATGTTTTGTGAATCCCCATCGAAAAAACCAACTAGGTATTCCCTACAACAGTCAATTGGCTATAAAACTTTTTCTATCCCCTTTCTATTCTTACAATTATATTCCCTAAAGTATGAACATATTTTTTTGTAATTCCTATCAATATAGAATGGGATATTATCAAATATGAGGGTGCATTTCAAATATCCCATAAAATAAAAAAGGTTAGTGCCTTATCAATTGTATTTTTATAATACCAGTCCATAATGCACTCATTAATGGATGCATATATCTGGCCAACATCAATGTTCAAATTTTATAATACCCCATTACAAATGGACATTGGAGGAACAAGTGTTTTTTGCTAATATGGGGTGTTCTAGTGTGTTAGGGATGATATATTTACATGTTTTTTCTCATGATATGAGAGACCTACGAAAATTTGTGTTGCTGGTAAAATCATAGAAATTACATGACTCAGTTGGATGTTATAAGAATTCATATATGTTTTTGTGGTATGTGAGATTTCAAGGCTTCCATGTTCATAAAAGAAATAGGATCCCTTGACTAGTGGTTGTGCCCAATGTGCTTCAGATGCATGTATGGTTGTCTTGGAATTGACGGGTTTCACATGTTTTACTAGTATTTACTTCCTTACTCATGGAATGATTTCTTATGCATGGATGGACCAACAAGATTTGATGGGGTTGTTACTGTGCTTATAGAGTGTTTTTTTCCATGAAATGGTTGTGATAATTATTCAAATAGGAGATTGGCTTATGTTGTTGTGATTAAGTTTGTTCTCGTATATCTATTTTTGGAATCTATTTATTTCCAAAAAGGATCAATTTCCTATGTTTAACCATAAATTGGGGAAGGTCGGGCTCCCTTGGGAGAACCATTTTCAAAACCATGAAAAGGATGCGATAAACCCCAAGAAACTCTCTTCATTTAAGGGTGGAAATTACCATGGAGTGGTCGGTTGGGTCTAAGTTCAAACTTAGCTAGGAAATGTTGAGTTGAGGTGTTCACGTTTGGGTCAAACCTAAATGGGCCATACTGGGCCGAACCTAGATGGGACGAACTTTAATTCGAGTCAAAGAGGGTTTTGGGGGCTGAAACGGTTGTGAAATGAAGGGTTTGTGCGATATTCTATCCACCCTTGTGGTTTGGATTAGTTTTGAAGAAGCGCATGGTGATCATCTGGAAAATTAGCTTTGTTGTCTTTATACAGTTGCTTGCAATAGAAGTTCATTCAAACTTGACAACAGGAGAATAAATTTCAGAATCTGTGGAAACAAATGATATAGGAGAAGTGAAAATTGCCTCATTATCCAAATCTGGGAAGTGGGTTTAGGTCAATGCAAAACAATATCGGGGCATTTTAAAAAGAAGACTAACCCATCCAAAATGGGATTAGACAAGGAAAAAATGGTCTCAAAGGGAAATTACTCGGGCCCTTCGAAATAAGCAATATTCAAACAAGTCCCCTCTATAAGCATGTGGCAAAAACAAGCCCAGATGAAAATTAATTAATTATTATTCCTTCTATAGTCCCGCATCCACACCTCTCACCAGGTCTTCTTATATTTACATGAAAGAATTATTAAATGTAAAGTAGAGGTTGGAGGTGTTAGAAGCTAAATAACATGAAAGAGATCATAAAATTCATATAATAACAGTTGAAAACAAGGATTTAGTAGAAATAAATAAAGTTTTGAAAGAGAAATTGGCATTGCTACAGGAAGCTCTTCTGATAGGGAAGACAGAATGGAAACGCATTAAGGCGGATGTGAAAAACATAAAGAAATATATAGTGGAAAGTACAAAGGTGGTGAATGTGAAACCATCCCAGGATAAAGGGAAAGCAATTTTTGATGAGGCTCATCAATAGGTACATTTTAAGGGGTTACAATGCCATATTTCAGCTTATTATCTCTCTCTCTCTCACATTTATTTACATTTTTGTCATATTATGATTAGTGAGAATCATTTCATATTTGGATCAAATTCCCTTGGCTCAAAATTATTCTTATTTTATTATATAGTACTCTCCAAGTCAATCTTGTTTCCACGTGATTCCATACAAATATTACAAATATTTGAATCGTTCTATTGTTATAAATAAGCCTAGGATTTTCTATCGATGCGCCTAACATCTCGTCCCAATACAACCACAATCCAATGGTGAAAGATGTTTTTCATGTCATGTAGCCTAATCTGATTTAAATGCGGGAAATAAATCCATTTTTTAGACATTTTCCACCTAAGGGCTCAGAGTAGACAACAAGTTAGAGATTGTAGGAGGGTTGTCCACTTCCTTAACTCCCTCAATCAACCCAAGATCACACCTAAGATCTCTTTCATTAGCTCAAGGTCAAAGGGAGCTAAGAAAGTGTAAGTTACGAGGAGACAGCCTCCACTCTTGTCGAGATCAAGGAAGACAATATTCCTATTTTCTAGGGAGTTGTTGGTAGCTACCCATTTGTATAAATAAACATGTAGAAGAGCTCAATAGGATTGGAACTTTCTATTCATCTAGGTATTTCTTGATCTCGGGATTAGTATTATTTGTGACTATCATATGATGTATTAGAATTTTGATGCAATGATAATGAGAAGTTGTTTGATCCATTACTGATTTAGTCTCATAGGGCTGATGCCTTTGGGTTAGGGCCCAATACATTGGCTAAGTCCCTCTTGTGTATTTCTATTCTATTTTTATGTTCCAACACTTTGTTTAGTTTTCTTGCATTCTAGTAGCAAAAAAATCCATCAAAGTTGTGCTTGTAGCCTCTCTTTCTCACCTCTCTCATGGGAGCATGAGGAGAAGGATCTCCAACCATAGTACAAAAATAGTTTTTTTATGATTTTTTGGAAAGTTAAATAGTGTAATTATCATGTTTATCATATTTTTACTGTAAGTTAGAAGTTGGATTTTTTGCTTAGATCAGATTGCAACATAGGTTAAGCCTAGAGTTTATATTCAACTCGTATTTTTCCACTTTTAAACATGTTAGTTTGTAAATAATAAATGCATGGATGTATGTAGTGGTTGTAGGATTATCTACATCTACAGAAAAGGACCCCTTCATCACTATCATCTTGGACTTCATCGTCCTTCGCTGGACAACCTTCAACTCTGCCGCCGAAAATTGGTTTTGTGAAATCATCTTCATCGCCATCATGAGCATCCCTCCAAGTGAAAAACAAACCCTCCAAGGGCTCTGATCTTGGATGGAGGTGTTGGTCACCCCTAACTCACCTAATTCCACAGTCTCTCACCTTTCCACACCATTCTTCCATCCTTTTTACTCTTATATCCTTGTCGTCCTGCTTCATGTAGCATTTCATGACTTCCTGTAGCAATACAAAGATCCTGTAGCAGCTTCCTAAAGCATCATTGTAGATCACCATTTCTGCTCCAATTTTTCTCCTTGTTTCCATTGAACCTATGATAGGGTGAATTTTACCCCACGTATGAACTCATGACCAGAAGAGACCCCTAGGCCACTCCAAATCTCCTTCCTTCTTTGTTGAAAAATAGAGGTATTAGTGTTTTATTTCATCTCAGAATTAGCTTGAATAAGAAAGCAGTTCACATGCAAGTATAAGTTAAGTGAAACAATATATAGAGGCTTAATCTATGGTTTGATGAATTGTGTGAAGATAAAATATTTTCTTTACTGCAAATGGATGGATAGTTAGATGAATGATTGCACATAACATATTTTCCTATTCTACAATTAGGTTTGTTGTTTATGATTTTCTTTTAATGTCAATTGCAAGTAGAAGTTGATAAGAACTCTCTTTTTCTTACATTATAAGTAGTTCTCTACATTACATTAGCTAATTTCACTTTAATCTAGTAGGAGGAATGGCCTAGAAGTAATATTGATCAGAAGACCTAGTTGAGGGTGGCATGAGTAGAATCCATCTACTATGCATATAGCACTGTCACCTCTTAGTTTGTATGAACCCAGGGTTGATAATTAGAGTTGAGTAGCCCTTGGGAGTTGTAGCACTCTTGGTGCAATACCAGGGCTCACCACTTTTTTGGCGTCATTCCTGGGCAACTATCTAAGTAGATGCTTGTTTTTACTTAAGCATTGTTTTCTTCTTTTTGTTTTTCGTACAATTTTTAAAAAGTGAGAAAAAAAAAATTATTTCATGCCTCTTAAGAGTAGAGAAAAACAAGAAAAATTTCTACCGAAAACCCCCACATCCTCACATGGTCAACCTTCACTATTCTTCAATTACTGTGAGTTAAAATACCCTCTAGGTGAGCCCCCTTAAATATTCAAAGAACCTGTTGGGGAAGAATAATAACCTACTTCACATGTACAAGCTATGGCTGAGAACAGAAACCATGAGATCTTTCCCATTAGAGAAACCAATGGAGAGACTAAGATGTAAAAAATCAACCCTTCAGCCCTTCCATGGCGTAACTTCTGAGGACCCTCACACTTTCATGTTTGAGTTTGTTGTTTTCTGTAGGACTTATGACTATGCCTCAGATGAAAGAAAGTTGAAATTGTTCCCATCTACCCTCAAGGATGCAGCCTTTCATTGGTTCATGCATCTGGTTAGGGACAACGTCACTACATGGGCCATAAACCCTAAATAAAAAGTAAAAATTTATTGTAGGTCCAAAGAAACCAAAGAAGAAATATTTAGAATGACCTTGTGGCCTAATGAATATTTAGAAGACTATGAGGAAAGGTTTCAAATTAACTACAAGAGGGCCAATTGCACCCTTGATCATGGATCACTCAAGTTAGTCCTTCTCTAAGGGATCAGGGAGGAAGTGTTGGAAACCCTCAACATGCTATCTGGAGGGGATATCTATCATTTTTCCTATAATGAAATCAAAATTGTGTTTAGAAACCATTCTAGGGAAGCTAGAAAAGAAGGGTAGAAGTAACCAAGGCCTGGCCAATACCTCTTCCTCCACCTCATCCATCAAAAGTGAGATAAGGAACATGTTGGAGAATTTCAAGAGTGAAATGATGCATGCCTTTGCATTGCAAATGGATACCATACAGATCAAGAGGAAACAAGAGGAGGCAGAGAGAGCCCTAGATATATTTTTCCCTAGATGCACTAGAAGACACCCTAGGAATGAATGCCCAATTAATGTCATAGAAGTTTGATCATTTTGTGAAGAAAACCATGGAACAGACAGATTCCGTTCCATACCAGGCCTAAAATTTGTATACCAAGGGGTGGAAGGTGGACCAAAGCAACTCTGCTTCATCAATCAAATGATGCCTCAAGAACCTCGACGATATCAACAAGGCATGCAAGGTGTGCCTTACTCTTACTACAATTCAAATAAAAATGCACCCTTGCAACCTTGGTATTCCTCTACTCATCCATCATGGCCCACACCTCCTTATTGGCCTTATTCTCCTCCATGTCATCCCCAACATGTCAATTGAGCTTTTCAACCATATGCTCCCCAAACTCCTCAATGGAGCAACCCATCACAAGGGTGGAGGCCTCAACTCAACCAACCTCCTTCTTTACTGCCTCCACCCCAACCTAAACCAAAACTCACTCATCCCACTCCACCTAAGAAACCTCAAATGCCTTCTCAACCTAATATGAACCTGAATAACAAATAGGCACAATAGGTCTACAGTGGAGAGACATCTTACCCTTCATATGTTGTGGAGACCCAAGATATTAACCTTAGGTCTGGGAGAGTGCTCCCAGATAACCATATAACATCTCCACCTGAAGATATTGAATATGAAAATGAATAAATTACCCATCAAGTAAATCCACCTCCTTTTCTTGAGATATTGATCCATCCTAGCCAACACAGCCTAGAAGAGATTGAACTTCTGGGAGAATTGAAGAATTTGTTTATCAATAAACCCCTTCTCCAGGATATTAATTATTTTCCCATATATAATAATCTTACCAATGAGAAATGCTTCAAAAATATTTGGAGAAGGAAGAGAGACACCCTCACCATCAATGTTATTGGTCAATTATTTTATTTGATGTTGGGGAGAGTGATTTTCCCAAAATACCTAGACCCTGGAAGTTGAGTAGTGTATGTGCACATTGATGGTATCATTATCCCTCATACATTGATTGATATTGGGGCTACCATCAATGTGATGACTAGAGAAACCATGTTGAATATTAACCTCCAAGAAACCTTGAGAAATACCACTATGTAATATCCATATTTTTCAGCTTTTATAGACAGTTAATAATCCTAAAGGTTAAGTCGACCTAAGGGAAAAATATATGTGGAAATAAATAAATGAATGTGAATTTTTATTATTTTATAAAGACTAGAGTAAATTGGAGACAAGGATTTCAAATCCATGAGGATGGAATAGAATCCTAAGACTTTCCCAAAATTCTCCAGAAATTCTTGGAGAAAAATAAAATAAAATTTAAATTATTAGATGGGAGAAAAGAATCTAATAAAAGCCTCAGTAAAGTGGAAAGTTCTTGAGAAGAGATGAGAGTAAAACTATAAAGAGGAAAACTAGTTTTAAAAGGAGATTTTGTGGAAAAAACAAAAGCAAAGCCTAGGCTAAGGGAAACAACATCTCTAAATGACTAGACAAAATTATGGAAACATGATGAGGGAAAGAAAGCTTAAATAAGCTATTCCTAGTAAGACAAAGGGGGTTGTCTACACTAAGGAAGAATTGGTCTCTGCTCGGGGGAGAGTTCTGGAATAATCTCTAGGTTGGGAGGAAAATAGTATTTATAACAGTGGTATGCAAATTTTTTGAATTTTTTATGTTTTATACTACTATTAATATTTATCTAATTCTGATGTGGAATTTTAGAAAAAAAAAAGTATTTTATAAATTCTGACTTAAAATTATGTAGAGTAAGTTATAGAAATTATATGTATGGTACAGTGTTTAATTCAGAAAAATTTAGTGTCATATGTATTTGAAAGAGATTAACCATAGAGGAATACAGTTAATCTTTTTGTGCTATTACATAGACTTATTTGATTTTAGGGACAAACAGAAAGAATCTCTAAACCCTTTTGTCAGGGTCTAAATTGTTGTTTAAGTCCATCTATATATCTGAAAATTCACTAAAAAAGTTACAGTATATGTACTATGAAACCAAACATAATTCTACTAGAGTAATAGCAGAAAATATGAAACAAAAATGAAATTCTACACTACTACATTTGGCGGAAATTCCGACACCTGTTTCCGACGCTTTTGACCAAATGTCGGAAATTTTCCCAAATTTTTTCCATCCCGCCCGAAACCATCGCTATACCGACGTCTATAGAAAAGTGTCGCAATACCGACACTTAAACTAGTGTCGCAATTACGACGTTTAAAGGAAGACGTCGCAATTGCGACACCATGGCCCAAAGCGTCGCTATTGAGACGACTCTAAACGTCGCAACGGCGACACAATGTCTAGGTTTCGCCATTGCGACGTTTGGAGGCACCGTCCTAATAGCGACGCCTTTTCCGCCGTCGGTATAGCGACAGTTATTTTCGCGCTACATAAAAATACCAAACTTATATGGGCCCTACATAAAAATTCGAAACTTATATGCGCGCTACATAAAAATGTTTCGTATTTGTCGCAATAGCTACGTTTGATATCACGCGCGCATTCGCCCTCTGCTCTTGCAGAACAGCATTTTCCCTCAGCATTCGCACTCAGCTCTTGCAGAACAGCATTTTCCCTCAGCATTCGCCCTCAGTGTTCGCCCTCAACTCTTGCAGAACAGCATTCTCCCTCAGCTCTTGCAAAATGGTAAGTTCTTACTGCAGGCCCTTCCTCCTATAGTAGGGTTGACTCTATTTGGGTTTTTTGGTCAATTCCATTGGATTGTGTTAGGCTGTATGGTTCTCTCTAGATGTCAAGAATCAAGATTCAATACCCTCTATTATCTTCATCACCCAATACAAGATTTAAATTTTTCCTAAAGAAACGCTTATTAATTTGGCAGCCATTATTTCTCCCTGCTTTAAAAACCCTACATTTAAATGAAAACAAGCATTGCATTTCAACTACAAAAATCTATTAGTGTTCAAATGTACATGTGTGCTACATTAACGTCCGATATCACGCGCGCATTCGCCCTCCGCTCTTGCAGAACACCATTCGCCCTCAGCATTCACCCTCAGCTCTTGCAGAACAACATTCGCCTTCAGCATTCGCCCTGAGCTCTTGCAGAACAGCATTCGCCCTCAGCATTCGCCCTGAGCTCTTGCGTAAACAAAGATTCGCTCCCGGATTCGAGCTCTTTTTTGCTCCATCGTAATCGGGCTTCTCCGCCCTCGCATCTTCGCCGCCTCACAGAACAGCCTTTGCCCTCATGATTCGCCTCGCCGTTCGCCCTCGCCCTCTTAACAACATTCGCCTCGCCGTTCGTCTCACTTCTTGCAGAACAACATTCACCTCGGCCTCTTGCAAAATGGTAAGTTCTTACTGCAGGCCCTTCCTCCTATAGTAGGGTTGACTCTATTTGGGTTTTTTTGGTCAATTCTATTGGATTGTGTTAGGCTGCATGGTTCTCTCTAGATGTCAAGAATCAAGATTCAATACCCTCTATTATCTTCATCACCCAATACAAGATTTAAATTTTTCCCAAAGAAACGCTTATTAATTTGGCAGCCATTATTTCTCCCTGCTTTAAAAACCCTACATTTAAATGAAACAAGCATTGCATTTCAACTACAAAAATCTATTAGTGTTCAAATGTACATGTGTGCATCACTTGTGTAGGGTATTCCTTTTCCACTTTCACATTATCCAAGAATGTGTGCAGTATAGTTCATATTTTTGTGATTTAGATTATCTTGAAAAAGGAAAGGTAAATTATTTCCCATGGAAAAAGAAGGTTTTCCCTTTTTATAGGTTGTTTGGACTTACGTGGAAAAATTTATGGTATGCCTTTCATATTATGTAGTTTAAATTTGAATTAACAGATTATTCTACATGCAAATATAATTACCTATGTGATGTCCTTCATCACTAATTAAAATTATAGGCTTTCAATTTCCTAGACTCTAACTCATCTGATGCTAAATTCTAGGTTCTCATTGGTGGATCACTCTTCCATTGATTTCCTTTCCCTCCGGATCTTGTCATACTTTAAAAGTCATCAATGATACATATATTATTTCAGGTATCCCAAAAGGCTTTATAGTAGAACATATTGTGAAGTTTTTTTGACACTTGAGGATTCTTTTTAGAACTGCAACGTGGTCTATGCTATCGAGTTATATACCAAGCAACTTGTCCTTAATAACCACACTATGAGGTAGGTTCAACCAATTTGAACTTGTTGGGACATAGCATATGAAGTTGTGTGATGAGTCCATATCACAGGTCTATTATGGTGAAAAAAGTGAAGACATGTAATGATAGTTATTATGTTAACATTACTAGAAAATTTTTCGAAATTATCCATGCTATCAAGATGTCAAAATTCCAGGCATTAGGTTTCAATACTCGTAGCTAATAGATAATAATAATAATATAAAAAAATCACAACTTTATTCTTGAAATATGATTGTTACACATTGGTAACCTAGTTCATGAGTTACTATCACCCAAAGACTGCAAAACAAACTTAAAATATAAATTAAACCAACATGAGAATCCAACTAGGGGTTTCTCGACAAAATCAGGCCATAACCTGGCATTTTGAAACCCAAATTTGAATCCATCATAAGTAATACAATGCAAACTCAGATGGATTTTCAATGCATGTTTGCATGCCACACTTATTCTCTGTCTAGATATCATTTTTTAAATGGAACCATTAGTCAAGCCCACAGTCCTTTTTATGTGAAAAATTTCAGCTCTATTTGAGCTCTTTTTTGCTCCACCACCTCCATAAACCAATGTTACACGGGGTCTCGCCCCCCCACCTAGGGGTCTAGATTCCTCACCCCCTCACGCTCCGGGGTCTTGGGGACTTCTAGGGGATGTTTCCCTCACGCCCCCTCACGTCCCCTCACCGCCCCTTTTAGTTTATGGTTTCGTGTTAAAATTTGATGTGCCACTTAGCATATTTGAGAATCCAAGTGATTCAGATTCAGATGGTGACATGGTTGATCTTGATATATTCATGCAGAAGTTGGATGCAGAGACTAGTGGGGCATTAACTTGAGCATTTATGCTCATTTATTAGTATGATGATATCATTTGATATTCATATGTTATGTTTTATGTTTTATGTTTCAGACATAACTTATTTGCGTTTAAGTTTTATGTTTCAGACTTGAGTTGTAAACTTCAGCTTAAACTCTATTTTGAATCTTGATATAATATGTCATATGATATCTTAAACTTTATTTTCATTGTACATTGTTAGTAGTTACATTAATGATTATATAGTTACAAACTTACAAACTTACATGCATGATTGTATGATGTATGTTTAACTTTTAACTTTTAAATTTGTTTCAATTATATGATTCATCATTCATCGATTTGTAATTTTATCATTTATGATTTATCTTTCATGATGCAAGTGTATGATGACCGTATATACATTCCTTGCAAAAATATAGTTACATTTTAAATATTAAATTTTATAATTTTTATGACCCCGACGTCCCCCCACGTTTCCTGAAAATTGGTAGGGAGATTTTGCATAGGCCGCTCCCGCGCTCCCTCGTCCCCTCGCTCCCACCTCCAGGGGACTTGGTGGAACATTTCCATAAACATATGCAAACATATATCATGATCTTGGAATCCATTACATATGTATGTGCCAATGTTCCATAATCTTGCCCCATCATCAATTTAAGAAATTTCCATTGACTATCAAATTATGGAGTGGGGGAACTTTTTGCTGCAACATTTGGCTCAAAATCAGGGACCATCTTCGTATGAGGTGAATGAGAACTATAGATATTTGAAGAAGTAGATTAGTGCCTTTTCCTTTGGCCATGGAGTCATATACAGTCATCCATCACAAAAATTTGTCTTTGTTCATTCTCACCTTGAAAGTTGCAAAAAATCATGCCCTAATTGAAACGACACTAAATTTGAAAGATATAATAAAATGCAAGCTAGAAGTGCCCTATTAATACAAAGGGAAAACCTTCCTACCTACCCTAACTGAGATAAATTTTGATTGAATAGGAAACATGATATTTCCTATGGATTTGATCCAACAACTTGTTAAATGTATGGGACTAAATCATGCATTTGATTTCCAGGGAAACATGCGCATGAAGAGAAAAAGTGCATAATTAATGGAAAATCCATACATGCCACTTATAAAAACTACACCGAAAGGTCAAAAAATACTTAAGGCCTTAACTTAATTTGAATCCAAAAATGACAAACAGGATTAGTGAAAACACGAGAGTGGTGTGGGTGAACAACATAAATAAAAAGTGAAGATACCTTTCCCCAAGATGCCTTTGTCACCGTTGTATGAAAACATGTTTTCCTTTCCCTTTATACATGCAAGTGAATGCATTATAGGTATGGTATTTTCCCAGAATAGGAGAAGCCTACTTAAATATATCATTCGTGGAGTGAATGTTTGGGTGCCTTAATGTGCAATGACATGTTTCCAGGACTGAATTCAATGCAAGGCATATTTGAAACTCTAACTCTGTCTTCCGGTGTCTTATTAGAAATTATTTCAATTTTCATTTTGTGTTTTCAAGTTAGATATTTTTTTCAAGTTTTTACATTTATAATTTTATTGCAATGTGGCAGACTGATCAGAGCAGTGCAGGAACAATCCCGAGACAGGATGATCGCGGAAAGAGGCCAGCGGAAGAACATGTAAAGTGCCAGCATTGCTCTATCTTTAGGTATTTTAGTTATTTACATAATTGAAATAATATTAATTTTGTTCAAATATGCAGACACCTAGCCATGGTACGCCCGATGATTCCCTCTTTGAGGAAGAGCTTTTTTCATCCCTATCTCCAGTGTTGTTGTTGCAAAAAAAGGCACGAGATGCAACGTCGGAATTTAATGCTTTGATAGATGCGCCTCAAACACCTGAAACAGAAGAGAGGATACAACATCTTATGAGGCAACTAAATAGATATCAGGTAATAATAAAAATTCAAAAGGATATTTTTTTTGTTCTGCATGAGATGAATTGTGATAGTTTGATTTTTAATTTTTACATTGACTAAACTAACAAAAAGTTCTTTTGTATGTAGCGTCTTCTAGCATTTGCTGAACCCGGTGTTGGTGGTAGTGGGACACAAGGGCGAGAGATTGCCCAACAACCCTCTCGTACACCTTCTACTCCTTTAGGTGCTAGCCAAGAAACACACCCTGCCCAAGCTGACACCCAGCCAACTGCTGAACGTGTTGGCAATGATGAGGCTGATATGGCCAGCTACATTATTGCGTTTCCTAGAGCTACACGTGTCAGCTCCACAGGGACCATTAACGACACGTTGTTGGTGAACGATGAGGGTGTCCCTATAAAGCATGTACAACTCCCAGGTAAATTTTAATATTTTAACTATTTCATGTACTTTATCTAAAACATATTTATCATGATTTTTATTTTTAAATTAATGATAATATCTTATTTTTCTTTTGGTTTTATTCTGTGTAGGAAAAAATGAGTTCTACAGGATTCTGGAGAGCCATGCATTGGTAATTTTTGGCCCAACCATACGTACAGGGTGGAATTCCCAGAATTCCAACCTGAAAAAAGAACTTTTAGATTATCTAGAAGCCCTTTTTGGGGTTGGCACATTTGACAGAAAAGCGGTGGCTCAGGTAGCCGGCAAATATTTGAAATATACTAGGGACACCTATAGGACGCAATTGCAATTTAACCCTAGATATGAGCGTCCTCTCGCAGTTTCAGAGAGTGAGTGGAGAGCACTCATCCATGACTGAAAAGAGAAAAGGGCAAAGAAAGAAGGAAAAATGCCAACTGGACCCGCAAGGTAAATTACAACTTTAATTCAATAGCTTTAATTTTCTTTATGTCTAAAATAAAAGTGTGCTACGTCATATCCGACTTCAATCTTTTGATGCTAGGTTGCCTGACACCTCAAAGGCAACCAAAGCTAGGATTGAGAAAAAGGGCCATCACAAGCTCGGCCAGGGTGGCTACTTGAAATTAGCTGCGAGAATTGTAATTAAGTAGCTAAACATCTTATAATTAATTGTATCGCCTTCCAACGTTTTTGTAATCCTATCAGATATGATTAAAAATACACAATCATATATAATTTAGGGTGATGACTTTGGAACAATAACTACAGAGGAAGATAAAAATATTGCTTTCCGTTTTGGCTATCAAGCTGTAGTTGAACGTCGCAGAAGCTTGGGGCAAGTCCCAAGATCTACAATGCCTGATAAGGTAAAACATTAACCTTTCAATATTTTTGTTTTCGTCCATAAATTTAATGTCTAACAAATTTGTTTAAATCAGGGGAGCAACACTACCGACGAGGTAAATAACCCAATTTTAGAGCCAGATGTAGATGATCCTCTCGTGCAACCTGATCATTGTAGTGGGGACCAGGCCGACAATGCTGCTATCAGTGAGGGCCGTGACGGTAATTAATTTCCACTTATAATTTTTTCTAATTATACCTTGATGGTTGTCCTTATAACGCTTTTTGTTTAAATGACAGAGAATGTTTCCCTTGAGGATCTTACCACCAGAGAGGAAGACAGGGCAACAGTCCCAACGGTGACAACTGGTGCACCAGGTAAATAATCTCATTGCAATTTTTTTTATTAATATTACCGAACTAGTTCAATGATATTTAAAAAATGATAATTAAAATTTAATATTATCTGTTTTTGGAGGCGATGCCCCATCACTGGATGAGACCAGATATCATGACAATGCAACTAGGTCAGCGGCGACAACTGGTGCACTAGGTAAATAATCTCATTGCAATTTTTTTTATTAATATTACCGAACTAGTTCAATGATATTTAAAAACTGACAATTAAAATTTAATATTATCTATTTTTGTAGGCGATGCCCCGTCACTGGATGAGCCCATACATCGTGAATACGCAACTAGGTCAGCAGTGCGGGTTGAAAGGCACGAAACAGGAGCAGAGCACGATGATATTGATGATGTAATTAGGAGCTTTAAAAATAGGAAGAAGAAAAAGAAAATTTGACAATGTAAAGTATTGTATTATTATAAGACAAACGTTACCATACTTGGAACATTTTTTTGCGTTATATAAAAAACTCATTTATCATACTATTTTTATGTCAAGCATTAATTGCAATGTTTCCTTGCGTACTTTTTGTTGAATTGTTTTTTTACTAGTTATTGAATATTTTTTTTTATGCTCATGAAAGTAAAAAATGAAATATATATTGGGTATTGGGGAATTGAGAGTGATGTGAGGGGGGGGGAGGGGCCATAAGAGCTTCCACCTTCACGTGGTTGGCCCTGTTTAGTAGAGAATAATTTATTGGAGCGATTTAATCTGGGAGCAAACCTCCCTCGATCCAGCGTAGCAACAAAAAAGTCACTGTTGACTTAGTTGCTACTCTTTCAGATCGTGGGAGGCTTGTTCCAAGTTCATGCAACTCCAATAAATTGTTCTTGAAATGAAGAGGAGCTTATTCATGCATGTTTTGAAATTTTCAACATATGTTCTAACATTATCACAAGAATGCATCTTAGAGTAAAAAATACTACATCAATTCCTTGTATTTATTGTATAGATAATGATGGATTTTGATTGACTTGGCAGTGCAGGTACAAATCCTCTTGCATCATGAGCAATACAAATTGTCAACCAGGGTCATGTCCAGGATATTTTTGCTTGTGCGCTTGACCAAGTTCGTAATGTCACATTTTGTAAGTTCCTTTACAGTTCATAATTCAATATTAAGCTTGTTCACGATTATTATCTAGTTTTTTTGTATGTGTTTTTTCATCTATTTGATTGTAAGCAACTATGCATGTTTCCTGTTGTTCACTATGATTTCTCCCATTACCACTCCCAGGATGAATCCGACTTTATTGTTACATAGGTTACTTTATTGTTACCATGATTTCTCCATTTACGATTTCATAGGTTACATCATGTAAAGTTGTCAATCTCAGGTTGGTGATGAGCTTTAGTTCTCCAGATTTGGGGCTTTTCTGATATTTTCTCCCTCATGTCATTCTCGCATCACCTCGTTGTTTGAGCATGCCAATTTTCTACCACTTGTACCAATTGGCACATGTCAATCTCTGAGTGGTGCCACATTTCACCTATTTTCAGTGAGAGTTTAGGGTTTCTCTAACATAGCTTCAGAAATCCGATTGAGTGCCTCCTTGAATATTGTCACATAATACTTATGGTTTGGATTGATGAGCATGTTCTGAATGGTTGGTTGATTCATAAGAACCACCCATAAATCTCCCTTCCTCTAACACAAAGAAAATAAAAATTTCTTTGACAGGAGACAGAGTTTCAATACTTTTAAAACAAACTTCTATTCCCTTCAATAACTCAAAAAAAAACTATTACACTACTTCCTCACTGAGAGGGATTACAAAATTATGACTGCTACAAAACGCAGTGCATAAAACCAACTCACTGTCTGTTCAAAACAAACATACTCCGTCTCTAAGACACTCTGCTGTGTTTTTCCCTTTCGCACTGCTGTGCATACACACTTAAAAAGTTACACTCAATTTTTCACTTTTTACACACTGCTATGTAATAAAAAATTTACGTACTGTCTATAAAAAAAACTACCAAGATTTTTCGACCTTTTTATTTTTATATGCCGGAACATATAAAACATATTATAATAAACCCTCTTTAAAAAAAAAAAAAATTAAAACTAAATTCTATGGCCCACCTTTCATTTCGCATATGATATATATATAACATATGTATATATTAAACTATCAAAACATTAAAGAACCCTTTCCGTCGGACTTCAAAAGTCTAAATACATTGAATTTCAAACCAAATTCGCGTTCCAAAATGGGATGCTGACGTCTGCCTAATTTTAACTCGAATTCTCAATCCAATGTGCCCTATAAAAATTCGGGTCCGGTTTTCAGGTTTTCAGATTCCCTTCAATTTCATGCGATCCAATATTAATGCTCCACGTGTCCTCCTTTTGAATTTACAAAACTGTCGGGTAAATTTCTGTTTGTTTAATTTCTGGTTGGTGAATTGCGTTAATGCTGGCCGTTGTGTTTAAATACAATCCTGTACAGAAATATGGCTGTGGCCGTCTACAAAAAAAACTTGCAGGAATTTTAAATGCTGAATTAAATTTCTGGATGGCATGCAAGCAACCTCCAAAAAAAATGTTGCTGCTGCATCCGTCCTTCTGCTGCAGCAGTTGAAGTTAAAATTCAACAGCACAGGGTTTAATAAGTGAGGGTGTAAAGGTAACTTTTTGTCGATGGTACCGGATTAAGATCATCTATTCATTTTTGTAGGGTCTTATGGTGTTTGGTTTTTTAGTTTTGGGTTGGGTTTATTGAGTCTAAGATAGTTTTTGAGTGAAAAATTTGCTATCAGGTATTAAAAATTTTTGGTTCTTTTGTCAAAATTTATGAGCTTGTTAGGAAATACAAAACTGACAATGGTTGTATCTTAAATTTGTGGAAAATAATTTGAAATGAAACCTTTTTGTTTAGGTTGTTGCAGCAGGTGCAAACCCCATTCAAATTACTAGGGCATTGACAAGACAATAAAGGCCCTTGTTTCGGAACTCAAAATTTTGTCAAAGGAGGTAAACGCTTGCCTTTTGAGTAGGCTGGTTTTCCTTTTTGCCGATGGTTTGGTGTATCTAATTGAATTAGTTGCCTAAGGTATTTTTGGTTGCAAACTCCTTTCATTTTTCATACAGTATTGGCCTTGTGGAATACATTTGATTGTGTGGTCTTGTTAGATCTACAACATTTGTAGTTGTTTAGTCTTATGGCCGAGGTGCACTTTTATTATTGAAATAGTTGATGCAATATTGTCATTTAATCCTTACTGCAGGGTAGCATGTTGAGAAGTTTTTTGTGAAACATTTGGTATTCAAAATGACACTTGATCCTATACAGCATCATGCACTTGACTTCAAAATTCATATTCAAAGTGTGCCAGACAATTCTTGCGAAATTTCAAATATTTAGGTTGTTTTAAACCATTATCTTTTTCATGTATTGGATGCTGAAAATGTGAAAAAGACTTTGGTATGAAACCAACTGGTGAATAATTTCCAGCACAACAACCACTTCCAAGACATGATTTAGAAGTAGAACAAATGTGCTTAGGAAGCATAGAAAGATATCCTTGATGCATTGTCAATGTTTGGCTAGGGTTATTTTTGGAGAAAATAACTCCTTATTCCTAGAATAGTGATCTTCAATACAAGTAAATGCCAGAGAAGAGAGATCATCGTGTGACGCAACAAAACTGAAATTGGACCCCCAAGGAGAGCCGGTGTGTCTACAATCGCTGTGTCAGCATTTTCCCTTGGTGTACCCCGTTCTTTTCCTCCAGCCTGAGTCTTAATTGACTTCTTCTTTCTTCGGGTTTATTTATCAAATTCGTAGAATTTGATAATAAATACTATCCACAATGGTTGGACTTTAATTTATATTCCCGACTTTATATTATCTCCAATCCTTATAACCAATGTTTAACTTTCAACACTTTGTATTTATACTCCACGTTTCTTTTTAAATAAATAACTTGTAGTGAACTTTCGGCTCTATATTTCACCACCCAACCTTACAACAATCACCCTCCAGACTTATGCTAATTATCCGCCAATCGTTTAATTAAACAATTTCATTATACTCCGGCCCCACCTATATATATCAATAACCAATCAAACACTCGTATCGTACCTGGCTATCCTCTGCACACCTTAGTTAACCTCCGGGCAAGTTCAACGTGCGACCACCGTCCGATGGCCCTTCTCCAAATCAACGACTCTTGGCAATTTCGCTCGGCTTCCAACGTCGGACTTTAATGTGCGATGGCGCGGGTTAAACGGTGGTTTTCCGGGGGTCACTTCGCCACGTGTCGCTTTCCCTATGGAATCGCTCGCGAATAGGAAATACCGCCTACTCCGCAAAAGTGGTGCGATATGGGCAACCCGCTTTTGTGATTCCGCTCGTGGTTTTGGTAGAGGGCTTGACTACGGGTGCATGTCTGGTTCCGCTATCCTTTTGTTTGTTAACTCATGTCCAATCCTCGGGTCAGGTTCCGAAAGCAAAACAATTTTGTCTCTTTATTAAGCGGGATTTTAATATGTGTATTATCAAAGAAAACCAACACAAATTTTATAAGAAAATTGTTCAAAAGTCAAGCCCGCCGGACTTCAAACGGCGATAAACCATAATTCAAACCAAATTCGCGTTCCAAAATAGCCTGCTGACGTCGGCCAATTTTGTGACGCGAATTTCTTATCAAATTCGCCCTAATATTTTACGGGTCCGGATTTCCACTGCGCGAGCGGCCCAAACAAAGATCCGCTCCAATCAATCTTTGCCACGTGTCCTCAATAAAAACTTGCCCTGCTCCCGGCTGCGGGTGCATTCGATGGCGTTTAAGGTGATGGGACATGGATATGGCGATTTCATATCATTCGCATTAACATTTAACGATGTTCAATTAAGTTTTCACATCAAATCTAGATTAATTAATTTTTAACACTGTTCAAGATCGGACCTCCACTCCTCTGAGCGATTCCGCACGCTCCAATTTGATCCCGCCTTCGGCTCTCATTATTAATGATCAGAGATTCATTATGATGGCCGTCCTTTGATTGCATTGCAGACGGGTCGACATAAAAAATGGCGTTTAGCCATGGTTTTTCAGACAAGCCGGTTGCTGGATTACACTGTCTGGTAACTGCGACGATAAGGAGAAGTGGCCAGCGGAACTTCTGCCTAGACTTTGCCGCATATTTCCATTTCTCTCGATTCTGTTTCTGTCTGTCTTCCTCTGTTAATTGGAATTCTGCTTCTTCGTCTCTTGTGCCCACTGCGCCTGAGATTGCACCCATGCCTCGCGTGCGTCATAGGATGCGTTGCCGCATGGGGAGCACTAGAGGTCAATCCCGGCGCGCTCCCTCCAGCACCTCAACAGAGATGACTTCCGGCCAATCCAGTGATTATTACTTAGGTCGATATCCAAATACTAGGAGTGGGCAGGGTCGGCTTGTAGCATCTGGCCACCGTATGGATTCCCCTGCTCCTGGCTTCCCCACCGCTAGTTTACCTTCTCCCACGACGCGCACTGCGCAATTTTCCTTTGATTGCACTCTCAACCGCCCGCGAATCACAGCTGTAGTCACTGTGGTCTTCCGCGAGGAGGCCCAAACGGAGGAAGAATGCACCCGTCCGGCGGGTCTGAGCTCGAAAAAAGCCGGCCAGCATTCGGGCCTTCAGGAGGGGAGTCGTGGCAGGCATGTGGAGGTAGCACCTAGCGATCCTGGACCTTCCGAAGGATGGTGCCGAATCGTGGAGGAACCAGCGGAGGATTAGTTTGGTTAATTTGTTTTTCTTGCTTAGCAGGCCCAGTTAATTGGGTTGCTTTTAGTTTATTTTACTGTGCTGGACCTTTAAGTAATATTTTTGAATTCTGTAAATTAAACGTTCAAGATTGGTTTCCCCGTATGAGGGCAGTCTTCTTAATTTTTTGATTTTTTGATGACAAATTTGCCATGAGTATGGCCAGGCAATGTTTTTGACTTCGGTGTAATTTTATTCGCAATGTTAATAGATTAACCTTACTTTGAATTCTCACATGATTAGCGTTTTTCTTGATCTGTTCAAGGATTTTGGGTACTTTAATTTGTATTTGGAACAATGGACGTCGGTACTCTATCTGTTGCTTTACCGTTCTACATACTACTATTTCACTTTCTTATAGATGCCTCGGGCATATTTGAATGCTTTCTCAGATTGTCGATAATCTCCATGTGGACCGTTACTGGATTTTATATCATGTCCTTGTATGTGACATGGGGTATTTTTCTATCATTGTCTAGGGTGGGACTTCCACTTTTCTGGATGGATATTTGGGTTCCAATCTTCGGATGTGAAAATGTAATGACTTCATGGACTGTTTTACTTCATATAATATATTCAAAACAACGTTTTTTCTCTTGTGAAAAAAAAATGATTAATGTTTATCACTCTGCCTTCAAAACTAGCGATGCCGGTCTATGTTGCTGGTTTATTGATATGGTCTGATGGTATTTTTATATTTTGGACATATCACACTCCTCACATGATTAGCGTTTTTCTCTGTTCAAGTATTTTGGGTACTTTAATTTGTATTTGGAACAATGGACGTCGGTACTCTATCTGTTGCTTTACTATTCTACATACTGCTATTTCACTTTCTTATAGATGCCTCGGGCATATTTGGATGCTTTCTCAGATTGTCAATAATCTCCATGTGGACCGTTACTGGGTTTTATATCAAGTCGATGTATGTGACATGGGGTATTTTTCTATCATTGTCTGGGGTGGGACTTCCACTTTTCTGGATGGATATTTGGGTTCCAATCTTCAGATGTGAAAATGTAATGACTTCATGGACTGTTTTACTTCATACAATATATTGAAAACATCGTTTTTTCTCTTGTGAAAAAAAAAATGATTAATGTTTATCACTCCGCCTTCAAAACTAGCGATGCTGGTCTATGTTGCTGGTTTATTGATATGGTCTGATGGTCTTTTTATATTTTGGACATATAACACTCCTCACATGATTAGCGTTTTTCTCTGTTGCAGGATTTTGGGTACTTTAATTTGTATTTGGAACAATGGACGTCGGTACTCTATCTGTTGCTTTACTATTCTACATACCGCTATTTCACTTTCTTATAGATGCCTCGGGCATATTTGGATGCTTTCTCAGATTGTCGATAATCTCCATGTGGACCGTTACTGGGTTTTATATCAAGTCCCCGTATGTGACATGGGGTATTTTTCTATCACTGTCTGGGGTGGGACTTCCACTTTTCTGGATGGATATTTGGGTTCCAATCTTCAGATGTGAAAATTTAATAACTTCATGGACTGTTTTACTTCATATAATATATTCAAAACAACGTTTTTTTCTTGTGAAAAAAAAATGATTAATGTTTATCACTCTGCCTTCAAAACTAGCGATGCTGGTCTATGTTGCTGGTTTATTGATATGGTCTGATGGTATTTTTATATTTTGGACATATCACACTCCTCACATGATTATGATTAGCTGTATTTGGAACAATGGACGTCGGTACTCTATCTGTTGCTTTACTATTCTACATACTGCTATTTCACTTTCATGGACTGTTTTACTTCACTGTTGTAGGGTTTTGGGTACTTTAATTTGTATTTGGAACAATGGACGTCGGTACTCTATCTGTTGCTTTACTATTCTACATAATGCTATTTCACTTTCATGGACTGTTTTACTTCACTGTTGTAGGGTTTTGGGTACTTTAATTTGTATTTGGAACAATGGACGTCGGTACTCTATCTGTTGCTTTACTATTCTACATACCGCTATTTCACTTTCATGGACTGTTTTACTTCATATAATATCTTCACTTTCATGGACTGTTTTACTTCATATAATATCTTCACTTTCATGGACTGTTTTACTTCATATAATATCTTCACTTTCATGGACTGTTTTACTTCATATAATATCTTCACTTTCATGGATTGTTTTACTTCATATAATATCTTCACTTTCATGGACTGTTTTACTTCACTGTTGTAGGGTTTTGGGTACTTTAATTTGTATTTGGAACAATGGACGTCGGTACTCTATCTGTTGCTTTACTATTCTACGTACTGCTATTTCACTTTCATGGACTGTTTTACTTCATATAATATCTTCAAAACAGCGTTTCTCGTCTTTTAAAATTTTAATTTTTTTTTAAAAAATTGAACCCTCCGTCGGTCTACCGACGCCTTGTAGACGTCGGAACTGCGACAACCCAACAACGTCGGAAGAGAGACAGTATGAAAACGTCGGAAGAGCGACGTTCCAAACGTCGGACCACATATCGTCGGAATTACGACATCTTCCAGACGTCGGAAGACTGACGTCCAAAACGTCGGACCACGTTTAGTTGGAATTGCGACAGTTTACAAGCGTCGGAAGAGCGACGCCAAAACGTCGGACCACGTTTAGTCGGAACTGCGATGGTTTATAAGCGTCGGAAGAACGACGTCCAAAACGTCGAACCACATTTCACCGGAAGTGCGACAGTTTACAAACGTCGGAGGCGCGACGGTTTGTGAGACGTCGGAAGAGTGACGCCTGTTCGGAACGACGGAAGAAGTGTCGATAGTGCGACACTTTTTACTTGCGTCGGAACGGCGACGGTATGACAAACCACGGTTTGTCTGCCCCCAAACTGTCGCTCTTGCGATGAATATGTGTCGGAATAGCGACGAATTGGCCGTCGAAATTTCCGCCAAATTCTCTAGTGCTAAACAGAATATAGTTTAGATATACAGTATGAATAGTAATACATATCTGAATGACGAATATACAATTCAGATTTAAATGAGAAGCAGAAAATAGATATGCTGTCATATATAAATTATTTTATATTTCTGTCCATATTAAGATTCAGGCACACAATTATAAACATGTAATGTAGAAAAAGGTATTAAAATACTCAATTACATGTATAAGTCCCTTTCAATAAAATCCTCTAGTGGAAATGAGGATAAAACAATTTTATCAACCTTCCAAAGATAAATCTATTATATAACAGTTTGCTTACAATTTAATCTAGGTCATCAGTTAAAATTCAAAGTACAATGTATAGAATGGAAAAAATAGTCGAAGAGCCTCCAATTCTCAGATGAACGACGTGAAAGAGGTGAAATTGATTTTCAAGTAATCTGAAAGTTGATCTCAAAGAATTGTATCAGAGAATGAAACAAATAGGAAAAACATGTAACAACATAGAGAACAAAGTTAGAAAAATAGACTGACGAAAATGGAAGAAAAAAATTAGAACTTGTACAGGTAATAATAATACCTATGAAATTATCTTTAGGCTGGAGGTTTCTTTCTGTACATAAAATAAACAGAACTGTAAGTACAAGAGGTTTAAAATAACAGAGTTAGTTATGTGATAGTAATTAATGAAATTTTTTGGAAAGTTTAATACTGACCCGAGGGAAGAGGTGTACTGAATCATATCAGTATTATACATAGTTGCGGAAGACTGCGAAAATATAGAAAAGAAATTTCCAGATTAGTTCCAGAAAGGAAATTATTATAAAAGAAGCTCATAATTAACTTCTAGAATAATTAGTATCAATTTCAATTACTCTAAATGTACAGAGTAATATGATATTAAACTAGTAATTTGAAATGTAAATAGAACTAAATGAAGGTGTGATATAAACCTACCTTTATAAGATTAGTGTTTGAGGATGAGAAAAATAAAATACAGACAGTTGTTAATATTTCACTATTAGTGTGAAAATATTAATGACGAAAATGTCGGAAAAGACCACGGATCATGACCAAAATTACTATAAAAATAATTTTTTTTTTTTGGGTTAGTTGGAGTTGTTACACACTACGGTGTTGCAACTTTTAGACATATCCACAATAACTCTTGAGGGATATTTTGAGGATATTGAGGTCTCCATTGACTCTTAGGAGTATCCCACTGAATTCCTGGTGCTTCAACCCAAAACCAAGTTTAATGGTTATCCTTTTATCTTAGGAAGACCTTGGTTGGCCACTACTGATGCTTATATCAGTTGTAGAGTTGGGAACATGAGCATCAAGAATGGGCCCTTATCAAAACAATTGATATTATATCCTCCTGCTCATCCTTCTATTGAACATGATCTACCTTTGTGGCTAGAGGATGAGGAAGAAGATGAAGTGTACCATGCAACACCATACCTTATCTGTACCTCAGATGTTCTTATCAGAGGGGGGGAACCTAATGAAGATGACCTCATTGACCATATCCTTCAGAGCCATTCCCCCACTACCATTCCACTTGATGAACTTGTGAGAGAATATGGAAGCAGTCCTTGGACTGAGCTATGCTCAATTGACTCAAGCCCTGAACCTGTCAAGACTGTACAATTTGGCCCATCCAAAAACTTAAAGATCAATCCCTCTCTCTTATCCAAACAAGAAGAACAATTTTACAAGATGTTGAGAGAGAACTTAGATGATTTTTCTTGGGATTATAAAGAGATGAAAGGGGTGCATCCCTCAGTCTGTACTCACCATATTTACAGCAAAGAGTGATGCAAGCATGTGCACCAACCCCATAGGAGAATGAACCCATCCTTGGAAGACATGGTGAAGGATGAATTACAAAATTTGTTGGATGTAAGGTTCATATACCCATCTCAGATAGTGAATGGGTATCACCTCTAGTCTTAGTCCCAAAGAAGAATATCGATGTTGATTACAGAGATTTGAACAAGGCCACAAAAAAATATCATTTCCCTTTTCCTTTCAATGACCAAGTATTAGATGGTCTTGCAGGAAAGAATTTCCTCTCTTTCGTATATGGAATCAGTAGTTACAATCAGATCCAAATCATCCCTGAGCACCAATACAAGACTAAATTTACATGTCCTTGGGGTAATTTTTCTTATAGATTTCTCCCATTTGGCCTTTGCAATGCCCCTGCCACTTTTCAAAGAGCGGTTTTGAGCATCTTTGTTGAGCTTGTTCATGACTCTATGGAAATATACATGGATGATTTCACTCCTTATGGATGTGATTTCCAGGATGCCCTCTCTAATCTCGGTAAAATCCTGAGGAAATGCATTGAAATTCATCTCTCCTCGAGTATTGATAAGTGTGTATTCTTGATGAAGGCAGGGACCATCCTTGGCCACTCCATATCTCAGGTAGGAATACAAGTAGACCCAAACAAGATTTCTATCATAAAGGGTCCCTACCTGTCATAAACAAAGAGACGTTAGGAGTTTCTTGGGCTTGGTTGGTTATTACAGGAGATTCATAAAGGATTTTAGTAAGGTGGCTTCGCCATTGTTTGGATTGCTGACCAAGGACTCAAAATTTTGTTGGTCAAGTAGTTTTCAATAGGCCTTTGACATCATAAAATAAAAATTGACCACTACTCTTATACTTCGATGTCCCAATTGGGCTATGCCTTTCCATATCCACATTGATGCATCAGATAAATGCGTGGGGATAGATTTGGAACAATACATGATAAGTTACCCTATGTAATTTACTTCATCAGTAAAAAAAATTCTAAGGCTGAATTGAACTACACTGTCACTGAGAAAGAACATTTAGATGTTTTCCACTCCTTGAACAATTTTAGACATTATATCACTGGATACCAAACTTTTATGCATATTGATCATGCAACAATTAAATAATTGATGAACAAACTTGATGTGAATTCTAGAATTATTAGGTGGTTATTTTTGTTACAACATTTTTATTTGACTATCATTGAAAAGCCATGGAAATAAAATGTAGTTACAATTTTTTTGTCTAGACTCATTTTGCCTGCAAATGATGAAGGGATGATCGATGATCAACTTTCGGATGATAACCTATTTGTAATCTCAGTACCCTCTCCCTAGTTTGTTGACATAGACAACTACCTAGTTTTTGGGAGATTTCCTCCAAATCTCTCATCCGGGGAAAACAACAGAATTGTGAGAAAGAGCGCCCCTTTCACTTGGATTGGTGGAAATATTTTCAAACTGGGACCACATCAGATTCTAAGGATATGTGTTAGGGAATAGGAATTCTTTTACATCCTCTCAGCATGTCATGATGGACCCTCTGTGGGTTATTTTGCTACTAAGAGGACAAATTTCAAGGCCTTACACGTTGGCTACTATTGGCCTACTCTCAATCAGGATGAAATAAGATATACCTGCAGATGTGATCAGTGTCAAAGGATGGGGAAACCCACACCTAGGGATGAAATGCCTCTACAACCTCAAGTGGCCTTAGAGCCATTTGACAAGTGGGGTATGGATTTCATTGGGCCAATTGATCCACCATTCAGACAAAATAAGTACATCATAGTATGCAATTACTATTTGAGAAAGTGGGTTGAGGCAAAAGCTGTCAAAGAAACAACGAAAGGAAAATTGGTTGAGTTCTTAAGGGAAATGTTTTTTGCAAATTTGGGTATCCAAGGGAGATAGTCATTGATCAAGGAGCTCAGTTCACATCACATTTGATTGAGAATCTCCTAAGGAAACATAATATCAAGAATTAAACATCTAATGGCTATCACCCTCAACTAAATGGGCAAGTAGATGTTACCAATAGAGCATTGGAAAGCATCCTCATGAAGGTGGTGAGCAGCAACAGGAAATATTGGGCAGAAAAATTAGTGGAGGCAACTTGGGCCTATAATACCACCTGGAAGACAACTACTATGCTCACTCCATATGATCTAGTTTATGGGAAGAAAGCTTGTTTTCCATTGAATTTGAATATAAAACTCTCAGAATGGCAGCCCAATTGGATTTAGATGTCAAAAGAGCACATAAGGAAATGTTGTTTCAAATGAATGGCTTGGATGAACTCAAAATATAGGCCCTCCTCCACACTGAAGTTATAAAATTGCAAAGGACGGTTTCACATGATAGGCACATTAGGGAGAAAATATTTCAGGAAGGGGATTGTTCTTTGATAATGACTCTAGTTTCAAGGAATTTAAAGGAAATATGATGAAAAGATGGTTAGGCCCATACCTGATAGAAAAATTCCATGACAATGGATTTGTTCAGATCAGAACCATTGATGAGGAGGGGATCCCTCTATTTGTTAATGGTTATAGGCTAAAATTATACAAGAAAATCATGTCTAAGGCATAGTTCATCGGCACAATCAGCAAAGAGATGAATGTAATTGGGAGCCTCATAGCTTCCAGTCCACAACCCTCCTATAGAAAAAGAGAAAAAATAAAAAATAAATAGGTCCAGGTGAAAACCTCCATGAGGAATCCAAGGCCAACTCTAGGATTGAAAACATCTTTGAGGCAGTCATGGAGCAAAAAAAAAGAGAAGAAGAATAAAATATCCTTTAGTGAAAACCTCTCTAAGGCACCCAGGGCAGGCTTGTGGGTTGAAAAACCTATTCTAAGGCAACCCACCCATCTTGAAAAAAAATAAAAAAAGAGAGAAAGAAAAAAACAAATACAAGAAGATGAGATGACACCATGACTGCTAATATTTTCATGTCTTTCAAGATTATGAAAAGTGGCATGTTATGGTCACAAGGAAAAGGAATTCTCAAATTTCTCTTCACTCCTCCATCTATTTTCTCCCTATCCATCATCATTACTCACCTCTTCATCTCTCTCCACCATCCTGTGAGCTCAAAACTCAAATTTCACCCTCTATATTTGGTCGTACAGGAAGGAACTGTATTGATACAAGAAGGCCCTCTCGTGCTACTGGAGGACTATGGAAAGATAAATGAGGGAGGATTGAGGGAAAGGGTAGTCACCAAGGGTCCAGTGGTCTCAAAAAATCATGAAGAGGGTCTTCCCACCATTACCTATCCTCCTCTCATCACTCCACCATATCACTCAAAGAGTTTTTTTACTCAAACCCTTCACTCTGTCCCATCTGTAAAAATGTTTTTCCTGAAAAAACACAGAGTTATTTCACATCATATTTCCAAGGCCACACTACTCCTTCGTCATCCTATCACGATCCTAGAACCGTACCACACTCTCCCTCATCACCCATGCAAATTTAAGGCCAAAGAAGTGCAAAGAAGGGGCTGCTACAAGAAGAGAACATCTTCATGTAGGAAGCCTATGTAATCACCAGAAAATCACCATATATATTTTTTTTAATCATCTAAGGAGATAGGAAAATTTGTGAGGTGAATCTGAAGAATCCATGGCACTCCAAGAATTATTCTTCACCAACAACAACAGCTCGAGCCTCAAAGTACGTGCACACACAACAACAAAAACAGTTAAGAACCTCAAGAAGAATGAAGGCAAATAACAAGAACAAAGGCAGTAAAGCAAACTCTTGTGGTGCCACTTAAATGGTCCAACTCCAGCATGCAAGGCCCTGAAAAAATTTGACCATGAGGTAGGCTCAAGTATGGTGGTCTCTCACCCTCTCCCTACGTGTAATTGAATAAATGAATCAATGTCGAGAGGAGAAGTTTTAATAAGTTGAAGGTGGCCAATTAACTTGGCCACCCTCATCCAGTGAACTAAGATTAATTGGTAGAGTTCTCATGCAACGTGGGGCTGCCACATTAGTTGAATTAGGATCAATAGGAGTGGGTGTTGATTATGAGGATAGGATAATGATCACTTAAACTGGGACGAATGGTCCAAATGAGGAAACCTTGTGTGAAGGAATCTTAGCACAATGCTCCAAGCCAACTAAAAATAACATATAACATACTTGAGCGTGTTTCCCCACACATATTTTCTCATTCAAATAATAGTTATAAAGAGCATGAGTTTGTTAATCCACCAAGGAGATTTGAACCTCAACCTACTTCTACTATAGAAAAGTGTTATAGGAAGCACTTTAATTGCTACATGAAGGTCGAGGAGTGTTATAGGGAGGTCGAGGGGGGTATATACAAGCAAAAAAGGGTCCAATTGGTTAATAAATTTTCCATTTTTCATCGCATAACACCATCATAAGAAGTAAGTTTCCACCACCCTCATACATCCATCATAATTTAACACAATTTCTCCTAAAAATTCTACAGTCAGTAGTAGTCAAATTGTGAAATTAAGAGGGTCTGTGTGAAGAAAGTAGGGGTTAAAACATAAGAATTGGAGTAATAAGAGCTTTGTGACCCTTTTCTACCACTGAATTGAACATAAAGGCCATAAAAGAGACACCTTTCCCTCACTCAATCAAGAACAACAAGAAGAGATGGTGGATGGGTTTAACAAGAGATAACCTTTAGACGGAAAAAGAATTCATTTGCACCCTCCTGTGGTAGATATACTTAGGAGACATCAATGGATAGGCTTCTTCGAATTACTAAAAGGATATGATGATGAAATTAATTTTGAGTTTGCCATGGCCTTAAATTCACAATCAGATGGCAATTCCACCATTGTTGTGAATGGGCTAGCCATAACAATAATTCTTATAGTGATCAGTAGAGTAACCATAGTATTGCCTCTAGGAATTAAATGTAATAGGGAAGACAAGGCCACTAATGCCACTGCAAAGAATAATTTCTTTATTTCCAAGGAGAATCTATGGAATATTAGAATGGGTTTAGGAGATAAAGCTCGCCTTATCCATGGGATGAGGTAGCTTATCATATTTTAAAATACATCTCCTGTGAGGGAAGATTGAGTGTGGTATATGGATACCACTTTAGAATATCGCATGATCTCAAATTCAAGGTAGATTTTCCTCTTTCCTAGAGATTAAATGTACCATACTTCCTCCTCTAGTCCCTCAGGGACATGAGCCAGAAATTTAGAGAGGGAAAGCATCAACACTTAGCCCATCATGGCCTTATCAAGATGATAGTGGAGGATTCCCTAAACAAGTTAAAAATTATTTTCCCATGGTCCAAGTTCATAGACATGGACAAAGCGATACTGATAGGAACCCATATCATTACTCCCGTGGAAACAACTGCATCTAGCGTTGGTGGTAAGGACGCCAAAATGAAGGAAGAATAGATAGAGAGGACAACATAAGAAGTAGAGATGAAAACAAAGGAAGAAGAAGAAGAGGAGGAAAAGGAAGAAGGAGGAGATGATGAGGAAGAAAAGGAAGAAAACTAGAGGAGGAGGCCTTAGGTCCTAAAGGGACCACTGAACTAAATAACATTGAGATATCCCCTCAGCAAACTAGTCTATCACCATGGAACATGAGGATGAGGTAGTTGCCACTTTAGCTACCTTGGGCACTCCTATAAAATATAAAAGGAAAATACCAAGACATACCCCTCACTACTTTAAGACAAGGAAGGGAACTAGAGTAAAATAGGGGAGACCACAAACTCCCAAAAAAGTCCCAATTACAATTGAGGATTCCCCAAGCAAGAACGAGGAGGTGGGGCCAGATGAGGGAAAAATTGAGGAGGTTGCTTCTCCAAAGCCCAAACCTAAGACTCCCATAGCCTATGTGAGGAGGCCCATCACTAGAGAAACATCATTAAAGCAACCATAAACACCCACATACCTCAAAAAGGAACAAAAATTCATGCTACAGGAAGAAAAAAAACGTGTTATAGGAAAAACAAAGCATGATACCGGAAGTACGGGAAATGCTACAGGAAGATAATAATGCATAGAAAAAGGAGAAGAATGCACAAATTGAGGGGAATATTGCACAAATATAAGGTCAAGATGTATAAGAGGGGGTATAAGTTGAACAAAAACAACTACAAGAGAAAACATCCTCCCCAAATACCTTTGAAAAATACATCACAAAGTTTCAAGAACCTACCCCACAGCCTATTTTGGGATGTTATTAAAATTTCATTGAGGGAGGGAGATTGGTCCCTGAAAAATTCATAATCCTCCTCCTTTATGAGTTGGAGATAGAAAGAGGGCACACCCACAAATGGATGCAGATCACCAAGTCAAAAAATTTTGGAGTTGTGGGGTTGATGGAAGAAAGGCTCATTGAAATGGGGAAAGAGGTAGCTGATGTAAGGCTCAGAGAACATGTGGTGAAGGAGAAATTTCAAGCAGTGTAAACAAAGAACATGGACCTGAAGGGGAAGCTACAGGAAAAACACACCCAACTTGCCACTATAGAAAGTCTTTGCATGGAGGTAATTTAGTACAGACAACCTTCAAAGTCCTATGTAGTTTATCTCAGGGAGAAATGGTTAAAATTCCAAATCAGGACCTTATCTCAGCATGGCTCCATACCCTTTCAAAATTATAAACAATTCATTGAATTATGCAAACAGTTGGGTGTAGGAGAAAGGGCTAAAATGGCTAAATTTATATGCATAACCACGTATTAACTGATATAAACAATTGGGACTCTAATTCCATATTGGGTGATATGCAATTAATGGACTTAGAATCCTGGATAACACATGAAGAAGTAAGAGAAATAGAGGTTAAAAGAGTAATGGCAAGAGAGGAGAGAGAAGCCCTACAAATCAAGGAAGAACTAATGAGCCGGACGGGGATCATTACCAACCATCAATTAATCTCAAATGATGTTGTGTTAGCACCTAGATACATTGAAACACAAGCGCAAACCATCTCATACTTTTATGATACATCAATATTTCTAGGAGAAGAGAGTGTGCAGGCATTGACAAAGGAGATGACATGTTTTACCACTTAGCCTGCATCATAGAGAATACAATTCTCTCGAGATAATGAAGAATGCATTGGAGAAGTCACCCTTCTATAAAATAGCTATGCAACGAATGAGGATCTAATGGATAGGATTGAAGCTCAACCCACATTTTTTGTTGGGGCTGCATGAAGGGAGAGATCAGGCAGAGGAAAAAAAGGAGTGGGTTGAGGTACAAAAGAATGTAGGATTCCACCCACTAGAAGGTACTCCCTCTGAGCTACCTTGGGATGTTAGGGAGGCCAACAGGGCTTTGAAAGATATCAGCAAGGAATACTGAGCTTCTCAGAGCATGACCAACCATTTCAGTAGGGGGTGATGATGAGGCTCATTAATAGGTACATTTAAAGGGGTTACAATGCCATATTTCAGCTTATTAGTTATCTCTGTCTCAAATTTATTTACATTTTTCTCATATTAGGCTTAGTGATAAGGATGAAATATTTTTGTCATGTCATGTAGCCTAATCTAATTTAATTGCAGGAAATAAATCCATTTTTGAGACATTTTCCACCTAAGGGATCAAAGTAGACAAAAAAGAGAGATTGTAGGAGGTTTTTACACCTCCTTATCTGCCTCAATCAACCCAATATTACACCTAATATCTCTTTCAATAGCTCGAGGTCAAAGGCATCTAAGCAAAAGGAAGTTATTAGGATCCAAGCTCCACCCTTCTTGAGATCAAGGAAGACCATATTCCTATTTTCTAGGGAGTTTTTGGTAGCTACCCATTTATATAAATAAACATGTAAAAGAGCTCATTAGGATTGGGACTTTGTATTCATATATGTAGCTCTTGAGCTCAGGATTAGTATTATCTGTGACTTTGATATGATGTGTTAGACTTTTGATGCAATGTTAATGAGAATTTTTTTGATCCATTAATGATTTAGCCTCATAGGGATGATGCAGGTTAGGGCCCAATTCGTTGGCTAAGTCCCTCTTGTGTATTAATATTTTATTTTTATGTTCCAACACTTTGTTTAGCTTTCTTGCAATCTAGTAGCCGCAAAATCTATCAAAATTGTGCTTGTAGCCTTTCTTTCTCACCTCTCTCATGGGAGCATGAGGAGAAGGATCTCCAACCATAGTCCAAAAATAGTTTGTTTATGATTTATTGGAAAGTTAAATTGTGTGATTATAATGTTCATCATATGCTTATTGTAAGTTAGAAGTTGGATTTTTTTCTTAGATCAGATTGCAACATAGGTTAAGTAGAGTTTCTATTCAAATCATCTTTAACACATTTAAACATGTTAGTTTGTCAATAATCAATGCATGGATGTATGTAGTGGTTGCATGAATTTCTACAGCTGCAGGAAAAGGACCCTTTCATCATTGTCATCTTGAATTTCGCCATCCTTCCCTTCAACCTTCAACCCTACCACCAAAACCCGGTTTTGTAAAATCATCTTCATCACCATCATGAGCAGCCCTCCAAGTGAAAAATAGGTCCTCCAAGGGCTCTGAGCTTGGATGGAGGTTTTGTTCACCCCTCACTAACCTACTTGCACCTTCTCCCACCTTTTCACACGTTCCTTCCATCCTTTTCACTCTTATATCCTTCTCGGCCTGCTTCTAGTAGCATTTCAAGACTTCTTGTAGTAATACAGAGATCTTATAGCAGATTCCTATTCAATTCGAACCTAGGATAGGATGAATTTGACACCAAAATATGACCTCATGACCAGAAGATACCCCTAGGCCACTCCAAAGCTCCTTCCTTCCTTGCTGCAAAAATAGAGTAGGCATTAGTGTTTTATTTCATCTCAGAATTAGCTTGAATAGGAAAACAATTCACATGAAAGTACAAGTTATATGAAGCAGTAGATAGAGGTTTAATTTATGGTTTGTTGAAGTGTGTGAAGATAAAATAGTTCCTTTACTGCAAATTTATGGATAGTTAGATGAATGATTTCACATAGCATAGTTTCATTTTCTACAATTAGGTTAGTTCAGTTTATGATTTGCTTTCAATGTCAATTGCAAGTAGAATTTGATAGGCACTCTCTTTGTCTTAGATTAGGAGTAGTGCTCTGCATTACATTAGCTAATTTAACTTTAATTTAGTAGGAGGAATGGCCTAGGAGTACTAGTGATCAGAAGACCTGGTTGATGGTGGCATGAGTAGAATCCATATACCGTGCATATAGCATTGTCACCTCTAACTTTGTATGAAACCCGAGTTGATAATTAGATTTGAGTAGCCCTTGGGAGTTTTAGCACTCTTGGTGTAATACCAAGGCTCACGAGTTTCCCAAATAGGCAACCACGAAGAGAAATCAAGAGAAGAAAGGAAAGGAGATTCCACAAAAGTTTCCAAAACTTGGGCTGAAGTTATTAGCAATTGTGGTAATAGGGAAGGCGAAACAAACATTCAGGTTGGCAACATGCAAGATAGATAAATCTAGGTTAGGCAAGATAGAGCAGCAAACATAATTATGAAAGGGGTTAAATGCTATGGGAAAAATGAATGTACTATTGACCTTGAAAGGTACTTCTTGAAAGACAAGTTGCTATGGCAAGGACAAATATTCTGAGCATGGAGGGTGGGTAAGTTTAATGGTGAGATATCCAGGCCTATAAAATTCATCATGCCTAGCTTGTGTGGTAAATATATCATTCTAAGAAATAATCATCTCTTGAGGAGTTCTCACTTTTTTGTAGAAGAATATTTAACTATAAGGCAACGAGAGGAAAGGAGGGAGGAAATGTCAAAGGTTAGGGTAGAAAGAGATGAAGGCAAGAGAGCATGGATTTATAAAGGTAAAGTTGTGATAGCATGATTTGGACCTCCTTCCAAAAAAGAGTAGAAAGATGGTAATAAAGAAGAGGTAATAAACTCTCCAACGAGAAATCAGGAAGAAAGGTTAATATGGGAAGGAAGGGACAAAGACTCAACTGTGAGTCTTTCATGTAAAAATAAATAACAATCAAGTCATACCCATATTTCCTTAAGATTATTTTGTTGGAACTGTAGAGGTTACCCATGGATATGAGGACCTGGGTTAGGGCCTATGACGGAAGATAGAGACATAATTCTCCTCATAGAAACACATGAACATGAAGGGCTTAAGACAACTTTGTTTGAAGGATAATGGAAGATGGCAGTGTGAAACAAGGTAGCAGGGAATGGAAAAGGACACAGGGGTATCATGGTGTTAGTGAGGGAAGAATAAGGTCGTCTCAATCAGTTAGAAAAAGAAGACTCAAATAAACAATTCATTTGGTTTAAAATATCAGAAAATCGAAATCACATCAGAATTGCAGCATGTTATTTTGCGCCGCAAGTTTCAAAAAACTACAAAAGTATAGGGCTTGACCACAAATGTCCCTTTGTAACCTTAAAATAAGATATTGCAACATATTCTTAGCTATATGAAGTCCTTATAGTGTGTGATTTCAGTGCTAGGTTTGCAAGTGAGCAAGCTAGGAATATTTGTTGTAAATAAGATTGTGACCGTATTTGGCTTACAGAAGAGAGTAATCATCAGTGAGAAAGAATTTCAGAGGAAAAGGGTTGCAATCCCTTTTGTGAACAATTGCTTACTAATTCTATGTGGGGCTTTCGATTTAGTCATTTGTAATGGTTTTACTAGATGGTAAAAGTCCGGTAATTTCTCTTACAATACTTACAATGGAGAAAGTGTAGTAGATTATGTAATTTTCTTGCATGGTTTGTGTGAGAAAATGGAGGAAATTTTTACTAGAGACCAGCTTTGGAACTTAAAACCAGATCACAAGATAATTTATTTAAGCTTCTCTTGGACTAGAAAGAAGAAATTAGAGTCAAAAACTTAGTGTTCAACAAAATCTCCCAAAGGGAAGAATTATTTTGACTCCATAAAAATGTAATACATTTAAACTGAAACTAGAGAGGATCTTCGACAAGGATAAAATCTGAATCCACGGCCTTCATATTCACGAATTAACACAATTAATTAAAAGCGCACCTGCAGAGTGCAAAAGACAAAAAAATAAGAAGTCTGAAACAAATTGCTTTCCGGCTAATGCTTGGTTTAATGAGGAATGCAAAAAGGCAAGGAGAATGTGGAAAGATTCAAATGAGGATAACATAAAGCTCAAAGATTACAAGAAGATATTAAGAAAGAAAAACGTTGATTTCATGACTTCAAGGAGGGAAGAACTAATCTTCCTTGGAAAAATTAACCCCAAATTATTTTGGAAGGAGCTCCAACTGAGAAAGGTGAAAAATTAAAATATTATTACAACTTATAAATGGTTTGACTATGTAAGACAACTCTATTAGCAAGATCCCCAAGGTTGACCCTTCTCCCTTGGTCAACAATGATACTAAACTCTTCACGGTGAAAGAGGTAGATATGGGTATCAAGAATTTGGGTGTTGGAAAAGAAAAATACTTAGTTGAACTCTAAGCATAGTATCCAAAGTAGGGCTTAACGGTTCTTGCACCTCACATTGAAAAAAATTTCAGCAACATCATACAATAAGGGTTCCCCACAGATTGGACAACAAGTCTGGAAATACCTCTTTTCAAGAGTGGTGACGTCAATAATCCCTCCAATTATAGGCCCATAATGATAAACCCCTTGTTAGAAAATTTATTTGGAACCATGCTAGAAAATAAAATCAGCAGGTGGGTAGAAGAAAGAGAAAAGCATAGTAAAGGGAAAGCAAGTTTTAGACCTAAATATTCCACAATGGATTATTGTATAACTTTAAGGCACATCATTGAAAAAGTTTGTGAGAAAAAGGAAGAATAAATTTTTTTATTTTTTATTTCAGAAAAGCGTTTGACACGGTTCCTAGGGATAAGATTTGGCACAAAATGGAGGAAATTGGGGTTCCTAGACATTTGAGAGCAGCTATGCATAGGTTGCATGAAGAGGTGAAAGTCAAAATTAAAAATTCAGCGGGAATTTATGAAGTTTTAGAAGCGATTTTTGGGTCAAGAAAGGTTTCCTATTGTCCCTTACCCTTTTTGGTTTATATATCGACAAGCTTGAGGAGTGGTTAAATTCGCAAGGGGGTGATGGTATCCATTTGGAAAATTTTTTTATAAGGCTTCTTTTGTATGCATATGACCTTATTCTAACTTCTAAATCTACTCTTGGTTTACAAGAGAACTTACTATCCCTTTACCATTTTTGTAGAAGGGTAAGGATGCAAGTCAATATTAATAAAACGAAAGTAGTGGTTTTCTCTAAAAAAAAAGAAAACATAACCAACATAAGTTCTAATTTGAAGGAAACATTCTGGAAGAAGTTACGGATTACAAATACCTCGGAATTGAATTCAACAAAAATCTAAGTTGGGATGGTTGTATAAAGAAAATAACCTTTGGGGGTTGGAAATAATTTTATGCTTTTAAAAACAGGTGTAGAGAGGCAAAGTTATGGGACTAGAAAACAACTCAAACCCTTTTTGGGATTCTAGTGATTCTGGTGATTCTCTATGGTTGTGAACTATGGGCCAGTAGTACATCCGACATGCAGTGGAAAAAAATTGAGAAAATTCATAAGCATTTGATTACAAACAAATTCAAAATTAAAAGTGCAGCTCCTTATGTTATCTTGTTAAGTGAAACAGGGGCTGCTCCTATCGAAGCAATTGCTATGGTGTGATTCATAAGGTATTTTAAAAATTTTGAGAAAATGGAAGAGGGTAGATGGCCTAAGGTTGTCTTTAATGACATATTATGCAAAAGAAAGGAGACTTGGATGTAGCAAAATAACAAATGGTTTAGTAAATGGGGTATTTTATTGAACACGTCCCATAAACAGTAAAGAGATAAAATATTTTTTTATGGATAAGTTCCACAACTTTTCTTGGGATAAGGAGCTAGGGAGAAAGAAAAAGTACAAGATTGAAGTTTTTAATCCCACTCATAATCATCAACAAAAAGTGTACATAGAGGCTAGTATTTCTTGGAGAGACAAAAATATTATCGCTCAGTTAAGGAATAATTATCATAAACTGTGTTTTGAAATAGGGCATTAGAAAAGGCCAAAAGAAGTATGGGAGGAAAGAGTAAGTATTTTTTTTTCTTCCAAAAATGTGGAAATAGAAAAGAATTTCATTTTAGACTATGAGGCCTTCAAAGAAAACAAGGAAAGTTATGCAGATATTCTGGTAGCTAGCTCTTGGGATAATCTATTCAGCGAGGGTTTTGTTGAGAATCTGGGTACGTTTATGGTGAGGATTCATAGGAAAAGGTTCGAATACACCAACCAAAAGAAGAAGAAATATGTACCATAGGAGATGTTTAGCCTCGTGGACGTTAAATAATTTATTTATTTCTTTATATAATATATTTTTTAAATTAATGTTGAAGCATGGATAGGTCTCGTGATAAGAAAACCATAAAATTTACATAGGTGATAACTTTAAAAATTACACGGAGAAAGTTTATAAAGTGGAATGAAAAAATTTCTTAGTGTGTGGGGTCGAAGTTCATGAGGTTTGGTGCCTTCAGATTGCAATGTTTGAATGATAAGTTCAAATCTCAAATGGGGGCTTAGGCCCAAACTTGTTTTTGGGTCAAGGGTTCAAAATTTATTCTTGCATCCTTTTAGTTTGGGGCCCGAAGGTGGTCCAAGGGCCAAATTAACTCAGAGTGATAGTGTTGAAGGGCCAAAGGACTGAAGTTCCAAAGTGTCAAAGGGCCGACTTAGTTTGGGGCATGGATGTTTGAGCTATTTTGATGGTTTAAGATTTGGGGCTACTTGGATAAGTCTTACCTTATTAGTGGGGGTGAACCCCGAATGGTTTAAGAGTTTGGGTTATTAAAAGAGTCTTATTTCCTTTTGGAGGTTGAATCCTGAATAGTTGGGGAGATTAAGCCTTCAGCTTGTAGGAAAATTCTTATTTTAATCGGGAAGGTCAAATCCCAACTGGTTTGGGAGTTTAGGCCTGAGGGAGGTATTGAGTGTGTAGTGAAATTTAGGGCCTAGAGGTGGGTCTAGGTTTGAACTACTTTAGGATTTCAGGAGATCAAGGGTCTAAGAGGATTTGACAAGAATTTTTATGTCGCGGCCCAAACATTCAAACTTTTTTTATAACGTGATTCTTATGCCAACCATGTGAAGGGGCCAAGCTGGAGATACCTGAGTGGAGAGATGACATGGCAGGTGCAACGTAAGCGAGGCTAGTAAACCACTAGCATAGTGAAATGACGTGGACCACCCACATGTGGTGGGGTTTCCATGTGGGTACCTAATGAGCACCACGTGGTAGTACCATGCTATTGTGGTAAGGGTTTATTGGAAAAAAGTTTAAATGGACATGAATTTTGAAAATGCTTATTGTAATCGGGAAGGTCAAATCCCAACTAGTTTGTGAGTTTAGGCCTGAGGGAGGTATTGAGTGTGTAGTGAAATTTAGGGCCTAGAGGTGGGCCTAGGTTTGAACTAATTTAGGATTTCAGGAGATCAAGGGTCTGAGAGGATTTGACAAGCGTTTTTATGTCACGGCCCAAACATTTGAACTTTTTTTATAACGTAATTCTTCTGCCAACCATGTGAAGGGGCCAACCTGGTGATACCTGAGTGGAGAGATGACATGGCAGGTGCAACATAAGCAAGGCTAGTAAACCACTAGCATAGTGCAATGACGTGGACCACCCACATGTGGTGGGGTTTCCATGTGGGTACCTTATGAGCGCCACGTGGTAGTACCATGCTATTGTGGTAAGGGTTTATTAGAAAAAAATTTAAATGGACATGAATTTTGAAAATGCTTATTGTAATCGAGAAGGTCAAATCCCAACTATTTTGGGAGTTTAGGCCTAAGGGAGGTATTGAGTGTGGAGTGAAATTTAGGGCCTAGAGGTGGGCCTAGGTCTGAACTACTTTAGGATTGCAGGAGATCAAGGGTCTGAGAGGATTTGACAAACGTTTTTATGTCGTGGCCCAAACATTCGACCTTTTTTTATAACGTGATTCTTCTGCCAACCATGTGAAGGGGCCAACCTGGTGATACCTGAGTGGAGAGATGACATGGCAGGTGCAATGTAAGCGAGGTTAGTAAACCACTAGAATAGTGCAATGACGTGGACCACCCACATGTGGTGGGGTTTCCATGTGGGTACCATATGAGCGCCACGTGGTAGTACCATGCTATTGTGGTAAGGGTTTATTGGTAAAAGTTTAAATGGACACGAATTTTGAAAAATATTATTGTAATCGGGAAGTTCAAATCCCAACTGGTTTGGGAGTTTAGGCCTGAGGAGGTATTGAGTGTGTAGTGAAATTTAGGGCCTAGAGGTGGCCTAGGTCTGAACTACTTTAGGATTTCAGGAGATCAAGTGTTTGAGAGGATTTGACAAGCATTTTTATGTCACGACCCAAACGTTCGGCCTTTTTTTATAACGTGATTCTTCTGCCAACCATGTGAAGGGGCCAACCTGGTGATACCTGAGTGGAGAGATGACATGGCAGGTGCAACGTAAGCGAGGCTAGTAAACCACTAGCATAGTGCAATGACGTGGACCACCCACATGTGGTGGGTTTCCATGTGGGTACCATATGAGCGCCACGTGGTAGTACCATGCTATTGTGGTAAGGGTTTATTGGAAAAAGTTTAAATGGACATGAATTTTGATCTGTAATTTAGATTTCAATAAAGTTTATATCATTAAAAAATTTCAGACAAAAGATGGGCATAATGGTGGCATTAGTTTGTACTTTTGGAAAAGTTAAAATTTGAGGGATTTTGCAACCCCATCTCCATGATAGGCTATGAGGTCGGGCTAGATGAAAGTAACACCTTCCATCCGCCCTTTGTTATCCACAGGGGTGGGGGGGGGGGGGTGGTGTTACACTAAGAATACAAAGGTAAATTTTGTTATCACCATAGTAATTTCTCGAGATTGTGGGCTTTTAATTTTTAGTTCAAGAAAACTAGGGGTACCACAAACCTACTTTGGAAATCTAGGATCTAGCCTTCCTAAATTTCAAAGAGGGCTCTCTCTTTATGTTTTAACTTTGTTTTTGTTTAATATTTTAGGCTAGTTATGATATTTCAACTTGTTTTTGGTTTTGAAATGTTTGGTGGAAAATAAGATTACTTAAAGACAAATTAAAGAGGGATCTACTAGTCCATTGGGCTATGGATTCAAAGTCTAGCAAGAAGAACTAGAAGGCAATGATGCTAATGTATTCAGGGCAAGGTAGATAACCCTCAGAGATTTGGATAGATTGTTTTGATGATATGGCTTGCTTCGGGATAAATGGAAATGAAGAATCCTTTGATCCGGAAAAAGAGGAAGGAGGCAGAGGTCAAACGAGACTAGGAGCAACTAAGAATTCATAAATCTAGAAATCAACAGAAAAAATTTAAATGATTAAGTAGTTAAGACAGGGAGTTCTTACACTAGTCTTGAAGTAATTCTCCTAATTAATAATTAATATTGAACAACATATATGAAATTTTATGTAACTCAGAAAGGAAACAATGTCAAGATAGATGCACTTTACTCTTCAAATTATCGCATGAATCCTGAATTATGAAGTCCAATTGGCTATTGTCTAGACTGTTGCTTTGAAATCAACACATGTGAGCCTCCAACGTACCAGCAAAATGTCTATAATGCTCTTAGCAATTTTATTCCACCCTAAACACTTCATAACTGAAGTATTTATAGAAATTTTTATTACAAATATCCTAGAGAGATCTAGGAATAACTCTAGGAAATATAAAATATCTTTACACATTAAGAGGGACAGCTGCTTAACAACTTAGCAAGTTGTCCTCTTATCTAGAAAATATAGAGCTATCTTATCTAACAAAAAACTGTTTATTTGAGTAGTTGTCCATGTTTGCTGGCATTTTGAAAATATCTTTTGGAAGATGACTTTACTGATACTCTTTCCACTTATACTCTTTGACCTTGTACTTCATCACTGATACTCTTTAACCTGATAATTTGACGTCTAACTACTGTAAAAAGAGACTTTTCAGCAGTAAAAAATCAAAAGCAAATGTTGTTTTATTTGTTTTCTTCTCAAGATGACTGCTTCATCTGCATTGTCTTTCACTGTTTGCTTCTTTGCTACTATAATAACTCTGTGAAAGTATGCCATTATTCAGCATCTGGTATCTTCATACTTTTCAACTTTATGTAGTTCTCATCTGCTTCAGTGTACTTAGCAAAATTTGGTTTAATTACAAATAAATGCTTGATTTCATTCTGAAGGAAGAATAAATCTTCAATGTATTGGAGAACAACTTTCCCTGTTGGAGATCCCTGTGGCAATTGCTTATTCACCTATTATTTGGCATGGTCCCTTATCTTTTTATCATATTCTTTCGGGTCCATTAATTTTTCATTGAATACATGGATGGCTGGAATGCCTGCTTGTCTTAGCATAGTATACTTTGCTAAAAACTTGGTAATGGAAAAATTCATAGCATCACATTTTTCTTTCAAGTTATTCATCAAAGTTTTCTTTGTCAATACCTTTTTGATTTGCAATATAGTCTCTGTCCTGTCCTGTATCTTCAATTCCTCTAGCTCAATCTTTTTCTTACTATTTAAGAAGGTAATTAGCTTTAGTGCCTGTGCTGGTTTGTCTGCTAATTCTTCTGTTGTTCTTTGTATTTCAACTTGACCTGCTAGAAGGAGGTCTCTCTTTTCATATATTACTAGAATTGATGGCCATTGAAGATGTATGGCCTCAATAATATTGGTCCATAGGTGATTTCTTATGAAAGAAATTTGTGTGGTAAAGCTCAAATCCTTCTGAAGGCTTTTGACTTGCTCTTCAAATCTTTTAGCTTTTTGTTCATAACTGTTGGCATTAATTAATGCTGCTTTATTTGATACCTCCATATTCTGAATCTTTTTCTTCAAATTGTTAATTTCATGGGTTTTCAATGTCATTTCTTCCATTGCTTTGACAATTTTCCCTGCACCATTTGTCTGCTGCACTTGTGATGTTGAGGATTCAGTATTGGAAGTAGTAGCTGATTGCACTGACACTGCAGTTGCCAGTGGCTCTTTGGGTGCCAACTTTTATCCCAATGTAGAAGGAATAGCAGCTGTAATAATAGGTATAACTGTGGGAATGGTAGAAGCATCAGTTTCCTTCATAGTTTCTTTTTCATTCATCAGTATATCCAATTGGATTTCCATATCCTTGATTTGAGCAGTAAGCTTTATGATAAACTGCATCATATCTTCTTTCTCTTTATGTTCTTGAAGTATTTCCTTGCTCTGTGGGTGCTCACTTTGAGGAAGTTTTAACTGTTTCCTCAAACCAGCAATATCATCATTTTTATTTTTGATTAATACTTCAGCATCTCGTACATTTGATGGGTCCACTCCTATTTGTAGAATCAAATCTTCTAAGACTTTGATTCTTAGATCTTTTGCATATAAGGAGCCTTTATCAAGTTTCATCTAATCTTGCAAGTTAATAATAGTATTTTGCAAATTTGTTACACTCATGGCCTTTGTCACCACAGTGGAATATAGCATCTCCGAGCTATGTCTATGGAATTCTATCTGATCCAACTCATGTACCTTTTTAGTATCTACTTCAAATTCCATATTTTTGTAGTCAACCACTATTTTAGGAGTTGAAGTAGTAGGTTGTAAATAGGACATGATCATCTTATTTGAACAATAATCAAATGCTGTAAGCAATCTATCATGATTTCCTGGCTTCTGCTTGAGAAATTGAGAATAAATCTTACTTTTAATTTCCTCATTTCTTTGTTTAATATGTTTATATCTGTCCTTGATGTCTAAATATTTTTCTTCTGCTGTTTGAGAAGAAGAAGTTTCCATATTCACCTGGTGTTCAATCACTTGGGTCTCCTTTCCTTTGGATGCTGCTTGTTCTCTTTCAATCTCTATCAAAGTCTCCTTTATTATTGTAGTTTCCTCATCATTACTGACCTCTGGTTCATCTTCAAATTCAATAAGTTTTTCTTTACCTATGGAACCAAATCTTAGTCTTTTATTGTCGATGAGTTTGAACTTTGTATCTAAAGTAGTTTCTGTTGTATCGGCTCCCTCATCTCTGCTTCTTTTGTTTGAAGACTCTGGCTATTTAGAAGTTACTAGAATAAGGGTGGTATCCACTTTTTCTGTTGGCTGTGTATTTTCAGTTAAATCAACCAATGTATTTTCTTCCCATTCTGTCTGATTAGCGGACTTTTCAATATCAGGCTTTGACTCATGTACAAAAGGAGGTAGTTTACATTTTACTCTTATGCTGCTTAAAAGACCTTGGGGGTCATAATTCCAAAGGAAACTCACTTGGAATTTCAGCTCTAATAATCTCTTTTCTATCTCTTTCTCAGCATCCTTGTTATTTACTATAAATGGACCAATCTGATTTTTTAGTTTAAACTGGGTCTTCTTTTTGGATGCCATGAAATTGATGGCATCATCATTCAAAACCTACCTTAAATATTCTAGAGCAAAGACTCTGAGAGTAAAAAACTTAGATAACTTATATGGAAGCAGATTGGTTCCAAAAATTCTTAATTCAATGTGCTTCTCATATAAGTACCAATCTCCCATTTTACACTGCTCTGACAGTTGTAATATCCTTTTCATCTCCTCATTTATCCTGGGTTGTTCTAACTTATGAATTGAATTCATAGCAGTCCTGATAAACAAATCTGTGAAATCTGTGTAGTTATATTCATTTCCTTCCTTTCTCAATAATGATGTCAAAAAAACAAATGATAGAGGTTGGCCCTCTACATTCATTTTCTGCAGTGCTATAGGAAAGTGATCTGCTTGTGAAAATAAGAACAAATGGAATAAATAAGAAGAATACCTAAATACCCCTTTAGTGGGTAGCTTTGTCAACTTATGGTGTATGGAATCAACAATAAATCTGGCAAAATCAAAGATCACAGCAAGAGGCTCACCAGGGGATAAAGTGGATAAAAATCCAAGGATGGACTCATCAGTAAACTCATCAATGAAGTATCCTAAGATGAAGGATAACATTGAAATAACATGCCTATAACCCTCTAGAAACTTAGAAGTGGAATAGGGAGGATTTAGCTTTGGGATGTCCACATGAATAGGCATGAAGTTCTGAAAAATCATGAATCTTTTAGGGAAATCTAACCCTAAATATAATTGAGTCAATGCTTCAATGGATAATGGGACTGCCCTAGGGTCAAACTGTAACTGCAAAATTTCATTGATTAACTCTGTAGTGATAGAAAAAAGGATTTCCCTGTAATTATTCACAATTGATCTTTGATCTGGGACATAATACTTCTGGCATAGTCTTATCAGGTCCTAACTAGGATGTGTTACTAGGACTATATATTTAGGTAAGTTTGTATCCCAGAGAGGCATTTCTTCTTTATCTAAAAACTTCTCATAACACCAATTGTGTACTTCTAATAGATTGAATTCTACTAGAGGGTATACAATTTTGTAATCCAATTCAACTAAAGGGATAACTTCTTCATTGGACACTGGAGGTTGAAGAGGATTTACAGTCACAGTGGTCTTAGCAGTGATAGCAGGAGTAGACTTTGGGGCTTTTGTTGCTTCAGTTTTGGGAGGTTTTCATCCTCCAGGCTTAACAGGCTTGGATCCTCCAGCCTTGGGTGTGATTTTCTTTTTTGTCATTTTAAATTAACTACAACAATATTATACAGTTTTCTATAGTTGGTTTTTCTTCAACAGAGGGTAATTGAGCAATTTTATGGGCAAGGATGATAGAAGTGGGCAATTCAATGCTCAATTAGGATTTTTAGGACACAAAGGAGTAAATGCTTAAGTTTGAGATATAAAACGCGAGTTTCGAATGATTAAGAATTTATTAAAAAGAGGTTTTGAGGTTTTCACTATATTTTTAAACCTTTTGGACCATGGAATTTGTTTTCAAGAGTCTTGAATGTGAGAAATTGGCTTAAAAATGAGGTTTCCGATGCAATAGCAATTTATAGGAAAAAAATTGCAAGGGTTTCCCTTTTTTCCCTTTTTTCGGGGTTTTGACACACGAGGATTGGATTTTTAACTCTTTGTATCTTAATTGGTTCAATTAGCAGGTGAAATCGTGAAATTGCGAGGCCACATTTGGAAAATACAATTTACGGAGTATCTTGATATTTGAAAAAACGATTTTGAAGCTTTGGTGATTCTGGATCATTGATGCGAGAGAAATGGCTTCAATTTGTCTTCAAAGCGAGGTCATTGGTTGAAATCGGGTCTTTCACTAGATATAATTCAACAATTTTGAGCAAATGGGTTTTTGCGCGATCGGATGGGTTTTTTACGATCGAGATAGAAACATAGCACGTTAATAAATATTATAACAAAGCTTTTAAATTTTATTTATTTATCAATCTTTAAAAATTTGTCATAAATCACGAATCAAATTACTAGCAAACAGGTTTTTGTTTTGTGAACGCGAAAAAAACCGGAAACTATTTTCGCGTTGGGTTTGGGTGAGTAGCGGTTTTTCCCAAAACGAATGCAATCGTATCGAGAATATGACATGTCATAGGAGCGATGAAAAAACTGCCCATTTCACGCTCATTTGGGTCTTTGGTGATCATTTGGTTTGTGGGCCCAGCTACCGCAATCGTCACGAAGTCGGATTTGAAAGGTGGAAACGAGCAGTCAGGATGAGCCTAAAAGTTACGGTGCAAGGATGTGGGCCAAGCGGCTTTATATGCATGGCAATGAAATAAAAACTTTGTAACATATGTATTTATATCCAAGGTTTTATATCAAAGGATAATGCTTATATGCAGGGTAAAGGGTAAAATGGGCGGCAATATATGTATATATATATATATATATATATATATATATATATATGTATATATATATATATATATGTATATATATATATATATATATATATATATCAATGGTTTATATACATGGTAAAATGCGCATGAGGCGGTTTGTATTAACCAAGGGTTTAATATGGGTTATTTATGATATAAAACGTGAGGTGTCATTCATCGGGGAAGGTAAAAATGCTTAAGATAAATGATCTTAGGCTTTTAACCTTAGGTTTAATCTTAGGCTTTTAACCTCAGTCATGAAGTTCTGAAAAATCATGAATCTTTTAGGGAAATCTAACCCTAAATATAATTGAGTCAATGCTTCAATGGATAATGGGACTGCCCTAGGGTCAAACTGTAACTGCAAAATTTCATTGATTAACTCTGTAGTGATAGAAAAAAGGATTTCCCTGTAATTATTCACAATTGATCTTTGATCTGGGACATAATACTTCTGGCATAGTCTTATCAGGTCCTAACTAGGATGTGTTACTAGGACTATATATTTAGGTAAGTTTGTATCCCAGAGAGGCATTTCTTCTTTATCTAAAAACTTCTCATAACACCAATTGTGTACTTCTAATAGATTGAATTCTACTAGAGGGTATACAATTTTGTAATCCAATTCAACTAAAGGGATAACTTCTTCATTGGACACTGGAGGTTGAAGAGGATTTACAGTCACAGTGGTCTTAGCAGTGATAGCAGGAGTAGACTTTGGGGCTTTTGTTGCTTCAGTTTTGGGAGGTTTTCATCCTCCAGGCTTAACAGGCTTGGATCCTCCAGCCTTGGGTGTGATTTTCTTTTTTGTCATTTTAAATTAACTACAACAATATTATACAGTTTTCTATAGTTGGTTTTTCTTCAACAGAGGGTAATTGAGCAATTTTATGGGCAAGGATGATAGAAGTGGGCAATTCAATGCTCAATTAGGATTTTTAGGACACAAGGAACAAGTTTGAGATATAAAACGCAGGTTTTCTGAATGATTAGGACTGTAAAAAGAGGTTTTGAGGTTTTCTATGGGTTTAAAAACCTTTTGGACCATGGAATTTGTTTTTCAAGAGTCTTGGACTGAGAAATTGGCTTAAAAATGAGGTTTCCAGTAAATAGCAATTTATGGGAAAAAATTGCAAGGGTTTTCCCTTTTTTTTCAGGGTTTTTGACACACGAGGATTGGATTTTTAACTCTTTGTATCTTAATTGGTTCAATTAGCGGTCGAAATCGTGAAATTGCAGGCCACATTTGGGAAAATACCTAATTTACAGGTATCTTGATAGCTGAAAAAACAGTTTTTGAAGCTTTGGTGATTCCTGGATCATTGATGCAGAGAAATGGCTTCAATTTGTCTTCAAGCAAGGGTCATTGGTTGAAATCAGGTCTTTCACTAGATATAATTCAACAATTTTGAGCAAATGGGTTTTTTTGCGCAGTCGGATGGGTTTTTTACAGTCGAGAATGCACGATAACGTTAATAAATATTATAACAAAGCTTTTAAATTTTGTTATCAATCTTTAAAAGCTGTCATAAATGCGAATCAAATTACTAGCAAGAACAGTTTTTTGTTTGTGAACGCGAAAAACCGGAAACTATTTTCGCGTTGGGTTTGGGTGGTAAACGGTTTTTCCCAAAACGAATGCAATCGTATCAGAATATGACATGTCATAGGAGCCAGTAACGAAAAAACTGCCCATTTCACGCTCATTTGGGTCTTTGGTGATCATTTGGTTTGTGGACGCGAAATGAATCGTCCACCGTCGGATTTGAAAGGTGGAAGCGAACGGTCGGGATGAGCCTAAAAGTTACGGTCTAAAGGATGTGGGGCCAAGCGGCTTTATATGCATGGCAATGAAATAAAAACTTTGTAACATATGTATTTATATCCAAGGTTTTATATCAAAGGATAATGCTTATATGCAGGGTAAAGGGTAAAATGGGCGGCAATATATGTATATATATATATATATGTATATATATATATATATATGTATATATATATATATATATATATATATATCAATGGTTTATATACATGGTAAAATGCGCATGAGGCGGTTTGTATTAACCAAGGGTTTAATATGGGTTATTTATGATATAAAACGTGAGGTGTCATTCATCGGGGAAGGTAAAAATGCTTAAGATAAATGATCTTAGGCTTTTAACCTTAGGTTTAAGAAGTGTGGGGAATGGTATTAAGTATATTATAAAGGCTCGGATGATCAACATTTATAAAACTTAGGGTAGAATGATATAATTGGGGCAATATTTTTCGCTTGGACATATATAAAACATGCCTAAAGCCCTTTTGTATTTTTATTTTTATTATATAGTTATAGACTATGGAAATTTCTATCACTAGAAAGGGCGGGATATTTACATATTGTTAGTTTTATGCCAAAGGGGTTATATTTTGGATTTTAATTTCAACATGTGAATAATTAACTATAGCAAAACAACTTATAATAGTGGGTTTTTAGGGGATATTTTAAAATAAAAGGAGTTATATTAATAGGATAATGTCTCTTTTAGGGAGTTAATAAAATAAGTTAGAAATTAATCTGACAAGGAAAATAAAATACTCAAGAAATACACTTATATGACTAAGTAAAGTGAAAACCTTAAAGCAAAGTTTATCATTTGATGATTTCACCACTTTCACTTAGGATAAGATGTTTTTTGAGGGTTTGTATGTTTTATGAAATGGAGGAAGTTAATCAAATGGGATATTATGTATCATTGAGTAAGAAAAGAGTTCTTACTTAAAATTTTGAGTTGTAATGGGTGAATGAAGGGTAAATAATGATAATTGGGGATCAATATAAGAATTCAACTCTTTTAACTTAAGAGTCATTGAGCCTTGGGTCCGATCCCAAAAGAAGTCAGAGAAATGTTCTGAGCCTCTTTGACTGGAATTTTATAATGCATAATAACTATAGGGGAGGGGAAATTAGTGATTTTTCCTGGTGAAAAGTATTTACATGATTCTCCCACTTCTCTCTTTCTACCCAACCTTTAATCTAACATTTTTTCTTCCATTTTGCAGGTGCATTTGAGCTAGCAAACTTGAACATTTTATTCTTTTGAAAGCAATAAAAACAATCTAAATCTACCTTATATCATCCGAGGGCTCAGATTAAACTAATGAGCTCCTCTTTTATTCTCTACCTATCTACTAATTAGTCAGGATTAAACTGTCTGGCTAATTTTTATTCACTATTATACAACAATAAAATTGAAACATCACAAGTCAAGATTAAGTAGTTCAACTCATCATGGATTATGGCATTTATTGACACTCTACCATAATCATCAGTAAAAAGTAGTGGCATTTGAACTTGCACACTTTTATGTTTTATTTCTTTTTCTTTAGGGTATATTATTTTTTCTAAGTCCTTTGATCTTTCTTTGAGGACTTTTACCCTCTTTTTTATTTTATATTTTTTTTATTTTTTACAAAATATGGGAAAACAACTTGCAGAAAGCAAGGTATGTACATTTTTTTACAAGAATATCATAATTTAATTCCAAATTATGAATCCTATACTTATAGGACCCTAACAGCGGCTTCACATGGGGATGGCATTTCCTGGGGAAATGTCAAGAGCTCTAAGATCAGTAGCCTTCCATTTTGACCATGATGATCCTGTAACTGTCTTTTGATTTCTGAAAAAAATTCATACTTATGAAATTTTACTCTTCAAAGCTTAGGGCCTTCGCTCTAGGCTTCAACTTTGGAAAGAAAATATCCAATCCAATCTACAAACTGCAATGGATATTTATAATGATATAAAAGGAAATTAAGACTAATTAATAGTTAACTCAGAATAATAGTAGTGTTTGAGCATTCTACCATTCACTGGTCCTTCTGGAATGTCTGTTCCATCCAAATTCCTGATGAAAAATGCATTGTTACCTCTGTACCCATAAATGACATAAGGCCCTTTCCATAGAAAGTCAAACTTTCCATGCTTTCCTTTTTCTTCTCTCCTGGAATCCCATTTTAACACTTTATCTCCTATGGAAAAGTCATCTTCTTTAGTTCTTTTATCAAATATTTTCTTGATTTTCTCTTGAATGAATTGAGATTTTTCATATACTTCTTCCCTAGTCTATTGCAGATGAATAGTATGATTTATCCTTCTCTGTATATCATTAAGTTCTACTTGTGATTCTTGGATAATTTTCATTACTGGAACACCTAAAGATGATGGGAAAACTACATCCATCCCATATACAATCTAGCAAGGAGATGTTCCAATTGACTTCTTGGTAGTAAGTCTATCTGCCCATCAGGCATAGACTAACTTCTTATTCCAAGTTTTCTTATTTTCTTCAAGTAGTTTTTTGATAATACTCATAAGGCTTTTATTTGAAGATTCAGCTAGGCCATTAACCTAAGGGTAATAAGTAGTTGAGTGGCCTAGGGTAATATGATACTTGTGAAAAAAGGCAATCATTTTCTTAGATTTAAATGTAGCTGCATTATCAGTAATAATTTTCTGTGGGCATCCAAATCTAGATAAAATGTTGTTTTCTAGGAAAGATATAATGACTGAGTCAGTGGCTTGTCTGGTTGGGAAGGCTTCAATCCACTTGGTGAAATAATATGTGGCAGTCAATATCCATTTGTTTTGGCCAGAGGATGGAGGGTGAACTTCTCCAATGAAGTCTAAACCCCATTTTTGAAAAGGCATCTCAGTAGAAATAGGTTTGAGTGGTAAAGGTAACAACTTCCTTTTTCCTTCAAAGATTTGACAAATGTGACATGAAGTAACAATTTTTTTCACATCAGCAAATAAGGAAGGCCAGTAGAAACCAGCTCTAAGAATCTTATATGTTGTGCTTTTCTAGTATAAGTGTCCTCCACAATAACCTGCATGAAATTATCCAAGAATTTTGTCAGCTTCTGATTTTAGTAAACAGTTAAGTAAAATTCCACTTTGTTCTTTCCAATAAAGCACATTATTTAGAATAAAATATGTCATTGCTTTAAGTTTGATGAATCTAGCTTTAGTTCTAGTTAATCCAGGAGGAGCTTGTAAATTTGTAAGTACAAAGATAGTATCTGAGTACCATGGTGAGTCTAGAAAGGCTTCACTGATCGATGGAGTCGCCATCTCTTCCTGGTCATCAACCTGGGCAATAAAAATTATATCTAAAGCATTACAATTGGATTCAGCCATTAACCTGGCTAAACCTTGTCCTTTTATGAGCTTGGTTGGTTTAATATCTATGTCATACTCAAGGATAGTGGCAATCCACTTTCCTGTTCTTCCATCTGGCCCATCCTTTGTAAGAATATCTTTGACTACAGAATTGGGGACATAAGAAATAATGTGGGAGTAAAGAATGTACACTATGAAATATTTTAAGGCTTTAACCAAGGCTAAAGCTTGTTTTTCCATTATTTTGTATCTCAAAGGTACATCTCTAAGGGTTTTACTGAAAAATGCTATGGGCTGTTCAAAACCTTGGTAATTTTTCTGCAGTAGAACTGCAGCTATGGTATGTTCTGAGGCGAATGAAAAGATTATGAAATATTTCTTGAAGTCTAGACTGATTAGGACTGGTGTTTTTGTCAAAGCATGTTTAATGGATTCGAATGACTGTTTTTCTTCAACTGTCCATTTCAAAACAAAGTCCTTTTTTAACATGTTATTTAGCTCTTTGATGATTTCTGCTAGATTAGAAATAAATCTTCTCAAAAAGTTAATTTTACCTAAAAATGCTTGTAACTCCTTAATGTTCCTAGGTGGGTGAATGTTCAATATGGCTTTTATCCTTCCTAGATCTATCGTAATATCTTCCTTTGAAATTATGTGTCCAAGTAATTTTCCTTCTTCTAGTCCAAAAAGAGTTTTCTTAGGATTTAATGATATACCAAATTTTCTAGACTTAATGAAAACTTGTCTGAAATGATCCAAATGTTCATTATCTGACTTAGAAAAAACAGTAATATCATCTAAATAAATAACCAAAAATCCTTAGCAAAGGCTATGTCCATAGCCCTCTGAAAGGTAGCTCCAACATTCATCAAACCAAAAGGCATTTTCACATACATGAAAGTGCCCCATGGAGTGGTAAAAGTTGTTTTAGGTTGATCTTCTTTTTGAACAAGTATCCGGTTATATCCTGAGAAACCACTTAATAAAGAAATCTTGGAAGATCCAACTACCCTTTGTAAAATATGATCCATCTTGGGTAAAGGGTAATTGTCTTTCAATGATACTTTATTGAGATTTCTAAAATCTACACATAATATGATTTCACCAGTTTTCTTTCTTGTAGGTACTAAGTTAGAAACCCAATCAGAATATTTGATTGGTGCAATGATTTGGGCATCATACATGCGTTTAACTTATTTTTCAATCAAAGGTAATAGGACAGGATTAATCATCCTCAATTTTTGTCTAAATGGTTTCTGATTATCTTTTATAGGAATCTTGTGTTGAATGATGTTGGTGGCATATGCTTTTAAATCTTCGTAACTCCATGCAAAAACATCTTGGTATTCTTTTAAAAGTTCCATATATTTTTCCTTTTCTTGAGGGGGTAAATTTTTTGACAATTTGATCATTTTTGGTTTTGTGTCTGTCCCAATGTTACATTCTTCAATGTCAGACTTGACTGGTTCCATTTTAGGCTTTTTGGGCAAATCATTGGAATCAAACAAGTCCTCCAAAGGAGTTAAACCTTTAGGTAAAAAATTATCTTTTAAATCTAACATTTCAATTTCATCTTCAATTATTTCATCTATATCTACCTTCTCTAAGTTATCTATGTCACATTGAGTAAATATAGTGGGTTTGGTAAGTTTATGTGCATCTATGTTATTTATTTCACAATTAACATCTAAATCTATGTTACACTCTGAATCTAAATTACCATCTTTGTCTATCATACAATTTTGAAATTCATCCTCACTATTCAAAAAATGGTAAATCTGTTCATCTTCAGAGAAAATCTACCAGTATTTGACATTATCAGGGATAATGGGTCTATATTTAACTTCAGCAATATATCTGTGTTGGTTGAAAAGGTAAGTTACATGTGCTAGCAAAATTTTCTAGGCAGTGTGCTTGCAAATTTTGTTTTGTTGGAATAGTAGCAAACTTACATTCTAGTAAATCATCACATAAATCAACTGTTGCATCTCTATATCTGGCTAATCTAGGATTATTAACATAATAATCTCCATTTAATTGTTTAATGATTAACTCCGAATCTCCCATAATTAAAATTCTTTGACCTCCTAAATTTCTGATGATTTGAAGGCCTAAGATAATTGCCTCATACTTTGCCATGTTGTTGGTGCATTTAAAGTTGAGTCTAAAGGCATGTCCTTCCGAATGACTGGTCTCAATGTTTGTGATCCACACTCCAACTCCTGCTCCTGACTTATTCATTGAACCATCAAAGTATAAATGCCAAAGGGCTTGATGGAAAATATTATCATTGTTTGGTTTAGGCTTTATGTCAATTAATTCAGTTTGGATTTCATTATTATCAGAGTTACATAAAATGAAAGAGTCAAGATTAGTTGGTGTTGAGTAAATTGGGTAATTTATTGATCTCTCAGCATTGCTAACCATGTATTTCATTAGAGTTTCTCTGTAAAGTTTCTTAGGTTGTCCAAACACTGTTATGGTGGCATAGCTCATGTCTAATTGTAGAGATCTCTGCAACTTAGCTCCCCATGAGTGAGAAAGAAGCATACCATACTTTGGTGGGATATCAGCGACTACAATATCCATGACCATACTTTTACCGGGATACTGAACCAAATTCACACATAAGTCTTTTATCAATCCTATGCATTTGACCTTGCTTGAATCAAAAGAGAATAAATCTTTATAAGGCCTTGTTATTTCTAAATTCAGAGTTTCCATGATAGCTTTTGGCATTAAGTTGTGAGAATATCCTGAATCTAACATTGCATTATATAGAATTTGATCGTGAATACTAAGACTTATATATAAGGGAGGAACTAATCCATCTGAATGTTTACATTTAACATCAGGGCCAAAAATTAATTCAGGCTGATCATCATTTAAATTAATAGAATCTTCACCAACATTCATATTCAAAGTTTCAGTAATTGTTGATTTATGCACATCATTCTTTACCAATTCTGTCAAAGGAATTGGTATCTTTAACTTTGCTATTTCAGTTTGAATATTAAATGCTAGTTGAGATTTACTAATCTGAATTAGTTCATCTTTTGTGACAGTTATCTGGGTGGGTTTTTCAGGTATTTTAGCAGATGTACTCTTATCTTGAGTTTTCCTATTGTTCTCTGTTTGAGTTTCTTGATTCTTGTTGTAATTAGTTCTCTTTTCAAGGACAGATTCAGGGGCAGCAGGAGTTTTTTCAAACTTTGAACTTTCAGCAGAAGGTTTAGTGTTAACAGTTTTTGGATTTCCTGACTTAGAATCAGGAGGATTCTTCTTAGGATCAGGAATTGTTGATTTTGATGAATTAGGGGCTTTGGTAGTGTTTGTCTTTTGAGTATTACTAGAGGATTGGGCCACTTCTTCAGTGATGTCAACAATTTTTGGACTTAGCCCTTTTTTAGGACTGGGAGGATTGGAATTTTGCTTGTTTTCTCTTGGGAGAATTTGCAAAATCTTTGTTTTTGGTGCTTCTACATTATTTTTGGTTTGACTTTGAGAAGTGTTTTTTGTAGAAGGCTCATTTTTTTTTCTGTTTCTAAGGTTATACTGACTGTGAATTTCGTTAATGGCAAAGTCATAACCTTGTTTGAAATCAAAGGATTCAATAGATTCTACTTTGAGTTGTTGAAGCTCAAAAAGTTCTTGATCCTCCTGAGTGAGGAAAATAGTGTTTTCTTCATATATCCCCATTACTATATTGATGTCATCCTCATCTTCATCATCATTATTTTAAGAACTTTCAGCATAGTTCTCTTTGAATGGGGACCTAATGTTTTGATCTGGAGAAGTTTCTTTACCTTTTCTAGGATTATTGTTTTTCTGAAGTTGCGATTTTTGATTTGTGGTTGGTTATCCCATTGTGGTTTTTTTCTCATTATTGTCTAATTTTTCGACTACTCTTTCTAAATTTTTAGCAAAAAAGTCAAATTTACCATCTGAGTTTGATGTTTCTTCTTTGATTGTGACCCTTCTTTCATTCCTAAACCTGGCTTTTCTAGCTAGAATATTAATTTCTACACTAACAACATGTAATTGCATTTGTTCTAATGTTTCAGCATCTCTTTCTCTTAGTTGGTATGCCATACCTGGATCAAATCCATTAGGGAATTTAAGAAGCACAGAATATGGTGTAGGTTTAAGATCTGCAGAAATAGAATTATAGACACTGTTGTACCTAGTGCAGTAATCCTAAACAGACTCATTAGGAGCTCTTTTTAAAGAATCAAACTCAGATAAAATTTGCAAGGGGTTCTTTTTCTTTTCCCATTTATTTAGAAATGCTCTATGAAATGTAACTAAATTAGCTATACTACTAGCAACTAAATTTTTAAACCATTTCTTAACTTCCCCAATTAAAATTTGAGCAAACAACCTCATCTAAACATCTGATTCAGCTATTTCATAGATTTCACAATAGTTTGTCATTCTGGTAACATGTTGTTGAGCAATGTATTGTGACAAGCCATCAAATAAAGGTATATTCTTTTGGTAATCTTGGGGCATATCATGAATATTTTGAGGCAAAACAAGGGGTGCATATCTAGCAGCCATAGCTTGAAGCTTAGCTGAGCTAGGGGGTACACTAGAAATGACAGATATGTGTTGGTTATAGTAGCTGATGTGCTGAAACCTGTACTTGAATAACTTGGAAAGGAGGCTGGTATATATATGGAATTGGTTGGAAAAAATGTAGTGCTTATAAAACTAGTGGATGCAATGGATTGAGTGAATGAAGGAAAAACTATCCTAGGCTGCAAAGGAAACTTAGGAATAAAAGGTTCTATGGATGAACTTGTAGTGGAATCTAAAAATGAGGTAACAGCATACAAAGTTGAATCTGATGCTGGAATTATTGTTGTATGCAATTGATAAAATGGAGGCTTAATGTAAGATAATAAATGGGCTAATTTAATAGCTTCATCAATGTCTTTAATTAAGGTAACATTAATCCTTTCTACTTGATTTTGAGATTCATATTTATCTGATTTTCTTTTTGCTGAAATAATATTTTTTTTTCTTTCAAGAAAGAAGTAAAAACAAGATCTATTACAGTATCTTTTAAATCAGTTTAGATTTAATTTTAAACAATGATTGTTCAAACTTGAAATCAAAATCAATATCATATAAGCTCACTAATTATTTGGGTAAAGAATTAGCTTTTCTTAATGGTACTTCAGTTTCTAAATTGACAATTTGTTTTTTGTTTTTGTTTTTTCCAATATGTTCTGGGTTATCTACTATAACTACAGGCTTAGGATCTGGATTATACCTAGTATAGTAGGTTTTCCTAGAAGCCATAATGACTATTTATGAATACCCACAACCCTACTTTGGAAATCTAGGATCTAGCCTTCCTAAATTTCAGAGAGGGCTCTCTCTTTATGTTTTAACTTTGTTTTTGTTTAATATTTTAGGCTAGTTATGATAGTTTAACTTGGTTTTGGTTTTGAAATGTTTGGTCAAAAATAAGATTACTTAAAGACAAATTAAAGAGGGATCTACTAGTCCATTGGGCTATGGAGTCAAAGTCTAGCAAGCAGAACTAGAAGGCAAGGCCAAAAGGATGCTAATGTATTCAGGGCAAGGTAGATAACCCTCAGAGATTTGGATAGATTGTTTTGATGAGATGGCTTGCTTTAGGATAAAGGGCAATGAAGAATCCTTTGATCTGGAAAATGAGGAAGGAGGCAGGGGTCAAACGGGACTAGGAGAAATTAATAATTCCTAAATCCGGAAATCAGCAGAAAACATTTAAATGATTAAGTAGTTAAGACAAAGATTTCTTACACTAGTCCAGAAGTAATTCTCCTAATTAATCATTAAGATTGAAAAACATATATGAAATTGTATGTAACTCAGAAAGGAAAAAATGACAAGATAGATGCACTTTACTCTTCAAATTATCACATGAATCCTGAATTATGAAGTCCAATTGGCTATTGTCTAGACTGCTGCTTTGAAATCAACACATGTGAGCCTCCAACGTACCAGCAAAATGTCTATAATGCTCTTAGAAATTTTATTCCACCCTAAACACTTCATAACTGAAGTATTTATACAAATGTTTATTACAAATATCCTAGAGAGATCTGGGAATAACTCTAGGAAATATAAAATATCTTTACACATTAAGAGGGACAGCTGCTTAACAACTTAGCAAGTTGTCCTCTTATCTAGAAAATATAGAGCTATCTTATCTAACAAAAAACTGTTTATTTGAGTAGTTGTCCATGTTTGTTGGCATTTTGAAAATATCTTTTGGAAGAGGACTTTACTGATACTCTTTACACTTATACTCTTTGAACTTGTACTTCATCACTAATACTCTTTAACCTGATAATTTGACCTCTAGTTACTGTAAAAAGAGACTTTTCAGCAGTAAAAAAATCAAAATCAAATGTTGTTTTATTTGTTTTCTTCTAGAGCTGACTGCTTCATCTGCACGGTCTTTCATTGTTTGCTTCTTTGTTGCTATAATAAATCTGTGAAATTCTGCCATTGTTCAGCATCTGGTATCTTCATACTTTCCAACTTTCTATAGTTCTCATCCGCTTCAGTGTACTTAGCAAAATTTGGTTTAATTACAAATAAATGCTTGATTTCATTCTGAAGGAAGAATAAATCTTCAATGTATTGGAGAACAACTTTCCCTGTTGGAGATCCCTGTGGCAATTTCTTATTCACCTGTTCTTTGGCATGGTCCCTTATCCTTTTATCATATTCTTTCTGGTCCATTAATTTTTCATTGAATACATAGATGTCTGGAATGCCTGCTTGTCTTAGCATAGTATACTTTGCTAAAAACTTGGTAATGGAAAAATTCATAGCATCACATTTTTATTTCAAGTTATTCATCAAAGTTTTCTTTTTCAATACCTTTTTGATTTGAAATATAGTCTCTGTCCTGTCCTGTATCTTCAATTCCTCTAGCTCAGTCTTGTTCTTACTGTTTAAGAAGGTAATTAGCTTTAGTGCCTGTGTTGGTTTGTCTGCTAATTCTTTTGTTGTTCTTTGTATTTCACCTTGAGCTGCTAGAAGGAGGTCTCTCTGTTCATATATTATCTGAATTGATGGCAATTCAAGATGTATGGCCTCAATAATATTGGTCCATAGGTGATTTCTTATGAAATAAATCTGTGTGGTAAAGCTCAAACCCTTCTGAAGTCTTTTGACTTGCTCTTTTGTATTTCACCTTGAGCTGCTAGAAGGAGGTCTCTCTGTTCATATATTATCTAAATTGATGGAAATTCAAGATGTATGGCCTCAATAATATTGGTCCATAGGTGATTTCTTATGAAATAAATCTGTGTGGTAAAGCTCAAATCCTTCTGAAGTCTTTTGACTTGCTCTTCAAGTCTTTTAGCTTTTTGTTCATAATTGTTGGCATTAATTAATGTTGCTTTATTTGATACTTCCATATTCTGAATATTTTTCTTCAAATTGTTAATTTCATGGGTTTTCAATGTCATTTCTTCCATTTATTTGACAATTTTCCCTGCATCTTTGTCTGTTGCACCTATGATGTTGAGGATTCAATATTTGAAGTAGTAGTTGATTGCACTGACACTGCAGTTGCCAGTGGCTCTTTGGGTGCTAACTTTTCTCCCAATGTAGAAGGAATAGCAGCTGTAATAATAGGTATAACTGTGGGAATGGTAGAAGCATCAGTTTCCTTCACAGTTTCTTTTTCTTTCATCAGTATATCCAATTGGCTTTCCATATCCTTGATTTGAGCAGTAAGCTTTATGATCAACTGCATCATATATTCTTTCTCTTTATGTTCTTGAAGTATTTCCTTGTTCTTTGGGTGCTCACTTTGAGGAAGTTTTAACTGTTTCCTCAAAGCAACAATATCATCATTTTTCTTTTTGATTAATACTTCAGCAGCTTGTACATTTGATGGGTCCACTCCTATTTGTAGAATCAAATCTTCTAAGGCTTTGATTCTTAGATCTTTTGCATATAAGGAGCCTTTATCAAGTTTCATCTGATCTTGCAGGTTAATAATAGTATTTTGAAAATTTGTTACACTCATGGCCTTTATCACCACAGTGGAATATAGCATCTCTAAGCTATGTCTATGGAATTCTATCTGATCCAAATCATGTACCTTTTTTGTATCTACTTCAAATTCCATATTTTTGTAGTCAACCACTGTTTTATGAGTTGAAGTAGTAGGTTGTAAATAGGACATGATCATCTTATTTGAAGAATAATCAAATGATGTAAGCAATCTATCTTTATTTCCTGGCTTCTGCTTGAGAAATTGAGAATAAATCTCACTTTTAATTTCCTCATTTCTTTGTTTAATCTGTTTATATATGTCCTTGATGTCTAAATATTTTTCTTCTGCTGTTTGAGAAGAAGAAGTTTCCATATTCACCTGTTGTTCAATCACTTGGGTCTCCTTTCCTTTAGATGTTGCTTGTTCTCTTTCAATCTCTGTCAAAGTCTCTTTTATTATTGTAGTTGCCTCATCATTACTGACCTCTGGTTCATCTTCAACTTCAATAAGTTTTTCTTTGCCTATGGAACCAAATCTTAGTCTTTTATTATAGATGAGTTTGAACTTTGTATCTGAAGTAGTTTCTGCTGTATATTCTCCCTCATCTCTGCTTCTTTTGTTTGAATACTCTGGCTATTTAGAAGTTACTACAGTAAGTGTGGTATCCAATTTTTCTGTTGGCTATGTATTTGCAGTTAAATCAACCAATGTATTTTCTTCCCATTCTGCCTGATTAGCAAACGTTTCAATATCAGGCTTTGATTCATGTACAAAAGGAGGTAGTTTACATTTTACTCTTATGCCGCTTAAAAGACCTTGGGGGTCATAATTCCAAGGGAAACTCACTTGGAATTTCAGCTCTGATAATCTCTATTCTATCTCTTTCTCAGCATCCATGTTATTTACTATAAATGGACCAATCTGATTTTTTAGTTTAAACTGGGTCTTCTTTTTGGATGCCATGAAATTGATGGCATCAACATTCAAAACTTGCCTTAAATATTCTAGAGCAAAGACTCTGAGAGTCAAAAACTTAGGTAACTTATATGGAAGCAGATTGGTTCCAAAAATTCTTAATTCAGTGTGCTTCTCATATAAGTACCAATCTCCCATTTTACACTGCTCTGACAGTTGTAATATCCTTTTTATCTCCTCATTTATCCTAGGTTTTTCTGACTTATGAAGTGAATTCATAGCTGGCTTGATAAACAAATCTGTGAAATCTGTGTAGTTATATTCATTTCCTTCCATTCTCAATAATGATGTCCAAAAAAACACCGATAGAGGCTGGCCCTCTACATTCATTTTCTGTAGTGCTATAGGAAAGTGATCTGCTTGTGAAAATAAGAACAAATGGAATAAATAGGAAGAATACCTAAATACCCCTTCAGTGGGTAGCTTTGTCAACTTGTGGTGTATGGAATCAGCAATAAATCTGGCAAAATCAAAGATCACAGCAAGAGGCTCACCAGGGGATAAAGTGGATAAAAATCCAAGGATGGACTCATCAGTAATCTCATCAATGAAGTATCCTAAGATGAAGGATAACATTGAAATAACATGCCTATAACCCTTTATAAGCTTAGAAGTGGAATAGGGAGGATTCATATTTGGGATGTCCACATGACTAGGCATGAAGTTCTGAAAAATCATGAATCTTTTAGGGAAATTTAACCCTAAATATAATTGAGTCAATACTTCAATGGATAATGGGACTTCCCTAGGGTCAAATTGCAACTGCAACATTTCATTGATTGACTCTGTAGTGATAGAAAAAAGGATTTCCCTGTCATTATTCACAATTGATCTTTGATCTGGGACATAATACTTCTGGCATAGTCTTATCAGGTCCTGACCATGATGTGTTACTGGGACTATATATTTAGGTAAGTTTGTATCCCAGGGAGGAATTTCTTCTTTGTCTAAAAACTTCTCATAACACCAATTGTGTACTTCTAATAGATTGAATTCTACTAGAGGGTCTACAATTTTGTAATCCAAGTCAACTAAAGGGATAAATTTTTCATTGGACACTAGAAGTTGAAGAGGATTTACAGTCACAATGGTCTTAGCAGTGATAGCAGGAGTAGAATTTGGGGCTTTTGCTGCTTCAGTTTTGCGAGGTTTTGATCCTCCAGGCTTAATAGGCTTGGATCCTCCAGCCTTGGGTGTGATTTTCTTTTTTGTCATTTTAAATTAACTACAGCAAGATTATACAGTTTTCTTTAGTTGGTTTTTCGAGCAATTTTATGGGCAAGGATGATAGCAGTGGGAAATTCAATGCTCAATTAGGATTTTTAGGACACAAGGAACAAGTTTGAGACAGAAAACACAAGTTTTCTGAATGATTAGGACTGTAAAAAGAGGTTTTGAGGTTTTCTGTGGGTTTAAAAAACTTTTGAACCATGGAATTTGTTTTTCATGAGTCTTGGACTGAGAAATTGGCTTAAAAATGAGGTTTCCAGTAAATAGAAATTTCTGGGAAAAATTTGTGAGGGTTTTCCCTCTTTTTTTAGGTTTTTGACACACTAGGATTGGAAATTTAACTCTTTGTATCTTAATTGGTTCAATTGGCGGTCAAAATCGTGAAATTGCAGGCCAAATTCGGGAAAATACCTGATTTGCAAGTATCTTGATAGCTGAAAAAAGGGTTTCTGAAGCTTTGTCGATTCTTGGATTGTTGATGCAGAGAAATGGCTTCAATTGGTCTTCAAACAAGGGTCATCGGTTGAAATCAGATCTGTCACTGGATATAATTCAACAATTTTGAGCAAATGGGTTTTTTTACGCAGTCGGGCGGTTTTTTTACAGTCATGAATGCACAATAACGTTAATAAACATTATAAAAAATCGTTTAACTTTTTTTATTAATCTTTAAAAACTGTCAAAGGTCTGTGGAGGCGGCGTAGTGGTAAGGTCGCTCTCGTAAAGACGGACAGGTCCTATGCTCAATCCTAAGCGAGGGCGTGGCTCGCCGCGAGAGATTAACCGTTCCGGGCCAAGCCCACGACCTTTTAGAGGGTCTACAATTTTTTAATCCAAGTCAACTAAAGGGATAACTTCTTCATTGGACACTGGAAGTTGAAGAGGAAAAAAAACTAAGGTCTGTAGAGGCGGCGTAGTGGTAAGGTCGCTCTCGTAAAGACGGACAGGTCCTGTGCTCAATCCTGAGCGAGGGCGTGGCTCGCCGCGAGAGATTAACCGTTCCAGGCCAAGCCCACGACCTTAGGTTATATTAAAAAATTAAATAGAAAGATATTTTTTTGGTGTGCTCTGCATCTCCTAGGGTTCCCTCTGGTTTTCTACTGCCGCTGATCACGACGCATTGAGCTACTGCCGCGGCGCTTTGAGCATATGTCGCAGCGCATAAGGTGCGCGCGGCGCTTTGCTTTCCCTTGCGCGGAGCACAGGCTAGCTGCGGCGCGTTGGGCTGATCGCGCGGCGCTTTGAGTCGGTTCTTCTTCTGCTGAGCTTTCAGCTTTCAAAGGTTTCCTAGAACTGTGTCCTCGCATGGGGGCCCTGCTGGTGGCCTAGACACGATTGGTTTTCCTCGTGGGCGGCCTTCTCAGCCATGGCTCTAGGCGACGACTCCGAAGACTCTCGCCCTTCTCCTCCTGAGCTCGATGCGTTCAGGTCTCTCGTCGCAGCAGCCGGGAAACGCCAGTCCTCTGGCCCTCAGCTTAGGTTTGTTAAAAAACTGGGAAGCATTCCTACGGTGTCTCTGCTGGTGGAAGATACTTGTAGAACAGCGTTGAATCTCGCGGAAAGAGGCCTCATTGGACAGTTTACTGGGCTATGGCCTTCCCCGAAAGCTGTCGAAGATTGGGTAAAGCGCAACTGGACTCCACTGGTCAAAGAAGGAATAAAAATTCATTTCGTGGGCAAAAGTTTTTTTGTGTTTGTGTTTGAAAATGCGGAAGATAGAAGCCTAATATTTATAAATGGGCCATATTTCATGGGCCCTCAAGGACTCTACTTGAATAAATGGTCCCCCGACTTTGATCCAACTCAAGATGTACCCACAGCGGTGCCAGTTTGGGTGCGTCTCCCTCATTTACCCCTTCACTGCTGGATCCAGAATTTGTTGCAGTCCATCGGAAATGCTCTTGGCAGATATATTGATCAGGTGCCGAGGAAGGATCAATATTCTTCCGCTCGAATCTGCGTTGAGGTCAACCTAGAGATAGGGCTACCTGAAGCCATCAAACTCTTGGTGGCGGACTGGACACACATCCAAGAGCTCGATTACGAGCAACTTCCTTTCAAATGCCGACACTGCCACGAATACGGGCACTTCGCAAGATATTGCAAGAAGAAAAATGAGGAAACAATAGAGAATGAAAAAGGAGAGCAATGGAAGCAAGTAAATAAAACAGCAAATAACAGGCAGAATAAAAAAAACAAAGGCAAGGAGACAGGGAAAAAATCAGGTCAAGAAAACGAAGGTCTTCAAAATTCCGGAAACAAGGAAGCAATCAGCACAGTGGAGGAAAAAAATCCCTTCGAAACTCTCACTTCTCCCTCAGTTCCTCCGGAGACAGAACAGGAACAGGAAGATCCTCCTCAGCTAAACAACATTGACTTACAAGATCCAGGTAACACACCAAATCCGAACCCTAGTAATACTTCTTCCCCTTCATATGCAGAAATAATCAAACAAAAGAAGAAGAAGGTAGAAAATGTGGGTTCCTCGGATGACGAGACCCTTGAAAGGCCAACAAAGCGTGTCGAAAGGAGATCAAACAAGGAAACTAGGGAAGAAGAATCAGAAAGGAAAAAAACCCTTGGAAGTCAAGCCACTATTGAAATGACTCTAGGGAGGAATTCCAGATCAAGGGTTTCCAAGGGAGGTGGACCCACCCCAACAAGCTGTAAATGATGAAGCTGGTCTCTTGGAACTGCAGGGGTTTGGGGAATCCCATTAAGGCAGAGGCTATCAAAGATTTAACGAAAATGGAACCCATAGACATACTCATGCTCCAAGAGACAAAAATAGAAGGGGAGATCCTTCTAAACACCAGTAATACAAAATGGAAATATGACTAAGGAAAAGTAGTCAGTGCTAGAGGCTCGGCTGGAGGAATAGGCACTTTCTGGTCAAAAAATTCCTTCACTCTAGACAGATCCTATGAAACTCAACATTGGATATATACAGAGCTTCGCCATATAGCAAGTAATACTAAACTAGCCTTGTTTAACATGTATGTCCCGGTGCATTACGATGAGAAAAAGGAGTGCTGGAAGACACTCTCGGATTACTTAGAGCAGCTCAACCCTGTGAATATTGTCATAGGAGGAGACCTGAATATAATCCTAGACCCGAAAGAAAAGAGAGGCGGATCCTACGCGAGAGATCCCTTCCTATCATCAGTGGAAAACCTCATTCAGCTTTGGGACTTAGTGGACTATAAGCCTGTGAAAGGAGCATACACATGGACAAATAATAGAACAGGGGAACAACATATTTCAGCAAGGCTAGACAGATTTCTCGCCAGCAGCTCTATCATGATGGAAAACAGAATTGTTTGCTCAAAGATCCTTCCTAAACTAACTTCAGACCACAAACCAATCCTTTTGTGCATAAAGGAAGAAGAAGACCTCGGCTCTCTGGGTCGAAAAGGAAGAATTCCTTGAAACTGTTCAAACAGCTTGGCAAACTGAGGTCTCAGGCTCCCCAAGCTTTGTATGGGAGCAAAAAATGAAAAGCACTAAGAAGGCACTAAAAGAATGGATAAAGAAAGTCAATAACAACCCCACCAGCCAGAGGAAAAAAGCTGTAAACCAGTTGGAAGATCTTCAATTTGACTTGGAAGAGAAAGACATCTCCTCCATGGATCTAGACAATGAAAAAACTGCCCAAAGGAAAACATACATCTCCTTCAGAAACGAAGAAGAATATTGGCGATTAAAGTCCCGCAGTTTGTGGCTTAAAGCTGGGGACAGAAACACTTCATACTTTCATAAAAAATACAGGGCTCACCTTTCACAGAATCACATTGCAGAAATCACTACATCTAGTGGTCAGGTTTGCAGGGGATTTGATCAAATTAAGGAAGCAGCTGTGAAGCACTTCCAAAATCTCCTTAGCGCTGGAAAGGATGGGAGCGAGGAGGACATAGCAGAGTTTCTCACAAACATTCCTCACTTAGTTAGCTCATACGACAATGACACACTCCTAAGCCCAGTCTCGGAAGAAGAAATATCAAATATTGTCTGGTCCATGGAGCCAGATAAAGCCCCCAGGCCTGATGGCTTCTCAATCCACTTTTATAGAATATGCTAGAAGATAATAAAACCTGATCTTTTAAGAATGGTTCAAGGTTTCATGAGGAAGGCAAAGGTCGAAGGCGGCATAAACTCCACCTTCCTCACCTTAATTCCAAAGGAAGCAAGTCCAAGTTCATTTGATAGATACAGGCCTATCTCATTGTGCAATTCATCCTATAAGATTGTGGCCAAGCTGTTGGCAAACAGAATCAAACCTCTTCTGCAAAAATTAATTTCTCCTGCACAAGGGGGCTTTGTGAAAGGGCGACACATTCTGGATAATGTCATTCAAGTCCAGGAGGCTCTGCACTCAAGTCATTCACGAAAAGAACAAGGTATTCTCATTAAAATGGATATGTGTAATGCCTTTGATAGATTTAATCACTCTTTCTTGTACAGGGTTCTATCATCTTTTGGTTTCAGCCAGGACTTCATCAATCTAATCAAAGCTTGCCTGGAGAAGATATGGATTGCGCCAATGATAAATGGAAGGCCTGCAAACTTCTTCTTAGCCACCAGGGGTTTGAGGCAGGGTTGTCCTCTCTCACCTTTTCTCTACATCCTAATGGCAGATTCTTTAAGCAGAAAGTTGACTTTGGAAAAATAAATTGGCAGTATACCAGGGATCAGAATCGTGAAAGGTATTGAACCAGTGAATCATGCACTTTTTGCCGATGATTCTCTTTTTCTTGGAGGGGCCTCTTCAAGAATTGCAAATACCTTTAGAACCATTCTCCAAAAATTCTGTAGCATTTCGGGAGCTTTGGTTAGTAAGAGGAAAAGCGCTATGTACGGTTGGAATACAAACCAACACACCATCGAGAAAATTGCAGAAGATCTGGGTTATACAGGGCACGCAGATTGGGAAAAAATCAAATACCTGGGGCTTCCCATAACAAAGGGCTCCAACAGAAACCATCTGTGGGAGGAAGTAATTTCAAAATTCAAAAAGAAGATAGTAGCGTGGGGAGGCTTTTGGCTATCCACAGGCGGCAAACTTACGCTTATCAAGTCTGTCCTCTCGGCTTTGCCCACTTTTCAAGCTTCTCTCATGATGGCCCCAAAATACATCTCAGATCAAATCTCCAGACTCATGCGCAATTTCTTGTGGAACGGAGGGCACGGGAATTCCAACAGATATCATTTAATCTGTTGGGAAACAATGAAACGACCGATGGTGGAAGGAGGTCTTCAAATACGTGATCTTGTTCACGCTAACTTAGCACTGGGCTGCAAGATGTTATGACAGCTCTGCACTGAGCCAAACCACCCAGTTAGCCAGATCTTTAAGCGGAAATATCTTAAAAATCAGTCTATCAAGACCTTCAAGCCGGAGAAAACCCCAAAAGGCACGCAGGCCTGGAAACTGTGCAGCAGAGGCATTGAGTTTTTCAGAACCCACCTGTATCGCATCCCCGGAAACAGTAAAAACACAAGGCTATGGAATGACTGTGTCATGGGACACCGCCCTCTTGCTAAAAACAACGAGATTTCTGAGATTAGAGGCTGGCTCCGAGCAAAAGGCATTCAGAAAATCGAGGATATCTCAGAATGGGACAGCAAAGGAAATTGGCAGAGATGGAATTTCCCCAGAATCCCCGAGCAATTTAACGCGCAGTTGGCTGCCCTTAATGACGCAATTTCTGACTTTGCTCCAGTACATACTGAGGACGACGACGCTTGGGGCTGGGGTAAGAATGGAGTGTACACAGCAAGCCAAGGATACTATCAAATGCAAAGCAAAAAGGACTCTCCATACCCGGAAACAGTGTGGAAGCAGATTTGGGACAGTTTCAGCATCCCCAAAATAAATTTCTTCTTCTGGACTCTGTTTCACAACAAAAATGTAGTGGAAAGGGTACACCAGAGAATATGGGCAGGACCACACAAATGCGTTCTCTGCTAAAGAAGCATTATAAATCATATGTTCATGAAGTGTGATTTTGCGAGAAAGTATGGATCCCACCTTCTTCTTTGAAGGTGAATATTAATTTCAACTAGCTAAATATGCAATATTCATCACTACGAATACCGCCGACTTAAGAACCGCATTGTTCAACAATCAAATTTTGGCATAAAATATTGAATATTTTATCCTAAAAATATGCTGTTTGAAGAAATACGGTTAACCGACAGCAGAATTATTTTCAACCTCATTTGAGCGCGACAAAAGTAAAGGTCCGGAAACAAGAAACCTGCTCTTAGAAAACCATTGAATCACTCTCGATTCAATGTGATGCTGTATCGAACGAAGAAAGAGGCGTGGTTGAGGGTATTCGAGAAAAGGACGAACCTCATATATATAATCCTATTCACAAGGAAAGATGGCAGATTCGTGAAACAGAGGACAACTTCCATAAGTGGTGGAAATCCCAGGACAAGTGCACTATTTTCTTTGATGGAGCCTCAAAAGGCAACCCAGGGAGGTCAGGAGCAGGAGGGGTGATCTTCTTTCAGAATGGGAAAAAAGACGAGTTCAGCTGGGGTCTTGGACTGAAAACCAACAACCAAGCTGAAATTCTCGGTCTCCTGAAAGCCTGCCAAATGGCTAGAAAAGAAAATCCAAACGAAATTCTAATCTTAGGTTATTCTGAATTGCTGATAAAAACATTGGTAAAAAAGAAAAGGCTCAAGGATCTGGCATTGAATAAACAGCTAGCAAGAGTAAACAGAACTCTGAAAGACTTCTCCTCGGTTCAAATCTGCCACATTCTCAGAGGATTAAACAAGAACGCGGACAGATTGGCAAATATTGGATGCTCTCTACAAGAAGGAATGATCAGCATAAATTTTGAAACTCCGAACAAGGCAACCATTCCTTAAGTGGAATGAGTGCTTGTGCCTTTTTGGATTCTGTAATGGTTGATTAGGCTTTGCCCGACCTTCTTCTTATCAATAAAACTTAACCGTTCCAGTTTAAAAAAAAAAAAAAACACTGTCATAAATGCGAATCAAATTACTGGCGGGAGCAGTTTTTTGTTTGTGAATGCGAAAAACTGGAAACTATTTTCGCATTGGGTTTGGGTGGTAAACGGTTTTTCCTAAAACGAACACGATCGTTTCAGAATATGACACGTCATAGGAGGCTGTAATGAAAAAACTGCCCATTTCACGCTCATTTTGGCATTTGGTGATCGTTTGGTTTGTGGACGCAAAATGAATTGTCCACCATCGGATTTGAAAAGTGGAAGCGAACGGTCGGGACGAGCCTAAAAGCTGCGGTCTAAAGGATGTGGGGCCAGGCAGCTTTATATGCACGGCAATGAAATAAAACCTTTGTAACATATGTATTTATATCCAAGGTTTTATATCAAAGGATAATGCTTATATGCGGGGTAAAGGGTAAAATGGGCGGCGATATATATATATATATATATATATATATATATATATATATATATATATCAAAGGTTTATATACATGGTAAAATGCGCATGAGGCGGTTTGTATGAACCAAGAGTTTAATATGGGTTATTTATGATATAAAACGTGAGGTTTCATTCATCGGGGAAGGTAAAAATGCTTAAGATAAATGATCTTAGGCTTTTAACCTTAGGTTTAAGAAGTGCGGGGAATGGTATTAAATATATTATAAAGGCGCGGATAATCAACCTTTATAAAACTTAGGGTAGAATGATATAATTGGAGCAATATTTTTTGCTTAGACATATATAAAACATGCCTAAAGCCCTTTTGTGTTTTTATTTTTATTATATAGTTATAGACTATCGAAATTTCTATCACTATAAAGGGCGGGATATTTACATATTGTTAGTTTTATGCCAAAGGAGTTATATTTTGGAATTTAATTTCAACATGTGAATAATTAACTTTGGCAAAAAAGCTTATAATAGTGGGTTTTTAGGGGATATTTTAAAATAAAAGGAGTTATATTAATAGGATAAGGTCTCTTTTAGGGAATTAATAAAATACGTTAGAAATTAATATGACAAGGAAAATGAAATACTCAATAAATACACTTATATGACTAAGTAAAGTGAAAACCTTAAAGCAAAGTTTATCATTTGATTATTTCACCACTTTCACTTAGGATATGCTGTTTTTTTAGGGTTTGTATGTTTTATGAAATGGAGGAAGTTAATAAAATGGGATATTATGTATCATTAAGTAAGAAAAGTGTTCTTACTTAAAATTTTGAGTTGTAATGGGTGAATGAAGGGTAAATAATGATAATTGGGATTAATATAGGAATTCAACACTTTTAACTTAACAGTTATTGAGCCTTGGGTCCGGTCCCAACAGAAATCAGAGAAATGCTTTGAGCCTCTTTGACTGAAATTTTAGAATGCAGAATAACTATAGAGGAGGGGAAATTAGTGATTTTTCGTAGTGAAAAGTATTTACATGATTTTCCCACTTCTCTCTTCCTACCCAACCTTTAATCTAACATTTTTTTCTTCCATTTTTCAGGTGCCTTTGAGCTAGCAACCTTGAACATTTTATTTTTTTGAAAGCAATAAAAACTATCTAAATCTACCTTATATCATCCGAGGGCTCAGATTAAACTAATGAGCTCCTCTTTTATTCTCTACCTATCTACTAATTAGTCAGGATTAAACTGTCTGACTAATTTTTATTCACTATTCTACAACAATAAAATTGAAACATGACAAGTCAAGATTAAGTAGTTCAACTCATCATGGATTATGGCATTTATTGACACTCTGCCATAATCATCTGTTAAAAGTAGTGGCATTTGAACTTGCACACTTTCATGTTTTATTTCTTTTTCTTTGGGGTATATTATTTTTTCTAAGTCCTTTGATCTTTCTTTTAGGACTTTTACCCTCTTTTTTATTTTATATTTTTTATTTTTTACAAAATATGGGAAAACAACTTGCAAAAAGCAAGGTATGTACATATTTTTACAAGAATATCATAAGTCAATTCCAAATTATGAATCCTTTACTTATAGGACCCTAACAACTTCAACAGTGAAAAGTGACTCATAAGAAATTCAATACTATTGTAAGGAATGCTAAAATTCAATTGAAAAGAAGGACACCGTAATTGAAAATAAGACTACAAGATAGAATTAAAAAGGTCATGTAAAAAAAAAAAAAATCCTACTTATCTTGACTGCATGGAAAGCTAGGATGAAATGATGAAAATAATTATTTTAGGTTGTTGATCCAAAGTAGAGAAGAAATACAAATATGCATTCATCTAAGAAATTAGAGTAAATCCTAAAGTGCATTACCCTATTTCAAAGACTATAAAAAGCAAGAAAAAACAAACTAATCCCTTTTGAAATATATTTCCATAAGATTGAAATTATCCATGGTTAAGATAGCTCCTTTTGTGATGGAAAAAGATCATAAAAGTACTTCAAATAGTATGTTGGAAATTATACTAAAGGAAATGGAGTGTTTCTATAAGAAATGAGATGATGTAGAGGGAGATGTAGAAATTGATGTGCAACACATATTTAAGAAAAATGAATTAAAACAAAATTGGAAGTGAATGAAATGGAACAAAGATACAAAGGTACCTTGTTAATCCTTGTGCGGGTCCTTCTCAAGATTTCTACAAGGAACCTTAAAATTAAAAATGACAACAAATTTGAAAATATAAATCTTCATTAGCATACTAACTTAAGAACAAGAACACCCATACATATCCAATGAGTTTAAGTTCTCTAAGGATATCAAATTCTTAACAAAAACAAATAACCTTATAGGGATAGCCCCTAGCTTCTACTTATAATAAAATTTATATCAACCATCCCTTCAATTAATCCTTCATTAAAGAGCTTGCATCTCTAGGGTCCCTATAATTAGGGTCCTTAATTCTAGGGATTGAATTCACTGACTTATTTCCTCTCTTAAGTTATAAGTTTGAATGGATCGGGCTGGATGTGGTATCTTGAAGGCTTGGCAACCTTTGGAGGTAGATGAAGGGACATAATCCTCCTTTCTTTCTCATGCCATGTTGGGGTAAGAATCTTCCCTTAATTTGACCTACTTTGGAGAATTGTTAATGTAGCATGTAGTTATCTATAAAATCATGAAAACCATATCTTAAGTAAGACACAACACACACTTACACTCAATCACATTCCATTTGTCAATCAATTACAGAAGAACCCATATACTTATATTAAACATGGTCAAAGAGGATTTATAAGGTATAAATGTGGTCAAAATATATCAAATATTGGCCTTATGATAATGCCATGGAGATTCTTATTATCATCTCTTAGCTTAGAGTCTTGCATACGCTTGTGAAAACAAAAAAGGTGAATGTACTATTATTGTATCCTCTTTGGACAACATGTTTTTGTTGTTACCTGCAAATCCACCTAAAATCCCATGCCACATACTTGGTGATGACAACTTGGCCATATTATCCAACATTCCTCGTCCAATAGTGGTATGAGTGAAGATTGTAGTAGGAGAGGTGGGTTGAGCCTCAACCACATCCACTTGAGCTTAAGATTTCTCAATGAATCCTTGCACAGTTAGGCCATATTACCAGCAAAATTTTGCACCGTGGGAGAGTTACTGCTATCATCTCAGAAACTACTCCCCTTATTTTAGTGATCGATCCAATCCAACACAAGGGAGGCTTCACACTAAGGTACATGATTTTTTTGTGACATGCCCTTAAATAGTGTCACTTGAAAGTTTCTAGTTAAGTGATACATCCTCTTATTGATACCATTTAGTAATGACTTACACCCCCTTTAGCATGCATAATCTGACTCTTCACCCGAAAGTATGATAGTTTCCTCAAAGTTGGAAATTTCCATTATTTTCTTCTCCTCGAAGATCAAGCAAGATCTACATTAGTGTGAGAGTTTTATTAGTGCCAATGAGCTCTTCTAGTTTGGAAAACTCATCTTTGATCAATAGAGGGTTGTTTAGTTCCTTTTCCATGTACCTTTGTAGCTCATTGGCCCTCAATTCTTCATGGTGGATCTAAGAAGATAGTCTTCTTAGCTATATTTCCCTACATATGGATTTGGATTCCGTTTGTATGGGTGTCATAAAGTGAGGTTGTGAAAATATAATTTACACAAATTTTCGCTTTTCTCCTCATTTCCCTCTTGGTATACTAATCCAAAAATTTATTGGGATTGTCTATTATAAAGGGGATCTACTGGTTGATAGTTCATTGGGCTAGTCTCAAATATTATCTTTTAAATATACCAAACAACCTTTAAGTCACATTGAAGCTTAAAATAGTTTCATCTTTCAAATGGTCCAAGTAGTCCATTAGGTATCCCTGAAAGATGTTCCTTCATAAAGTCCTTGTTAATTCATCGAGCCACTTTTGAGTATCATATTTTGAAAGTCCCCTATAATTTAAAGGGCATTTCTAAATATCTTCTTTAAAAATTCTTTGAGAGTTCATTGGGGACTATTAAAAGATACATATTTCAATGTGGCATATCAAAATATCTTCTTGTTCTTTTGAATTGGCTTGATAGTTCATTGGTCCACTTTTAAGGATACTCTTAAAATCTCATATCAAATTGTTTAGATGTTTTCAAACTTTTGAAAAATCACAATTTTTAACATGGCCCCATGGTTCATCAGAGGTCTTCTAAAGATATACTTTCAAAATTTTCAAGTTTGTGCATCATAGCTCCTCAAAATATGTCCTTTTCCTTGACAACTTATGGTCTATTTGTAGTTTCAAAAACTTTCAAATGATACATATTTCTTTTTTGATCAGGAGTTCATAAATTTCGCTCAAAATTGAAGGTTACAGGGTTGGGTTGAAACTAGGATGGTTGCGTAGATCTCATCTTCCTGATTCTGACGCCGTGAATGTTTCGAAAAAACGATGTCGTATAAGGATATCGCGTTCTGATTGATTTCCCAAATAGCTAAATTTTGCGACAGGGTTGACTGGGATGCCCAGTCAGCATGGAGGATGCACAGTCAACAAAAAGGAATTTCGAAGAATATTCCTTTTCTCAGAGCCAGTCAGAGGCTAATAAGTGGCGCATTGTGATTTTTTGGAGGTTGTACGTTATAGTTTGAAAGCCAATCGGAGGGTGACATGTGGCCAGCCCTGAGACAGCCACGTGTACCCTGAATAGTGTATCAAAATTTTGTGGAGGTTCGTAGGGTTCGACCCTGCGACCTTCGATAGAGAAACCACCCGCCACACTGCATGTGTTACGCTATGAGTCTTAACCATAGTAGTGGACAAGTTATAATTAAAGGCTAATACATGTTCGTTTGGGAGTGGGGACCACTGGCGGTCCCAACCCGCTGACGGCCCTGTAGAGCATTCACATGTTAAACGTCGCAAGAAATTTTATCTCCGACAGTTGGTAACCCGCGACAATAAACTTAACTATCAACCTTATCCCATGTTCCTTCTTTGATCTTCACGCGGTTAAAACCTTATCCGCCGATAGTTTCGTAACTCCGACATTTATGTTTATAAACCTTGTCACATGGCGGGGTTTCATGCTATGGTTTCTCCGACAGTTACGTTAACTCTGCTTCAAACCAGGGAAAATTTTAAGGATGGAAGTTTATCATAAATTTTAGCAACCTTGGCAAATATTACTAGTCCCTATATCCAAATTTTAAAATGTTTGATGATAATTTTGTAAAAATGTTTAGATTTATAATTATTTTATATTAGAAAATATATAATATTGGAGAATTTCAAGATAAAATAATTTTATATTATAAAATTTGGACAAATTCATTTTTAGAAAAGTGGAAATTGGCAATTTTTTTTTTTTGGAAAAAGCATGGAATACTAGCTCACTTGTGAATATTAGCCCCTAAAATTTTCCCTGCTTCAAACTCTAGTTTAAAGGTTGATGCCCACGGTTTAAGCGGAGTTCCGCTCCAAAATTTTCTATAACTGTGAATTTTGGGGGTTGGCATGTGGCCACCCCCTACCCTTAACATTAAAGTTTGCAGTTAGCACTGGTGGAGTTCTTGGAGGCGCCCTATTTTTATGTGGATTTGGCCAAATTAAACTCCAGTTAAATGGAGTTCTCCACAATTAGTGGAACTTTTCTAGGTGTTACTGGGAAAATGAGTTGGAGGCTCAATTTTCGCCCATTATGAGTGAAGGAAGAGTCATTCTAGACTAATTGGAGCATTCTGGAGCCATTTATGTAGATAAAAAAACCATTAGAGGCCTGCAACTACATGTATTTGCAAAATTTTGAGCATAATGAAAGATTGACATGCCATTGGGAGTTGGACCAGCAGATGTAGCCTGGGAGGGGTGAACTGCTTCATCATGCTTGCTGTGTAAATATTATATGGTGTTTTATTTCTCTATTTTACACTAATGTTTAGTGTTATTTGCTCTTATTTCATGCTTCTAATTCACTACAATCACTTACAATTCACGGTTAAAATTTTCAATCCTTAAGAAAATTATGGATACAAGTATGCACATGTTTTATAACTGAAAAGACACTTAGCACAACAAAACTAATATATTCATTTCAGATCAGGTTGGTATCAAAGCTAGAGTTTATTCTCTGGTGTTGTTTTTTGCAAATATTTGTTTAATTGTTTGTAAGTGTCAGATGCTTACTAGGCTCAAGCTCAAGAGAGGAGAAGGAACATTGGTGGAAGCAAGAGGGTCTCAAAGTGAGCCATAACAAAGGAGAGAAAGATTGCCACAATCTCCACCACCTAGTTCACCTCATAAGGAAGCAGAAGCAACATTAAGCATGCCTCCAGAGGAAGAAGAAATCCATGAAGAAGTTGATCCCAAAGAGGAAGAAAGAGTGTTCAGGAAATCATTCTTGACATGATTGAGATGGTTAGAATCCTTTATCAAGAAAGGAATGAGAAATTGGAAAGAGAAGGATCCAAACTTCACAAGGAAGGACAAGGATCATCAGGAGGTCATAATGATGAAGATAAGTCAAAGAAGGGAAATGGAGGTAGTGGAAAGTCACCACCCTCACTCTAATCATCATCATCCTCTACTTCACCTTCAGTACATCAGCCACACAAGTCAAAGAACACTGGTAAAAGTCCTTTTTTAAAACTTGATGTTAAGTTTGAATTGCCAATGTTTAATGGTGAAGTCAATGCAAAAAATCTTGATAATTGTATTAGGAAATTGGAGGTCTTCTGAGAATCCAGAACCTTCAAGATGATGATACCAAAATCCAATTAGCTTCATTGAGAATGGAAGGTGCAACACTTGTTTGGTGGGAAGCCAAGACAAAGGAGGAGATCAAAAAGCATGGTAAGATTATTCTATCATGGACTGATTTCATTACTACAATAAAACAAAAAATTTATCCATTAGATCATATGTAGAAAGCCATAATGAACTGGAAAAACTTTAGGCAATTGAAGGGGCAGAATGTGCAAGAATACAACCAATAATTTAGGAGAAGAGCTCTCTTATTAGGGGTAGATTTGCAGACCCAAGATACTTTGATCAAGTACATAGGAGGCTTACATAGCTACCTAAAACATACCATTCTCATGTTTAACCCCACAAGTCTATATGAAGTATGTGTTCAGACCACACATCTAGAAGCTAGAGGGAAAAACATTTCTGAAGAGGGTAGGAAGAAACCTTTTAAGGGAAAAAAAAAACAGAAGACCTCAAAAGGTAAAAGCAAAAAGAATGCATTTGTTAAGAAAGAGGGAGAGAATTCGGTTTGTAAAAAAATTTCAAAATAAGGCCATGATGAAAATCATTGTTGGAAATTACATCCTGAAATGAGGCCCAAGAAATACAACAACAAAGGGAAATAGAAAACTGCAACTACAACTCAACATGATTTAGGAGAGGATTCAGGTGATGAATCTTAAATTATATCCATGGGATTGAAGAACATGAAGGGGAAAGAAATCGAAACTAAACCCAGTACTATTCGATCAAACTGTCACATACATGCTCCAAATGAAGAAGAAAGAATTGAACTGTTTCATGTGAGGGTCATATCCAAACATACTAAGATTGACACATTGTTTGACAGTGGGTCACAAGCAAACTTAATCTCTGAAGACTTGGTCAAGAAAATTAATCTTGAGACCATACCCCATCCAAAACCATATCCACTTGGTTGGATTTGTAAAGACGAAAATTTACAGGTTTCAAAGAAGTGCATATTGCGATTTGCAATAACTGCACATTTTGTTGACACAGTTGAATTAGATGTGGTTCCGCTTGACATAATAGGTATTGTGTTGGGGAGTCCTTACTTGTATGATAGGAAAGTGATATTCTATCGTCATGGGAACAAATACTTATTCAAAGATGGCAAGGAGTACATTGTTAGAGCACATCGCAAGAAGACAAACATTGCTATGGTAAATGCTGGACAGGTAAAGAGGCTGGTAAATTCAAGTAATAATTTTTTTCTTCTAATGATCAAGCTTAAAGCTGATGTTAATAATGAATCATTTGAGGGTTGTGATCCTAAGTTGAAATTAGATTTATATCATGTAATTTATGCACATCATGATATTTTTCAGGAGCCAACAGGATTGCCTCCAAAAAGGGAGATTCAACATGAGATTCAGTTGCAGAAATATTGTCCTCTTCCAAACATCAACATGTATCACATGTCGATAATGGAGAATGCTAAAATAAAGTGGAAAATCAAGGATATTTTGGAAAAAGGAATCATAAGTCCAAGCACTTCGCCATGTGGTTCACCCATAGTCTTGATTCCAAAGAAAGATGGGACTTGGCATATGTGTGTAGACTTCAGAGCTTTGAACAAGATAACGGTAAAGAATCGATACCCACTCCAAAGGATAGATGATTTGCTTGATCAGCTGAAAGAAGAAAATTTTTTCACTAACTTAGATTTACGAAGTGTATATCATCAAGTAAGAATTGCAGAAAGTGATATATGGAAGACTGCATTCAAAACCAAACAAGGACTCTTTGACTGGTTAGTTATGCCATTTGGTTTGTGTAATGCACCAACGACTTTCATGTGTGTTATGGATAGTGTTTTGCGTCCATTTCTTGATGACTTGGTGATTGTTATTTAGATGACATATTGATTTTCAGCAAACCAAGAGAAGAACATGTCTTGCATGTGAATAGAGTGCTTGATGTTTTGAAGAAAGAGAAATTGTTTCTTAAGATGTCAAAGTGTGAGTTTGGAAAAACTTCTTTGGTTTATTTGGGACACATTGTAGGAGGAGGAGAGTTGAGAATTGATCCTTCTAAAGTGGAATCCATTGTGAATTTTCCTACACACAGAACAGTAACCAAGGTAAGAAGTTTCTTAGGTGAAGCTCAGTGTTGGAGAAATTTTATTGCTAACTTTTCTGCCATCACAATGCCTAGCATGCAGTGACAAGTGTGAAGAAAGGCTTCCAATGGGGAGGAAAACAACAGCAAGCTTTCGAAGCTTTAAAAGAAAAGATCATTTCAGCTCCAGTCCTTGCATTACCAAATTTCAGACAACCATTCGAGATACAAACTGATGCTATTGATTATGCCATGGGCACAGTTATTTTGCAACATGGTAAGCCTATCACTTTTCATTCTAAAACATTCAATGGTATTGTAACTAATTATCCTACATATGAAAAATAACTACATGCGTTGGTACAAAGAGTCAAGAAGTGGAAACACTACTTGGTGGGAAAAGAGACGATTGTACATACCGATCACCAACCATTACAGTACTTGCAGTCACAAACAAAGTTGCAGCAATCATGAGATTTTAGGTGGATGGGATTTCTTCAATAGTTTCACTTGGTTATAAGGTACAAGAAAGGTATTTTCAATAAAAGTGCTGATATGCTTTCACAACCAATTATAAGTGCATCTACTTCACTAAAAAATGATTCTATTGTACATGAGAGTTACATAGAACAATATGCACATGATGTTAATTTTCAAGATGTGTTGCTAGTTTGAGTGAAGGGAATCAAGTTGAAGAAAATGATTATCACATGCCTAAGAATTTGTTGTTTCATTTGGGAAGGTTGTGTATACCACAAGGAGAGAGGCTAAGTGTCATGAGAGAAGCTCAATAATCTCTTATTGTTGGACACTTTGGGATAAGAAAAATAGTGGCACATCTACAAAGGTATTTCTATTGGCCTCACATGATAGATAGTGTGTTGCATTTTATAAGAGGTTGTTCTATGTGTGCAACAAGCAAGCCTAGTAATAGGAAGATTGGGTTGTACACGCCATGACCGGTACCATCAAGGCCATGGGAGAGTGTCTCCATGGAATTTTTTGGAGGGCTACCTATGTCAAGAAAGCATCATGATTATATTTATGTAGTTGTGGATAGATTCAATAAAATGTGTATACTTATGCCATGTAAGAAAACCATACTGTTGAACAAACTAATGAACTTTATTTTCAACATGTATGGGTTCATTATGGATTTCCAACTTCTATTTTTAGTGATAGGGATTTCAGGTTCATTGGTAATTTTTGGTCCAATATTTGGAGTATGATGGACACAAAGTTGAAAAAGAGTACTGCTTTTCATCCACAAACTGATGGATAGACTGAGGTGGTGAACAGAACCGTTGTGAATCTATTGAGAGGATATTGTAGCAAACATCCTAAGTTGTGGGATGAGCAACTGCATTACATTCAACACGCTTACAACCAGGCAAAGCACTCTTCTACAAATACATCACCTTTTGAAGTATGCTTTTGGTATTTTCCAAAATATCCATTATAATTCATTCTTGAGAAGGATGTTGCAATAGATGGCCATAGTGACATTGACAAGGCTCGAAATTTCATTGAGAAAATTTAGATTATACATCAACAAGTTCAAGAACAGCTTGAGAAAAGTCAAAGAAAATACAAGGAGAGGCATGACAAACATAGAGTTGATCACAAGTTTCAAGAAGGAGATGAGGTCTGGTTGCACATTAGAAAATAAAGGTTGTAAGGAGAAGGTAAAACTCTCAAACCCATTTGCTATGGTCCATTCAAGATCATAAAGCAAGTTGGTAATAATGAATTTCAACTTGACTTGCCTTCATATATGCAAATGTATTCAATTGTTAATGTTGAAAACTTACGTTTGTATGAGCCACCTTTAATCGATGATCAAGGAAGTGATGTTCAACTACCTTCTATTGAATATTTATCGCCAGAATTTCTGGATGAGCTCAAGGAAGATACAATTCTTGAGAGGAGGACAAGAGCATCCAAGAGAGGAAGTGTTGACTACCTTCGAGTTGGGCTCAAAGGCTGTAAGCGAAGCAAGGAAAAGTGGATGGAGGTTGGAAAGGTGAGGGATTTGTACCCTCATCTACTAAACAGGTAATCAATTCTTTTGGGGTCCAAAAGCTTCCCAATGGGGAGGTGTGAACAGGAGTTCATAATTTTTTCTCAAAATTGAAAGTTACAGGATTGGGTTGAAACCAGGATGGTTGCATAGACCTCATCTTCCTTATTCTGATGCCGCAAATGGTTCAAAAAACCAATGTCGTATGAGGGAGATATCGCATTCTAATCGATTTCCCAAACAACTAAATTTTGCGACAGAGTTGACTGGGATGCCCAGTTAGCATGGAGGATGCACGGTCAGCAAAAAGGAATATTCTAAAGAATATTCCTTTTCTCAGATCCATTCATAGGCTGACAAGTAGCGCATTGTGATTTGTTGGAGGTTTTACGTTATAATTTGAAAGCCAATCGGAGGGTGACACATGGCCAGCCCCGAGGCCGCCACGTGTCCCCTGAACAATGTATCAAAATTTTATGGAGGTTCGCAGGGCTCGACCCCACGACCTCCGGTAGAGCAACCACCCACCACACCGCATGTGCTACACTATGAGTCTTAACCATAGTAGTGGACAAGTTATAATTAAATGCTAATACATGTTCGTTTGGGAGTGGGGATTGCTGGCGGTACCAACCCGTCGGCGGCCCCATAAAGCATTCACATGTTAAACGTCACAAGAAATGTTATCTCCGACATTTGGTAACCCGCGATAATAAACTTAACTGTCAACCTTATCACATGTTCCTTCTTTGATCTTCGCACGGTTAAAACCTTATCCGCCGATAGTTTCATAACTCTGAAATTTATGTTTATAAACCTTGTCACATGGTGGGGTTTCATGCTACGATTTCTCCGATAGTTACGTTAACTCCACTTCAAACTCAAGTTTAAAGGTTGATACCCACGGTTTAAGCAGAGTTCCGCTCCAACATTTTCTATAACCGCGTGTTTTTGGGGTTGGCATGTGGCCACCCCCTACCCATAACATTAAAGTTTGCAGTTAGCGTTGGCAGATTTCTTGGAGGCACCCTATTTTTATGCGGATTTGGCCAAATTTAACTCCAATTAAGTGGAGTTCTCCACAATTAGTAGAGCGTTTCTAGGTGTTACTGGGAAAATGAGTTGGAGGCTCAATTTTCGCCCATTCTGAGTGAATGAAGAGTCATTCTAGACTAATTGGAGCATTCTTGAGCCATTGGTGCAGAGAAAACAACCATTAGAGGCCTATGACTACATGTATTTGCAAAATTTTGAGCATAATGAAAGATGGGCATGCCATTGGGAACTGGACCGGCAAATGTGGCCCACGAGGGGTGAACTGCTTCATCATGCATGTTGTGTAAATTTTATGTGGTGTTTTATTTCTTTGTTTTACACTGTTTTTCAGTGTTATTTTCTCTTATTTCATGCTTATAATTCACTAAAATCACTTACAATTCATGGTTAAAATTCTCAATCCTTAAGAAAACTATGGAGACAAGTATGCACATGTTTTATAACTGAAAATACACTTAGCACAACAAAACTAATATAGTCATTTCAGATCAATTTTCTAAAGATAATGTATCAAACCCCATCACCATTTGAAGAATGAATTTATTGCGCAAATCTACAAAATCCTTTGAATTCAATATAGCAGAATTAACTTGATCATATAAAAATCCCCACTTATATTTGAAGTTATGCCACACATTCAAATTAAGCTACGTATGTAGGTTCCCACGACCTCTTTGAAAGGATACATCACAGTTTGAATGAGACACATTTTCTTATTGATTGTTTGATTTTATATTGGGATAGAACAATATCTGAGTTGTATACCGCCTAGACCCTATTGAATGTTCAATTTTTTTCTATATTTTGGATTATGCGAGCTTCATCCCTCACGCTATCATAACTTTCACTAAAATATTCCAAGCAAGATTGTATGCCTTCTCTTTATCCTTATGTGTTACTTTGAATGTGGTTTTAACTATTATTTCGATTTGAAATATTGTATCATGAGTATGGGAAATTCAAGGAGACAATGCCTTATCCATGAGGACTTTGAATGGGAGCATCCCATGTCCCTACTATTGCATAGTTCTAATATTTTCCTCTTTTATAAACCATGGTTTCATGTTAGTTCCCCAATCCTTAGAAATATTCCCATTTGAATGTATTAAAGATGCTCATTTAGTTTAATTTGGAGATGGGAGGAACTCTGAAAACCCTTGAGGCGACTAGGGTTTTTCCCTAGTTGACCGATCTATTCTTAGATTGTGTATATTTATTTGAAAATCTTTGTTGCAATCCAATCAATGGTGAATCTTAGTGATTCAGCAATGAAGACAACTTCTTTTGCAAAAATTGTTGTTGGAAAAGCAAGCTCTTCTTCAATTTCATATAGTTCCATTTTGAAATATAGATCTAGCCTCCCAATAGTTCAAGAATTTCCTTCCCTCAATATTCCTTTGGATGAGGAATCTTCCATCTATGAGAATATTTTTTTGGAGCAAGGTTTGGTTTGCAGGTTTAATGGATTTTGCTTGTTTTCGACGGATATGAAAAAATGGATCTTTGAGACATGAAAACCTAGTTTAATAGATGATATGAATATTTATCCCATGGATAGGGGTTTTTTCATTGTTTTTTTCGATAATATTAAGGAAAACAAGGCCATTTGTGAATATGGGCCATGGTTCTTGGCTAGTGTCAGTCTCTTCATGCAACCATGGTCTTCAAAAATATAGCTTGGGTAAGGCTTTTGAACTTGCCCTTACATCTTTGGAATCTTCAATTGTTATCCTCTATGGGAAATGTTTTTGGAAATTTTTATTTCCACGAACCAGATATAGGAATTTTTTATAGAACCACTTATGATCAAATTTGTGTGGAGATGGACTTCAATAAGGGTTTTCCTGCAAAGATCAATTTGAAAACCCCAAATTGTGTCTGGGTCCAAAAGCTTGACTAAGGAAATGTTTAATTTCGTTGTCAAGCATGATATGAAATGGGAAATGTAATTAAAAAATTCCCCAAGCGCCAAAGAAACAAATATTGGAAAAATTATCAAAGTTCTAAATGGTGGGAAGGAGATCAAGGTGATTATTATACGATATACAAAGAGGAAGAGCCTTGGGATAAGAAAGATCTAGAAGATAAACTATAAATTGATACTGACAAAGGAAATGCATCATAGGGAAAAAAAAATCAATCAAGAAAAAACATATTCTAGTGAGGATTCTCCAGACTCAAGGAAATTGGAAAAGCAACAAACCCGTGTGGAAAACAAATCCCCTCCATAAACCATAAGAAATAATGTTGGAAAGGAAACTGCTTGGGCAGATCAAATGAATGAGGAAGACTTCAAGAACAGTGAAATTCACTTTCCAAAGGATGACCCATCGGAATTTGTAGGAAACATGAGTTGGACTCAGGTTGGGAAGAAAGGAAAAATTATTTCACCAAGAAAAACAAGAAGTTGGACTAAATCAAAACAAAAGTAGTGAAAAATGGAATGTAAATGTGTATGGATATTAGGTGTTTTTTGGAAAAAAAATTAGCTGGAAAAGGGACTGAAATTTTCATGTCATGCAGAAATCAGTTGAGGGTTTGGATTGAGCCTTTGTGCTCAAACTCAAACCTGCAAGGAATATTGGAACATGTAAAGGTTCTTGGCTTGTAATCCAGATTTTTTTAATAATACAAATCTCTACCCATTTTGTTTAAACAAAAAATGCTCATTTATTTTGAAGACGAAATGGAATTTTTTATAAGTTTATCTTGCCAAATATCTCATGCCTTAGTTCTCAAATACCAAAGTGTATGTTCAATGAGACTAAGGTTCAAACATATTCAACATTTGAATGAGAATGTAGCTAAAATCTTGGTGCAAACCTAATGGAAATATTGACTACATTTGTCATGAGCCTATGTTTCTCCAATTCAAAATCTTCTACCTATGGGGTTAAAGTCATAAATATTTCAGTTGATTTATCCATTTTTAAGCATTTTTTTATAACCTTACTAATGTGTTGTATTGTCAATATGGATAACACACAAAAACTTCTACATGGCTCCTAAAGATGAAAACCAAAGCAAAAATGGCCAAAACAAAAATTACATCTAATGGAAAGACTAAAGAGCCCAAGATTCTTGGTGATTGATAACAAATTGACCCATCTAGCGATGAAGAATAGTGCAGCACACATGTGCACATGAAAAAATCAACATCAAGAATATTGAAACCAAGTATAAGACAAAGCCTATAAAAATTAAAGCATGAATCTTTGATCACAAACACATACGTATGGAGGACACTTGCAATTTTTTATGGTATTATGTCCTTATCACCATATTCATGATGCAAAGAAAAAATTTTAAACATAGGAAGGCCAATAGTCAAGTAGGTTAAATTCCAAGAGTCATAAGAAATCCTATAGAAGAAACATTGGCAGTTTTGCAAAGGGGATTTTGTTTAACATTGAAATGTGAGGACAATTGCAATTTTAGATGGTCTTATGTCATAATCACCATATTCATGATGGAAACAAAAAATGTTGAACACTGGAAGTCCAATAGTCAAGTAGGTGAACGACCAAGAGTCACAAGAAATTCTATAGGAGAAACAATGGCGCTTTTGCAAAGGGGATTTTGTTTAAAATTGTAGTGTGAATATAATTTAATGGAACATCCATTGTTGGTCAAAATTTTGGTGGATAATTTTAGTGTCATTGTGATATCAATGTATATTGTTCTTGTTTTTCATGGAAATTTGGAAAGCTATGAGAATCAATATTAATCTATATTAGGTTGTTCTCATGTGTTTGATATATATCTTATTCCATTTCATTAACAAATCCAAATGGAAATATAAATTTAAGTTTTAATTATAGGTTCACCTCCATTCATTGTAGGAATTTATGCAACCTCTAATTCAATGAACTTATTCATGTTTATTTCTTTCATTTATTATTTTGGTTCAATGTCTTTAAGTTTCTTATTGGTCTGGAAAACCACCATTTTCATTTTGTATTATGCATCCTCCAATGTATGTTATTATTATGTTCTTTCCACACGGTTGTAAGACACATGCTAACATCAAGAACATAATTTTTTTGGTTAAGATGCACATCCCTCAATAATACTACAGATGACATTTATGTGCCATTCTCACAATTTTAAAAGGATTTAACAACAAATCAATAAAATATCTCCCATGATTTACCTCTTTAATTAATAAATTGGGCTTGATTTAGTTGAGCAATGGAAAAGGAATTTGAGAAGAGATAATGAGACAAGTCCAAACAGATCATGGTTTTAGTTCATGATGGTATGTAGGAGCTAAGAAAACTCAAATTTGATTCCTTAATTCTTCAATAATGGCTAGAACCAAATGAAATTAGAGAATGGAGAAGGACCCTTATGTTGGTATGAAATTTGCATCACATGTAATTGAAAAAAAAAAACATTCAAGATTCAAATTTTATACATTATTGAAAGGCTAAAAATGATGAGATTTAATTTTTTTTTTTTAGATTTTTATGTTAACAATTAAGATATTTAAGCTTTCTTATAAGTTTATGGTGATAAAAAATGAGCTTGCACACGTGATGGATTTCACAATAGGGGAAAATTTGGTAAGAAATGTGGATATATGGCCATGGATTACAAATTCAAAGTGAAATTTATATGAACATTGATATTGCAAGTTGGCCATAAAATATAACAAGGATTAATAGGTTAAGCTAATGGTATAAGTTGTAAAATAAAACCCTAGTTTGTATGAGATAAAAGGGCTATATTTTAGAATTATTATTAATTGATACCTTTAGTTTTAGGTTGTGATTAAATCAATCATCCACTTATAGTTTGGTGTAACTCCCTCTAAGTATTGTAAGTTAAATTTCATTGATCTAAAGCTTAAGTTTTAGCTAAAATTAAAGTTCTTGAAAATGCTTCAAACATGAACGACTGGATAGAGTACCTCACTAGGATTCTGGTGCAACTCATTTCATCAAAATCTGAGTTCGTATGACTGAGTTATCGTGTGTTGTTTGTTTTCTAAAATAGACAAAAAATGAGCAGAACAAGTACAGTGCTGATGTGGCAGGTACAATCAGCATTGCAGGAATATTCTCCAAATTGCAGCTAGTGACACTGTGACAAGTGTCATCTTCAGATTCACCAAATGGGTTACGTGAGAGAAAAATTTCCCAATGACCTTCAAATTCTTCCTAAGTTGGAATTTGAAATTTTTTTAGGGTTGGAGTGAAACCCAACCAAAGGGCACCATGTGTCCTCTCTGGTGGGCCACCTCCTAACCTATGGGGGTCGAATTATTGTTATGGTAATTTTGACATTGATATATATATATATATATATATATATATATATATATATATATATATATATATATATATATATATATATATATTTATTTATTTATTTATTTATTTATTTATTTATATCCTAAGGTTGAAAACCCACTCGATGGAATGTGACTAAGTTTGGAGAGCCAGTATACAAATTTGGAGAAAGTTAAATTTGGTGAACTGACGTATATAGCAAAGGACCTTTTTGTGCATTGGTACAAAATTTTATGGAGTCGGGGCTCAAACCTCTGACCTCCCGCCTGCAAACCGTCTGTCATACCATCTCTGCTCTAGGGTAGTTCTTACCCATACTGTTCTCCGCGTACATTTAAACTTTAATCACTCGACATCTGGGGGTTGGAGGGGGCCAGACCCCTCCCCATGTGGCCACTGCGCAAGAACCGGGCACTATAACCATTGGAACCGGCGGGATATTTTAAACATGTTTAATTAACTTAAGATGTGGCTTAATGACGTTAATACGTCATTAGCGCGTAAAGCACGGTTAAACTTTAATCCTATCTTATCTGCCACTAATCCTTCTTATGTTAATTAATCCCAACAATTAAACTGGGGGAATTTTTGGAGGCAGCGCCAAACTTGGCAAGAATGCTAAATTTAGAAACTTAACTGGCAGTGTCTCCAGTTTTGGAGGAGAAATTGGGGCAAAGTTGGTTTTGGTCATAACTAACTCAATTTTCGACCAAATTGAGCTCACTAAAAGTCATTCCTGGCTAATTTTCATGCTAGGAACTCAATGGAGTAGGTTATAGAGGCATAAAATGTTATCTATAGGTTTCTTTTTGCATTTTAATATTTTTGAAGGCTAGGGCCACCAAGTCTTGAGGTCATTTCCAGAGCATCTAGAGTCCAAATTCAGCAAAAAAAATAGTCATTTTTGGGATATTATGATGTTTTAAACTCATTGGAACAAGTTCCAAGAGGTTTTGAATCTTGTAACAGCAATTTCATCACACTTGAAGCTAATACAAAGGTCACACTATGAAGCTGGACCAAGGAGATGTAGCCCAGGAGGGGTGAACTCCTTTATCAAAATTCTCTGTGTTAAGCTATGTTATATGTGCTTGTTGTGTTTACTATTGATTTTTTTTCATTTAAAATTATGCTTTTTAAGCTTATGATAAACTCATAATTTCACTAAGTATAATGTTTTCCAATAACATGCTCATAAAAAAACTCATGAAGGATAAGTAAAACAAAGAAAAGAAAAGTTTATATCTGAAATGAAACTAGCACAACAATAACTAGCAAGTAATTTCAGATCAAGTTGGTATTGAAGCACAAGTTTTCTTTCTTGTTTTACTTGAAGGGTTTTAATAGTGAAAAATTATTGATGATTACAAGATTGAGATTATTGAGAGGAGAAGGGAAGCTACTAATAGCTAGTCCAGAAGTTAAGACAAGAAGGAAGAAGGTTGAAAAAGCATCATCCTCACCCAAAGGACCACTCAAGGTAATACTTGAAGCACAAGAGAAATTAATTGCATAATAGGCTGAAGTGGTTGAAGAGACACAAGCTGCAAATATTGAGCTTGAATCCACAACCAAAATGTCAGGCCATGAAGGAACTCATGAACATTCTGAGGAAGAAGATTTCAAGAAGGAGTTCAAAGAAATGAAAAGGATGGTGAAACTTATGTATGAATATTTTATGGCAAAGGAATCTAGAGAAGGTTCAAAACACCCTCATAGAGAAGAATCTTCAAACAATAAAAAGGACGAAGAGAGGAGCTCAAAATCCAGTCATGGAAAACCACCTCCTTCTCCACCATCATCATCATCATCGTCCTCAGTAGCATCTTCATCTTCTAAATCCACTACAAAAACTCACACCCATACTCATTCCAAGATCCCAAAAGGTAAGACTCTGTTACTCAAGTTGGACATCAAATTTGAACTTCCTACATATAATGGAGAAGTTAATGCTGAAAGACTAGATAATTGGTTTCGTCAATTAGAAGTTTACTGTAGAATTCAAAATCTGCAAGAAGACAATATTAAAATCCAATTGGCTTCATTAAGGCTAGAAGGAGCAGCATTAGTTTGGTGGGAGGCAAAGACACAAGAGGAAATGCACATCCATGGTAAGATTTCCATTTCTTGGGTCGAATTAATTTCTTCCATTAAAAGACAATTCTATCCATTAGCCTATATGCAAAAAGCAATAATGATTCGGCAAAAATTTAGATAGCTGAAAGGTCAAAGTGTCCAAGAGCATACACAAGAGTTTGGGAAAATGGCTTTATTACTTGGAGTAGAGTTAAATTCACAAGACATACTCTTGAAGTATATAGGAGGTCTACATTTATATTTAAAACACACTATTCTCATGTTTAACACAAATAGCTTAGATGAAGTATGTGTGTAAGCCACACATCTTGAAGCAAGGGGTAAAAACATTTCTGAAGAGGGTAGTAAGAAGAAGCCATTCAAGGGAAAGGGAAAAGATAAAGGAGGAAAATGGAAGGGAAAGAAGAATGCAAATGTGAAACAAGAAGGAGAGAAAATAACATTAAAATATTGTTCCAAAGAGGGGCATGATGAAGCTCGCTATTAGAAACTACATCCTGAACTAAGACCAAAGAAACCAAATAACAAAGGGAAAAAAAAGATGATTACCACCACACAAAAATATCTTGGATCTGATTCAGGAGATGAAACCAAGATAGTTGCCATGGTTAACAAGGGAAAATAAGTAATAGCAAGTGCAAGTTCTAGTACCTCAAACAGTCACAATAACACTTCAATTGAAGATACAAGGATAGAATTATTCCATGTTATAGTAATTTATAATCATACAAATATTGATGCCTTATTTGATACAGGGTCACAAGCAAACTTGATTTCAGAAGACTTAGTTAAAAAATTGAACCTTGAAACTGTACCTCATCATAATCCATACCCTTTAGGTTGGATAGTTAACAATGAAAACTTACAGGTGATACGGAAATGTATTTTCAGATTTGCTATTATTGCAAAATTTGTTGATGAAGTTGAGTTGGATGTTGTTCCACTTGATATTTCAGGGATTATCTTGGGTAGTCCATATTTGTTTGATAGGAAAGCAGTATTATACCATCATGAGAACAAATATCATTTGATCGAATATGGAGTCGAGTATATTGTGAGAGTTCATCGCAAGAAACTGAATATCTCTTTAGTTAATGCAGGACAAATGAAGAGGCTAGTAAATGCAAGTAAAAATTTTGTGCTTCTTATGATCAAGAAAAAAGGAAGATGTTAACTATGAATCTTTTGAAGGATGTGATGAAAATTTGAAATCTGATTTGTTTGATGTGGTAAGTTAGCATGGCGATATGTTTCAAGAACCAAAGGGTTTGCCACCCAAGAGGGGAATTCAGCATGAGATTTAGCTGCAGCAGGATGTTCCACTTCCGAATATTGGTATGTATCACATGTCAATCATGGAAAGTTTGGAAATCAAGAAGAAAATCCAAGAGTTGTTGAATAAAGGTATCATACACCCATCTACTTCGCCATGTGGTTCTCCAATATTTTTGGTTCCAAAGAAGGAAGAGACTTGGCACATGTGTATTGATTTCCATGCACTGAACAAAATCACGGTAAAGAATCGCTACCACTTCCACACATTGATGATTTTCTTGATTAGTTAAACCATGAAAATTATTTCACTAAGTTAGATTTGATAATTGGTTATCATCAAGTTAGGATAGCTGAGGAAGACATTTGGAAAACTTCTTTCAAGACTAGACAAGAATTGTATGAGTGGTTAGTTATGCCATTTGGCTTAACAAATGCACTAGCTACTTTTATGAGAGTGATGAATGATGTACTTAGACCATTTCTATGTGACTTTTTCATTGTTTACTTAGATGACATACTCATAGTCAGCAAATCAAGAGAAGAACATGTCATGCATGTGAACAAGGTACTTGATGTTTTGAGAAAAGAGAAATTGTTTCTTAAGATGTCAAAGTGAGAATTTGGTAAGACTTCATTGGTATATTTGGGACACATAGTTGGAGGAGGTGAACTTAAGATTGATCCTTCCAAATTTGAGGTCATTTTGAATTGGTCCAAGCCCAATACAGTTACCGAGGTAAGAAGCTTTTTAGGGGCAGCACAATATTGGAGGAAATTTATTGCTAATTTTTCTTCCATTGCAGCACATTTATATCCATTGAAAAGCATAAATAAATTCTTCCATTGGGGACATTTGCAGCAGAAATCATTTGATAATTTAAACCAAAATATAATTTCATCACTTTTACTAGAAATTCCATATGTAAGACATCCATTTGAGAACCAAATGGATGCAAGTGATTATGGTATGGGAGCAGTGCTCATAGAGCATGGTAAGCCTATCTCATTTCATTCTAAAACTTTTAATGGAGTTGTGACTAAATATGATACATATGATAAAGAGTTATATGAATTGGTACAAAGTGTAAAGAAATGGAAGCATTACTTGATGGGAAAAGAGACCATTATCCATACCGACCATCAACCATTGCAGTACTTACAATCACTGACAAAATTGCAGCAATCAAGAAATTTCAGGTGGATGGGTTTTCTACAACAATTTCACTTCATTATCAGGTACAAGAAAGGAATCTACAATAAGGTATTTGATATGCTCTTTAGGCCTATTGTAAATTCTGCTATTATTCTCAAGCACAATTCTACTATGCATGAAAGTTAAATTGAACAATATGTGAATGATAGTGATTTTCAAGATGTGTATGAGAACTTGAGTAAGTGAAACCAAAGTGAAGAGTTAGATTATCATGTGCATAACAGTTTGTTGCATCACTTGGGCAAGTTATGTATACCACAGGGAGAAAGAAACAGTATCATAAGGGAGGCGCACACATCATTGATTGCAAGACATTTCGGCAGAGGCAAGATAGTAGCACATCTGCAAAGGTATTGTTATTGGCCACGCATGAATGAAAGTGTTTCTCGTTTTATTAGAGGATGTTATTTATGTTCAACAAGTAAGCCTAGCAATAGGAAGCTTGGTTTGTACACGCCACTTCCAGTTCCTTCTCATCCTTGGGAGAGCATCTCGATGGATTTTGTAGCAAGCCTTCCTATGTCAAGGAAAGGTCGTGATTATTTGTATGTTGTAGTAGATAGGTTCAACAAAATGTGTATTTTGATGGCATGTAATAAAACTATTACAGTTGAACAAACCGCTAATATTTTCTTTCAAAATGTATGTATCCATTTTGGTCTTCCTACTTCTATTGTAAGTGATCGAGATTCTCGATTTGTTGTGAATTTTTGGTCAAAATTATGGGACATGATGGATACAAAGTTGAAAAAGAGTACATCATTTCATCCACAAACAGATGGTCAAACAGAGGTGGTAAATAGAACTGTTATTCATATTCTAAGAGGTTATTGCAGCAAGCATCCCAATTTGTGGGACGAACAGTTACACTACATACAACATGCATACAACCGAGCAAAAAAATCTTCCACAAATACATCACCATTTGAGGCATGCTTTGGTTACTTGCCAAGATCGCCATTGGACTTTATATTTGAGAAATATGTTGCTATAGATGGACATAGTGACATAGATAAAGAAAGAAAGTTCATTGAGTAAATTCAGTTGGTACATCACACAGTGCAAGAGAAACTTGAGAAGAGTCAAAGCAGCTACAAGGCAAGGCATGACAAACATCAGGTTGATCACAAATTCCAAGTTGGAGATGAAGTTTGGTTGTACATAAGCAAAGAAATATTGCAAGGGCAAGGTAAAAAGCTCAACCCAATCCATTATGGTCCATTTAAAATTATGGAAGAGATTGGTACAAATGCATTCAAGCTATATTTGCCTCCTTATATGAAAATTTATTCTATCGTTAATGTTAAGAATTTGAGATTGTTTGAGCCTCCTTTGATTGATTATCAAGGAGAGCATGTTCAATTTCCATCAATAGATGATTTCTCGCTAGAATATCTTGATGAACTTCAGTAAGATCTCATACTTGACAAAAGAATCAGAACTTCAAGAAGAGGGAATGTTGAATACCTTAGAGTTGGACTCAAAGGTCAAAATCCTTCAAAGGAAAAATGGTTGGAGATTGGAAAAGTGAGGGAGCTATACGCTCACTTGCTAAAAAATTGATAATATATTTTGGGGTCCAAAAGGCTTCTAGTGGGAAGGAATGATATAAATCTCAAGTTTTAGATAAAAATTGAAAGTGCTCGAAAATGCTTCGAACCTAAACAATCAGATAGATTTCTTCGCCAGGATTCTGGCACAACTCGTTTCATCAAAATCCGAGTTTGTATGACTGAGTTATCATCTGTTGGTCGTTTTCCAAAACATGCAAAAAATGAGTAGAACAGGTACAATACTGATGTAGCAGGTACAATGAGCATTGCAGGAATATTCTCCAGATTGCATCCAATGACACTTTGACAAGTGCTGTCTTCAAATTCGCCAGATGGGTTAAGTGAAGAGAAAAATTTCCCAATGACCTTCAAATTTTTCCTAAGTTGGAATTTAAATTTTTTTTAGGGTTGGGGTGAAACCCAACCAAAGGGCCCCACGTGTCCTCTCTGGTGAGCCACCTCCTAATCTATGGGGGTCAAATTATTGTTATGGTAATGTTTACATTGGGTTACAATTTTAATATTATATATATATATATATATCCTAAGGTTGAAAACCCACTTGACAGAATGTGACTAAGTTTGGAGAGCCACTATACAAATTTGGAGCAAGTTAAAGTTCGTGAACTGACATATACAGCAGAGGACCTCTTTGTGCATTGGTACAAAATTTTATGGTGGAGTCGGGGCTTGAACCCCTGACCTCCCACCTGCAAACCGTCTGTCATACCATCTCTGCTCTGGGGTAGTTCTTACCCATACCGTTCTCCACGAAAATTTAAACTTTAACCACCTAAAAATTGGGGGTTGGAGGGAGCTAGCCACTCGATCCATCCCCCTCCCCACGTGGCCACTCTACAATAACCAGGTGCTATAACCATTGGAACTAGAAGGATATTTTAAACATGTTTAATTAACTTAAGATGTGGCTTAATGACGTTAATACGTCATTAGCGTGTAAAGCATGGTTAAACTTTAATCCTATCTTATCTCCCCGCTAATATTGCTTATGTTAATTAATCCCAAAAATTAAACTGGCAGAATTTTTGGAGGCAATGCAAAACTTGGCGAGAATACCAAATTTAGAAACTTAATTGGCAGTTTCTCCAGTTTTCGAGGAGAAATTGGGGCAAAGTTGGTTTTGGTCATAACTCACTCAATTTTCGCCCAAATTGAGCTCACTAAAAGTCATTCCTGGCTAATTTGCATGCTAGGAACCCAATGGAGCAGGTTGTAGAGGTAGAAAAGGTCATCTACAGGTGATTTTGTGCATTTTCATATTTTTGAAGGCTAGGGCCACCAGGTGTTGGGGTCATTTCCAGAGCATCCAGAGTCCAAATTCAGCAAAAAAATAGTCATTTTTGGGATTTAGGATGTTTTAAACTCATTGGAACAGGTTTCAAGAGGTTCTGAAGCTTGTAATATCAATTTGAGCACACTTGAATCTAATACAAAGGTCACACTATGAAGCTGGACCAAGGAGATGTAGCCCAGGAGGGGTGAACTCCTTTATCAAAATTCTCTGTGTTAAGCTTTGTTATATGTGCTTGCTGTGTCTACTATTGCTTCTATTTTGTCATTTAAAATTATGATTTTTAAGATTACTCATAATTTCACTAAGTATATTGTTTTCCAATCACATGCTCATAAACAATCTCATGAAGGATAAGTAAAACAACGCAAAGAAAATTTTATATCTGAAATGAAACTAGCATGGCAATAACTAGCAAGAAATTTCAGATCATTAATACCTTTCATTTGAGTAATAGTTATACTTTGTTCCTTTTTATTTATTGAAAGGAAATATAAATTTCAAGAGAAGCATACACCTAAGAACTAATATGAGGATAAAAATTGTTCCATGTGAATTTTAAGATGTGCATGATCTATGGATACATTGATGTCATCCTACATGCACCATGTGGCATAACTCTAACATCACGTGTATATTTCAACCATTCAAATCACCAAAGTGGTCCAAAAAATTATGCAATTTCCAATCCAATATATTTGTTCTTGTTTATTTCTTGCATTTATTTTTATTGGTTCCATGTATTCAAGTTTCTTATTAGAGTAATTTAGACAATTGAATTTTCCTCTTGTATCTTGTATTTTAGATTATAATTCATAAAGATGACAATGGAAATCATGCCATAATTTGAGGGGTTTAACAAACCAAAGGAAGGAAAGTCTAATTGGACCTATTCATGGGTGAATTTGTGATGATGAAAATGAGTTTTTTTCCCATGGAAACACATCATGTGGATGGATTTGACAATGCAGTAATATAATTTCCACTTGGACAATTATAAGCATATAAATGCCTCTATGAAACAACCTTCATAATTATGTCAGCAATAGATATTGTTCATAATATAGATGAACCCATATACTTTCTATGCATGAATCTTACTCCATACACACAAACATGACCATAATTTGTGGGTGCCACATTGTTCAAAAAATCATCATCATGTGAAGTCCATCCGTACATGTATGTTGGTGTTATGTAGTTGCCACATGATTATTGTACACATGATAAAATCAAGATCTCAATGTTACTGGGTAAGGTTCACATCCTGAAAAATACTATAAATGGAATTTATCCACTAATTTCGTAATTATAGAAGGATTTAACAACACACCTATTGTACCTTAAGAGACAATCCCTTAACTGTGATAAGGAATCAGTGCTTAAGACATCTATCTGATTATGTCACAAATGTATATATTTGTCTCTGTCTTATCAACCCTCAAATATTAAAAATCATACCCTTAAATATCAAATATATGAATATTTTGCAATGCTATCTTTAGCCAATGTTGAACGAAAGAATCAGAAGAAAGAGAAGGGAGAACTTCAAACTGATATGTTGTTTTATACAGAAAATACCATTTCAAAATCGAGAAGAAGTATATGAAGAAATAGTTAAAACAGAGGAGTGCAAATTAAGGTTTTTTAACTCTAAAATACATAAGTATAAAGAGGTCAGCTGCTCATAACTCTGTTTCATTCATAGATGGAAAAATATAACGTAAACTGAGAATACATTTCAACATTAACAAATGGTAGAAACTTTCATACTCATTCATTAACTTGTCAATCTCTGAGTACAAAAATTAGGCTTTAAAGGTCCAAAACTCGGAACATTCCTCCCTCTTGGAAATTACATTAAATACAATAAAAAGAAGTTTGGAACTGATGTAACCAATTCTAAATACCAAAACTAATTCATGACTTCGAAGGCTGTCTATCACATGCCTTGAAAATGTCTTTTTACAATTACATTGACTTCAGAAAATAACATAAAGTAAATATCCTAATCTATAGGAATTGCTGATGAAGTGGCTTTAGGAAAACACAAGGCTTGGCCGATTAATTAGGTAGACACCTGCAGAACATTTTCCCCTTAGGAATTCATCACGAAACATTTTCTGGGATACAGTGCGGAAACCAACCAATAAATAAACTCTGGGAATAAATGTGTCTTCGGGATGCATGCAGAAAGGACCCCAAATTTTTCATGGCGGAATAGACAAGGGAAATATCATTATTAAATACAACTTTTTGATAGAATGGAAGATGAATTACTAAAGACACAGTATCTTGAATGTATCTCTCATTATCCATGAGAGGAATGTGGCTCGATGAACCAGACAAAGAAGATCTTTTAGCCATGATTAGAAAAGGTGTTGAAGGAATACTCTTGCAAGGTGATGGGAGAACGCAACAGGTCAAAACGCAACAAACTGCAAAGTATTTTGAAAACGAAATGAAAAACACCCCTAAATAGATGGCGTGGCTTTGCAACGTGTCACTTAACCGTTGGACTGATTTGACACGAAAAACAATTGTTCTCCATTCAGCATATGATGTCACTGCGGGGGGTCTCGGGGTATGGTTGAAAACTCCGGCTGGTGCCCCCGTAGTCGATATCCACCGTTGATCTTCATCGCCTCCGCAATCAACCCAGTCAACTGTGGGGGCACCCATTCCATTAACTCTCGTGCTATTAGTGCCCGCGGGTTGAGTCATCCAGTTTATATTTTTAATGTCAGCACTCTCCGCCATTTAAATTAATTGGCCTTTAATCTTCGGATATAAAACCCATTGTATAAATTTTAAAACAGTTAAACTTTAATAAATCAAACTAAAAACATTTTCTTTTTATGCCAAAGTATAAAACTATAATACTTTAACATATTTGCTTTTCTTTCAATTTTAGATGTTTTTGTATTTTTAATATAAAATTAAAAGGATGTGCAGATGATCCACAACATCTGGCTCCACCTGGGGATAGTGTTTTTTCCCACGAAACACTAAGAACCTGCAGATTAGTGCCTTCACTTCGGGCATGGAGTCAAAAATTTCTTGATGAGAAATATACAATGATAGAAAACCATATATGTACAATGATGAAATAGCTTCTTCTTGTGCTGGAAATAGTGTTTCAAATACTGCCCATTAACAGGCAGTTCTACTGCTTCTCTATCAAGACTTTCCAACATGAAAGTGTTATTTTTTCTGGCTTCAATGATTTTGCACGGACCATACCATAAGGGATCAAATTTTCCATGCTTCCCTTTATCCTCTTTTCTTGTATCCCATCTCAGTACCAAATCTCCATTTTGAAACATGATTTCTCTTGTTTTCCTGTCGAAAATGGACTTCATTTTCTCCCAATAAGTGACCAAATTGTCCCTAACCTTATTTCTGCTTTCACTCAATTCCATCACTTTATTCATTCTTCTAATCAAGGCATTAGGTTCCTCTTGAGCATCTTGAAGGAAAGATATTACTGGCTTTACTAACTAAGTGGGAAACAATGCCTAGGTACCATAAACTAATTCATAAGGTGACTTACCAGTGGATCTCCTAGTAGTCATCCTCACTGCCCATAAAGCAAAGACCAACTTTGAATCTCAATTCTTCTGGTTCTCATTTATTGTCTTCTTCAAGATTTTCACCAACGTTTTATTAGAGGATTATGCTAATCCATTTCCTTGAGGGTGATATGCTGTGGAATGGGACAATATCACATTATAAGTTTGACAGAATTTTATAAACCTGACTGAGTTGAAAACTTGAGCGTTATCTGTCACAATATTCATTGGACATCCAAATCTGCTAAAAATATTTTCTTCCAAAAATTTCATTACAACCAAATCATTTGCTTTTCTGGAAGCGATTGCCTCTACCCATTTTTTAAAATAATCTGTTGCAGTCAAAATCCATTTAAATTTCCCACTTGATGGTGGATTGATTTCCCCAATTAAATCCAATCCCCATTGTCTAAAAGGTTCTTCAACAAAAACAGGGAGAAGAGGTAAAGGAGCTAACCTTTTCTTTTCTGCAAACAACTGGCATTTTTGACAACTTCTAACAGTCCTGTATACGTCTACAAATAAAGAGGGCCAATAAAAACCTGATTTAAGAATATTATGAGCAGTTACTTTCCAACTATAATGACCTCCACATAAGCACTCATGATACTTTCTAATCACTTCTATGGTTTTCTCTTCTGTTAGACATAACAACAACACACGAGCAAGATCTTTCCAATACAACTTAGCTTCAATTATAACATAAGGCTGAGCTTTAAGTTTCAAGGCTCTGTACCTAGCTCTGTTAATTGAAGGTGGACAAGAAAGGAAACAAAAATAATGAATAATATCTTTGTACCAGTTTGAACAGAGGAATTTATATTTAATTGCTGCTTTTGTTTGAATGTGATTTGATTCTTCAGTGACTTCTTCTACATGTGCAAGTAAACTGATTCCCAAAGCTTGGAAATTAGATTCTGTTAAAAATTTAGCCAGTCCTAATCCTTTGAATAGCTTTGTTGGTTTGAAATCCAAATCATATTCTTGGATTTTAGCAATCCATTTCCCTCTTTTCCCTTCAACATCACTCTGTACTAATACATCCTTTACAGTAGAATTAGGCACATATGCTACAATTTGAGAATGAAGTATATAAGTTCTGAAAGCCTTCAATGATTTAACCAGAGCATATACTTGTTTCTCCAAGATATTATACTTCAGTTCTGCATCTCAAAGCACTTTGCTAAAAAACGCTACAGTCTATTCACTTCCTTCTTCATTTTTTTGTAGTAGCACAATAGCAATTGTAGAAGAAGATGCAAATGAGAAAATTTGGAATGGCTTCAAGTAATATGGACTGATTAAAACATGAGCTTCTTGGAGAGCTTCTTAAATTCTTCCAAAATATTCCCTTGCATCTTTGTCCCACTTTACTTCAGCATCCTTTTTCAACATATCTATTATTTTCCTAACAATCTCAGCATAATTTGGAACAAATCTCCTCAGAAAAATTATTTTTCCAAGAAATATTTGAATATTCTTCTTACTTCGAGGCAGTGGAATTGTCTGTATGGCTTCAACCCTTGCTAGATCAATCTTCACTCCTTGCTTTGAAACTATATGGCCCAGAAATTTTCCTTCTTCTAGAGCAAACAAGGATTTTTTAGGATTCAATGATAATCCATATTTCCTGCATTTTAAAAAGGCTTTCTCCAAATGTTGTAGATGTCCATCATCAGAACTTGAAAAAATTGTAACATCATCAAGATAAATAACTACAAATTTTTCCCCTACAAACGCAATGTCCATTGCCCTTTGGAAAGTAGCTCCTGCATTCATGAGGCCAAATGGCATCCTGGCATACATGAATGTTCCCCAGGGTGTAGTGAAAGTAGTTTTCTTTTGATCTTCCTTCTCCACAGCAACCTGATTATACCCGGAAAAACCATCAACCATGGATAACCTATATGCTCCAGTTACTTTCTGCAAGAAAAATTCCATCTTTGGCAAAGGATAATTATCCTTCAGTGAAGCTCTGTTCAAGTTTCTGAAATCTACACATAGTCTTATCTCTCCATTTTTCTTCCTAACCGGTACAAGATTGGAAACCCAATCTAAATATCTTATAGGAACTATAATCTTTGCTTGTAAAAGTTTCTTTACTCTTTTTCAATTGGAGCCAACAATAATGGGTTAATTTGTCTGAGCTTCTGTCTATGAGGCTTAATCCCATCTTACAATGGGATTTTATGCTGAATAATAATTTTATCATAAGTTTTTAGATCTTCATATGACCATGCAAAGACATCCATAAACTGCTTGAAAAGATCTACATACCTCTCTTTGTATTCCTTTGGAACTCCTTTGAACAGTTTGACTATTTTAGGCTCATGTTGAGTTCCTAAATTGCAGTCCTCCATTTCTCCATATTGGGATACCTTTTTCTGGTTTACTGCCACATCGTTAGCATCAAACAGTCTTTCAAGAGGTACCAAACCTCTGGGAAAAATATTATCTTTCAACTGAATTATCTTCTGATCTCCAATTGTCTGCTTCAGATTTTTAGACATTTCACCTTGATCACTTTCATCCACTTCTAAATCAATCTGATTATCTTCAAAATTTCCAATCATCTTCAAGAGCTGATTAACCTACTCATCATCCTCAAAAACCTACCAATGCTTTACATTATCAGGAATTGAAGGCCTATGTCTCAACTCAATTTCATATCTCAACCTTGGATTCATTGGTGGTTTGAATGTACTGGCTGTGACTGCCAATGAATCTGCCATTCTGTTCTCTTCTCTTGGAATAAACTGTAAATTAAAGGCCTCAAAATAATTTTCAACTAGATCCCATACCTCATTTCTATAGGACCTCAATCTCGGATGCTTATTCTGACACCAATTTTTAATTTGTCTTATGATTAATTCATAATCACAAAAAATAGAGATAGACCGAATTCCCATCTATTTAGCTATTTGCAGACTTAAAATTAATGCTTCATATTCAGCTACATTATTAGTGGATTCGAATTCAAGTTTGAAATAAAAAGGTACAAAGTTACCTTCAGGAGATACAAATATGAATCCATCTCCGGTGCCCTCCTTTGAAAATGCACCATCGAAATAACACTTCCAAAGCTTATTTGACTACAGCTCCTTATGTACAATGGTTGAAGTGAGCTGCTTTTGTGAATCTTCATTAAATTCTGTTCATGCAGCATGAAACAAGAGAGATCCTCCTTCTCTTGACCATAAATGGGGGAATTACCTGCATCTTTCTTGGTGGTAGTTTTCAAAAATCTGGTTTCTCTGTATAACCTCCTTTCCTCCCCATTAAAAAAAAGAATGATGGCATATGTGAAATATAATTTCAAAACTCCTCCAAGTTTTTCTCCCCAAGATCTAGACAACAACATACCAAATATGCCTGGAATATTTGCTACTACCACATCCATCATAATACGCTTAGTTGGAATTTGGGCTAAGGAAACAACCATATCTTTGATAAGACCCACACACTTTACCCTTTTTGAATCAAAGGAATAAAGGTCTCTATATGGCTTGGTAATTTGCAAATTTAACTCTTTCATCACAGACAGTGGCATCAGATTATGTGATGCTCCAGAATCCAACATACAATTATGTAAAATGAAATCATGCAACAGAACTTATATATAAAAGGTGGAACGGAAGAATCTACCTCTTCAACATGAGGTCCAAAAGTAACCACTGGTTTCTCCTCTTACAGGTTCACTATATCACCCACCTCGTCAGACTGAGATAAATTAATAAACTCTGCAATTTCCTTCTTATAACCAGGGGTTTTGACCAACTCGAGAAGTGGTACTTGAATCTTCACTTTTTCTAACTCTTTTGACAAACTGAAAGTTTGATTTTGTTTTGTCAACTTTTCAAGTTCTTCTTGGTTTCTATTTGAATTTGTAGATTGATCAGGAACAGTAACAATCTTCTCCAACATATTAGGATCATTATGTTTTATTTGGGAAGCATCAGCTTGTTGTTTTTCTTTTTCTTTATCTTAATTCATGGGTTGTTTCTCCTTGTCTGATTTTTTAATTTGGTTCTTCTGTAGTGGAGTCGCCATTGGAGTAGGTACTGATTCTGATTCTTTCTCTTCATCATCTTGAGTTCTCAATCTCTTTTTTGACCTCAAATCATATTTTTTATGCAATTCTGATTGCATAAAATCAGTAAATTGTTTACAGTAATCATCCATTTCTTCTTGATCAAATGAGATATCTGTTTATTTACTTTCCTCTTCATATTCTTTCTCAATTTCTTCTTCTGATTCACCATCCTCCATATACATGGCAGAAATTTGATCTTCATCTTCCTTTTCATTATCATCAACAGAACGTGATGGTGTTGCCTCTATATATAAAGTTGCTTGCACTTGATCTTGATCCTTTCTTTCTCTTTGCAAAATCTGCAGGGGCTGTTTTCTAAACTGGGGATTAAAAACCCCTCTATTTTGTTTTGCAGGTTTATTGTTGTCTATTTCCATCTTTACTAATTTTTTAGACAAATTTTTTATGACCTTAATCATATCATCGATCCTCTGATCTTGAGATGAGGCTTCTTCTTTGGCTTTTTCTTTATCTCGAACTTTCCTAGCAGCAAACATATTTTCCTCAATCTCTAAGGCATCAGTTTGAATCTGTTCAAGATTGGGGGATCTTCTTTCTCTCAATGTAAAACTAAAATCCAGCTCAAATCTCCAACAAAAACAACCCTTGCTCCAATAGGAGGAGGTTTCATTTCCACAGGAATACTATTGTACAACTTATTAAATCTTTTGACAAAATCACTCATACTTTCATTTGATTTTTTCTTTATAGCATTAAATTCTGTTAAAGAATAACCATGGTATCTTTTCTCACCCCATCTCTAGATGAATTGTCTTTCTAATTCATCCCAATCATTGATTGAACCATTGGGTAATCCTTTAAACCATTTTCTTGCCTCTCCACTTAGAGACTGTACAAAAATTCTCATTACCACATCAAGATGTTCTACATTAAAATTTTCAGCAAATGTGCAGAACAAGGGCAAGTGTTGTTCTGCAGTTATTTCATCTTCACCAGTAAATCTAGGGAGTAATTTGAGATGCTCCTAAGGCATTGCCTTCATTGGTTGGGGTAGATTTAATGGTGCATATCTATTCATCAAGAAAGAAGGGGCTACCATGTTTATGCCCTAATTGACTGCTCCTTGAGCGGGGGTAAAATGGATACCAGTTGTAGGTGGGGATGAATGAGGTGGAACAACTGATATAGGGATAGGTGTATGAACAATAGCAAAAGAACTGGCAACTGTATGAGGTTGAGTTTCTGTAAGAGGGAATGATACAAACTCAAAATATTGTTCTTCTAACGTTGGTTCTTGGAAATGAATGGGTGAAGGTGAGGATTATTTTTCCGGGAAAATGAGTTTCAGAGAAATATCCTTGGACGAGAATGTATGTGAACTACTTCCCGGTGCAAGCAGTGTGGCATCAAGTGTAGAAAATATTTTTGTTTTCTGGCCCTTCTTTGAAACTAGCTTTTCTAGATCAGACAAAATAGGATATTTTTGCTGAGAGGTATCTGACCTCGTGTGAGGCTTCTTAGGAGCCATAATTATCTTAAAGAAGCACAGCTTAGTATTTCCTCCTCTCTGAACAATCAGAGGAAATATGAACAAAACCCAGGGAAAACTTTGAATCTTCTCTCCTCAATAACGGCGCCAATTAATGTTGTACCTTAAGAGACAATCCCTTAGCTGTGATAAGGAATCAGTGCTTAAGACATTTATCTGATTATGTCACGAATGTATATATTTGTCTCTATCTTATCAACCCTCAAATATTAAAAATCAAACCCTTAAATATCAAATATATGAATATTCTGCAATGATATCTTTAGCCAATGTTGAATGAAAGAATCGGAAGAAGTAGAAGGGAGAACTTCAAACTGATATGTTGTTTTACACAGAAAATACCATTTCAAAATCCAGAAGAAGTATATGAAGAAATAGTTAAAACAGAGGAGCGCAAATTAAGGTTTTTTAACTCTAAAATACATAAGTATAAAGAGGTCGATTGCTCATAACTCTGTTTCATTCATAGATGGAAAAACATAATGTAAGCTGAGAATACATTTCAACATTAAAAAAATGGTAGAAACTTGCATACTCATTCATTAACTTGTCAATCTCTGAGTACAAAAATTAGGCTTTGAAGGTCCAAAACTCGAAACCTTCCTCCCTCTTGGAAATTACATTAAATACAATAAAAAGTAGTTTGGAACTACTGTAACCAATTCTAACTACCAAAACTACTTCATGACTTCGAAGGCTATCTATCACATGCCTTGAAAATGTCTTTTTACAATTACATTGACTTCAGAAAATAACATAAAGTAAATATCCTAATCTATAGGAATTGCTGATGAAGTGGCTTCAAGAAAACACAAGGCTTGGCGGATTAATTAGGTAGACACCTGCAGAACATTTTCCCCTTGGGAATTCATCACAAAACATTTTCCGAGATACAATGCGGAAACCAACCAATAAATAAACTCTGGGAATAAATGTGTCTTCGGGATGCATGCAGAAAGGACCCCGGATTTTTCAGGGTGGAATAGACAGGGGAATTATCATTATTCAATACAACTTGTTGATAGAATGGAATATGAATTATTGAAGATGCAGTATCTTGAATGTCTCTCTCATTATCCATGAGAGGAATGTGGCTCGATGAACCATACAAAGAAGATCTTTTAGCCATGATTAGAAAAGGTGCTGAAGGAATACTCTTGCAAGGTGACTAAGACAGAAAGGTGATGGGAGAACGCAACAGGTCAAAACGCAACAAACTGAAAAATATTTTGAAAACGAAATGAAAAACACCCCTAAATAGATGGCATGTCTTTGCAACGTGTCACTTAACCGTTGGACTGATTTGACACGAAAAACAGTTGTTCTCCATTCAGCATATGACGTCACTGCAAGGGGTCTCGGGGTACCGCTGAAAACTCTGGCTGGTGCCCACGTAGTCGATATCCACCGTTGATCTTCATCGCCTTCGCGTCAACCCAGTCAACTGCGGGGGCACCCATTCCGTTAACTCTCGTGCTATTAGTGCCCGCGGGTTGAGTCATCCAGTTTATATTTTTAATATCAACACTCTCTGCCAGTTAAATTAATCGGCCTTTAATCTTCGGATATAAAACCCAGTGTATAAAGTTTAAAACAGTTAAACTTTAATACATCAAACTAAAAACATTTTCATTTTATGCCGAAGTATAAAACTATAATACTTTAACATATTTGCTTTTATTTCAATTTCAGATTTTTTTGTATTTTTAATATAAAATTAAAAGGATATGCAGATGATCCACAACAACACCAATGAGCATTCTCCTATGATTGATCTCTATATTTAATAATGTGGACATAATTTATTTTACCATCGGTTTCCTCAAAGTGTGGAGATAACAGCATCTCAAAGCTATTGAAATTCAAATGTAATTCATTAATTCTTTAATAATTCAAGGAGCAAGGAGCCAAATGAAATGAGAATAGAGAGGGACCCTAATTTTTTAGGTAATTTACATCACACAACATGGAGAATGGAGAAAAAAATTCAAGGTTTAAATAATACAAGAGAATTAGTTTCTTTATGTTATAGTAAATAGATTTAAGATTATTAGAAGTTTATGATGGGTAAACAATCACTTCGTAGATGCAAGGAATTTCAAGATATGGATAAAGTCAGTAAAAAATGTAAAGAAATTGGATTGGATTACAAATTTAGAGTGAATGCCTCACAAAAATTCATAATGAAGTTTGGTTCATAAAGAAAACAAAGATTAATAAATTAAGGAAATGGTATAAGAATCATCAAATAAAACCCTATTTTGTATAAGAAAAGTTTTGTACTTTAGAATTCTTGAAATTTTTTGATTTGATCTTACTATGGTTAAGTCAATTATTCACTTATAATTTTTCATAACTCACTCTCTCATGACAAAACCACCCCTGGAGAGCAATGGGGTCGAGGCAAGCCACATGCATTTTTGCAAATGGAAGGGTGTCAAAATCAACCCTAAATGAAGCACGTAGTTTTGGGGTGACATTGATTCCAGCATAGAATTAGTTGTTACCCTCAATTACTCTAGTCTTTTTACGAGCTTCTTTGTCAACTATAGTTTCTTATCCAGAGGTTAGGTTTGGGAAATCGATGCTAGTGATTTCCTGTTAGGGACCAAAAATGATTTGTTAGTTTTTAGAAAAGGGTTTTCGTTAGGTCTGTATACTTGGTGGATTTTGAACCAGAAGAGAGTGGTGAGGTTTCAATTTGGGTAAAAACCCCAAAATTTTAGGCCAGTGTGGAAGCTGACAGGTTTAGGGGTTTGTTGGATTTGGCTTACTAGCTTGCTCCCTACCCAGAATTTCTAGCCATGGTAGAGCCCCAAAAATACTTATGTGGCATGGAAGAAGAGTCCCCCGGCTTGGTCAAACTAGGATTTGGTCCCTCAAAAATCTCAAAATTTGATTCAAAGGCTCGAAGACAAGGGATATCAAGTTTTTCACGTGGATTTCTGAAATTTCCCCATCCATTACTCTCAAATTTTTGTCCCTCTACATATAGAGGTGGAGCATGACAAAAAAATTCTCAATATCTCATAATAGGCCTTGAGGGATTTTCTTTTTCATAACGTGACAACAGCTCTAAGACCTTTTTGAACACATTCCTCCCCCCCCCCCACCCCGCCCCCCAAAGGTGATACTTCCCAACCCAACTCAAATAATTTCCTAAAGGAGGTTCTAACATTAGTGGAAAATGAGAGTCACAACTCGAGCATTAGTGGGCAAAAGGGACTTTGAAAAAAAACCTCATACCAAGGCTAGAAACAACTGATACTCAGACAAGGAGTTGAGCCCAAAGAGGGAAAAAATCATTGTGTTAAGAAGAAGACAGGAAGGCCAAGGTTATATTTGGTTTTGGGGGTCAATGTTATGATGAAAAACACAGTGTAAATAGAAGAGAAAACCGTAGTTAGTCAAGCACGAGGAATAAAATTTAGCATAAGAACCCTAGAATAATGAGTGGCTAGAGATATCGAGCCCAAAGTAAAAAATATATTGGAGGTTTCCCTTCTTGCAAGGGGGTTAATAAAATTGTAGTTTAGGATTCCTTTAAAGCAAATTGGGCTACTTAATAGGCTTGGTAGATAGTCTCCACTCTAGTATTGTTTAAATTATGGACACTGCTTTTTGATGTGAGGAGAGCAAGAATGGACTTGGTCTCGATCTAGGTGAAAATCCCTAGTCTTCCCCAATGATATTGGAATGAACTAGCCTTCAAATATTTGCGTAAACGAGGAACCTGTTTGTCTTATTATTCTTCCTATGTATCGATGGGGGATATGTCATTAGCTCACATTTTGGTTAATATTGATTTCAGGGATGGTTTGGCGAAAGAAGTGAACAATGTCCAAGGTGAGGAAAGACTACAAATTCTGGACTATGAAGGCATTTTTTCTAGATGCAGGAGGTGCCACAAGTATGGCCATATGGCCAAATATTGTGACCCCCCTTGCATAATAAAACACATATAGACTTAGCTTTGATAAATAAAAAAGGCTCTGGCCCATCATATTATATGGAAAAGGTCGTGAATCAATAAAAGAGAGACCCAACCAACTGGTCTTTGGAAGTCCCTCCATCCGAACAACAGAGGGCCTTCCCAAGCTCACAGGCGATGGATGCTCCAACAGTCACATATGAGGACTTAACTTAGGGGAAAAAAAGGTACTCACATGGCTCCCATCTCTTGTTCCATTTCCAATTTTACTCTTGTACCATATTCTAGGAAAACATAGGAATTTCTGGAAGTTTTTTCTTTATCTAATCTACCATCCCCCCCTCTTTTTCATACACGCCCTTAGTGGCCACCTTCCTATGTCCTCAGGTGAAGAGTCTCCACGCCTCATTGGTGGTCTCAATAACAAAGGATTCCTTAGAAAATTTAGGTGAAGGGGGGATTTTGTATAACCTTTGGTGTCATTTAGTGCACCCTCAAAATGATCTTGTGTGGTGGCTAGGAAAAATGACCATCACTTCACAGAACGTAGTGGAAGGGGTGGGAAATAACTCCTAAGAAAATCCAAATAAAATGCAAGAGCATACCTTGCTGGGAGCTTAGAGAAATTCATGTTGAAATTATAGTATTGAAAAAACTTCAACCATTTATTCTTCAACAAGAGCAGCAAAATAGAGATCAGAGTAGACCATGAATAATAGACAATAAGCAAGAGACAAGAGACACCAATATTAGGCTCACATCCAAGGAAAAACCCACAAGGGTAAAACCCAATAAATTCCAACAATAGTACATCATAATGTTCCAAAAAATACAAATTATTCAACAATTAAATACCAATCAAAGTCTTCTCATAGAAGGAGAGATAATCCATGTTTTTCCAATGAATACGGTATGCACAAAGAGGTGAAAACTTAAGAATGTATTCATTGTTATAAGAGGCTTAAATTATCACTATAGTCACCAGAGAAGATGCCAATGAACTATTGAAAGAACTTGGCCCAAGATCAGAAGAAAAACCCTTAGTCAACTTTAGGTAAATATCATATCAAAAGAGTTCCAATTAGGTTCTTTTGTAGTTTTCGGCCTCAAAAGATGAACAGAAAATATTCCAAAAGATTTTGAAATATCTCAAGTCAAGAGTATTCAACAATCCTTCAATAAAATAGTCAACATAACTATAATGAAGCCCTTATCTGATGTTTATACGTGTGGACAAGCTCTGACATTGTAGACCAAATTTGTGTTGTGATGATGGATGAAATGAGTTCCAACAAACACATATTTATATGAGTCGTGTGTGGGCTAATTATCCCTAATGAGGCTGACATTAAGACCTTCTTGGAGCCATCTTGTAGGGCTAGTTGAGTCAACTTGTAGGTGACCAAAAAATTGATTTCTTCTTTATGTTTGCAATGAAAAATTTCAACCATAGCTACATTATTTTTCAACACTCCCTCTTGGATAGGAAGGTAGTTTTTAATTCTCTCTCAACATCAAACTTCCCAACCAATCCATAGGTCTCACGACCCATGGCCTAAGGAAGAGAACACAATCTAAGCTTCTCTCTCTCAAACTCATCATAAGTAAAGATGCATAACATCCATCTCAAAGCATCTCCCCAACCACAAGGTCTCATGACACACAACCTAAGGGAGGAACCAACAAAGCATCTCCCCAACCACAAGGTCTCATGACATACAACCTAAGGGAGGAACCAACAAATGATCTCCCAGACCACAAGGTCTCACGACACATAGCCTACAAGAGTAATCATCAATACATATCCTAAATCCCAATTTCTCACGGCACACACTCTAAAAGAGAAATCATCAATAAATATCTCAGACAACAAAGTCTCATGGTACACAACCTACATGAGGAACCATCAATACATCTCCCGGACAACATTGTCTCGTGACATAACCTACAGGAGGAATCATCAATACATCTCTCAAACAATAATGTCTCACGACACACAACTTACAAGAGGAAAAATCAATACATATTTCAGACAACAATGTCTTATGACACACAACCTACAAGAGGAATAATCAATACATATCTTGGACAAAATGTCTCACGGAACATAACCTACATGAGGAATCCATCTCCCAGAACACAATGTCTCACATCACACATCATACGGGAGATGTTCTATCCATGATGTTATAAAACTATTTCTCCCTCTCACTCAGAGAGGGGTTCTTAACAACTCCAAGTTGTTCTCTGAAATATCAAAACTTTATCTGGGACAATGGATTTGTTAATACATAAGAAAAATACTCATCAGTAGGAACATACTTGAGCCTCACATCTCCTCTATGGAAAATATTATGGATGTAGTGATACTTGATCTCAATGTGCTTTAATATGTCATGGAACATTATGTAGAAATTTGAATAATAGCTGAATTATTCACCAAGATTATCCTGATTACACACTATTTAAGCTTCATGCATAATACATAACCTCTTCTACAATTGATCATCAATTTGTGGAATTAGAAGCAGTCGCATGCGCACATTAAAACAATAATAAAGCACACATATAACACAGTATGTAATGGGGAAAGCATACAGCTGAAAACCCCCAACTATCTATATATTATAATGATAGAGAACATGTAACAATACATAGCACAAAGCTCCCCACAGCTCTCAGCACTATCTCATATGCTACACACAAACTAGCTCAGATATGAACAAGTCACAAGTTCAAATCTCTTCCACAAGTCTGCCTGCCTCTACTACGCAATCCAAGATGAATAATGATTAGATCCAAGTTTGAATCCCACTAGCTTGTACTGCGCAATCCTCATTGGCAATCTCCATCAATGTGTGTGCAAATCCCATGCACAGTTATAGTCACAACTGATAGTAGACTCACCCTTTCACCCACCTCTAACACTGGTCTCCACTGAACTTTCCATGCATTGCAGTTAACTGATGTATTCTTTAGTTGATTTATGAGTTAATATTTAGTGAATTAATTAATAATTAATTCACACCACTCATCACCAGTGTATTTATCAATTAGACTAAATACAACTAGTTCAACTAAGTTAAACCGAACACAACTCCACCAACTGTCTCATCAACTCCACCAAACTCTGCCACATGAGTTCTAACTGAAGTCAACCATGCAATAGCTCAAATAACCCTTAGGAAAAGTGTATTTCCTTCTATCAGCTGCATGTGCCACATCCAAGCATCAAACTGAAGTGCTCCAAGAGGATAAGATAATGTTTATAGTCTAAATATTATTAAGGGTTAATAATATTTGACTGTTCTATTTTTAGCCTGGCAGCCTAAAAATAGATTCCGCCCAATGTCTAAAAATAGACGTCCATCTATTTTTACCAACATGATCAATCATCCATAAATATCATCCTACAACCCATAGACCATGATCCATATGTCTAAAAATAGACATAGTCTAAAAATAGACTTTGCGCCAAAAATAGCCTGCGGGCCCACTTAGTGAAGGCGACTTCTTTTCACTAAGCTCCATCATCTTGTTACATTTTCAACACTCCCTCTCAACAAGATATGGATTATCTGCAACCCCTATCCTGCCTCTATGGTATTCGAATTTGCTCCTGGTGAGCGCCTTCGTCAAGATATCAGCATCCTGATCCTCCGTGGGAATGTATGAAAGTAACACGATTCTCTGCTGCACACAATCTCTGATATGATGGTACCTGATGTCGATGTGTTTGGATCTATCATGAAATACTGGATTAGCCGAGAGTTTAATGCAACTCTGGTTATCACAATAAATCACAGTAGGCTCCAAGTGTGACCCGAACAACCCGACCAGGATCTTCCTCATCCATATGGCCTCGCATGCGGCCAAGCTTGCTGCCATATACTCAGCCTCTGCTGAACTGAGTGCCACGGATGCAGCACAACGCGCCTGCAGAAACTACGCATCGTCCGTCTTTGAAAGATCCCTCCGGATGTGCTCTTTACGCTCGGTGGGCTGCCTGCCCAATGCGCATCCGTGAAGCCATGATAGATTCACCTCATCCCTCTGTCTGACACCACAAGCCATATCCCGATGTGCCTCTAAGATAACACAATACATGCTTGCCTGCCTTCCAGAAGAGCTTGGTAGGCTTAACCATAGCTTGCGAAAGCTGGTTAACGACATAGCATATATCGGGTTGTGTATTGACCAGATACATAAGTGACCCCACCAATTGTCGATAAACAGTGGCATCCACTACATCCGCTGAAGTAGCATCCTCCTTCCTCCAACCTCCAGGAAGAGGAGTATCAACAGGCTTGCAGTCATGCATGTTGAACTTCTCCAGTATCTCCCGGGCATACTTACCCTGAGAAACAAACAGTCCATCACTGCGCTGCCAAATTTCCAATCCCAGGAAATAATGAAGGAGGCCCAAGTCCTTCATCTCAAACTCTCTAACAAGATCCTCCTTGCATGAAAGTATCAACAGCTCATCACCCGTCAAAATCAGATCATCTACATACAGTACAATGATCAGCAACTTCCCCTCCACCACAATCTGGTACAGGTTAGGATCCGCCTCACTCTTGGAGAATCTAAGTCCGGTGAAGTAACTGTCTATCCGTGTGTACCAAGCACGAGGTGCTTGCTTCAACCCGTAGAGTGCTCTCTTGAGTCTACACACATGCGACTCACTGCTGAAGATCTCGAAACCTTTGGGCTGGTCTATGTACACCTCCTCCTCAATGACTCCATTGAGGAACACAGTCTTCACATCCATCTGATGGATGTGCCACCCCATCTGCGCTGAGAGAGCTAGGATCGTCCGTATGGAAGAGTACCTTGCGACAGGTGCAAAGGTCTCCTCATAATCGATCCCCTCTATATGTGAGAAGCCTCGGGCAACAAATCTTGCCTTGTACTTCTCCACACTCCCGTCAGCCGCCTGCTTCACTTTGTAGATCCATCTCGAACCCACCACTGATTTCCCCTCCGGCCTTAGGACAATCTCCCATGCACTGTTTCTGACAATCGAATCATACTCTTCCACCATGGAATCTACCCATGCGGGGTCCTCCACAGCTTCCTCGAAAGAGGATGGCTCTGTCACGACACATTTTCTCACAACTGCCATGTATCCAGTGTACCGATTCGGTGACTGTCTCTGTCTGCGCTGTGCTGTAGGTGGTCCTACAACCTTCTCTGCATCTTGAGCCAGTCGCTCAGCTTCTGTAGTGCGCTTTCACCCTATGATGGTTGGCACTACATGAGTGGTCTCTTCCACTCCATGAACTTCCTCTTGTGGCTGATCCACATCCTGAAGCTCATCCTTAGGAACTAATAGCTCCTCATCTGCATGCAAGTGTGGCTCCCTCTCAAGCGAACACTTCATGGCTTTCTCCTCCTGAAATTTGATATCCCGTCGCACAACAGTCTTGCAACTGTCTGGAAAATACACACGATAGTTGTAGGGTGTATCAGTGTACCCCACAAATATCCCAACCTCTACGGTCGGCTCCAGCTTCTTCCTAGCATCCTTCATCACATGAATGTAAACAGGTGAACCAAAAATCCTCAAATGGGAAATATCAGGCCTCTTACCAGAAAACGCCTCCTCGGGTGTACTCATGCCAAGTATCTTGTGAGGACAACGGTTCTACACATATACTACAGTATTGCATGCCTCCGCCCACAAGTGAATGGGTAGGCCTTGATCATGCAACATCGCCCATGCAGCACCCACGATCGTTCTGTTCTTCCGCTCAGCAACCCCGTTCTGCTGTGGGTTATGGGGTGCTATGAGCTCTCTCCGAATTCCTTCTGTGCTGCAAAAGTCCTTGAATTCAGCAGAGATGAATTCACCACCATTGTCGCTCCTAAGAGCCTTCACATGCTTCCCCGATTCCTTCTCAACCAATGCCTTGAACTCACAAAACTTTGAGTATGTCTCGCTCTTCTTCTGCATGAAGAAGATCCAGCACTTCTGAGAAAAATCATCAACAAAGATCACATAGTACCTGTGCTTTGCTGTCGAAGCTACTGAGAAAGGTCCACACACATCTGTGTGAATTCTCTCAAGGATCGTCATGGCACGACTATCCTTCTCGTGAAAGGTGGCTTTCACAAATTTTCCCAAGGTACACCCCTTGCACTGATCTGACTGTGCAAGAGTGCCCTTAGGAAGCCCAGTAGAAATCTGCTGCAGTATCTTCAAAGCTCCATGGTGAAGGTGGCCCAATCTCCGGTGCCATAGCTCGCCATCATCCCGACTCACCACTCCTTCTGCTTTGCATGCCATTGTTGCGCAGCCATCTACTTGCAATTGATAAAGGTTCTTGACTCGAACCCCTATCTTCCGAGTTTCTCCAGTTGTCTTACTGTGCAGGAAAGCCTTTCCCTCGCTAAAGACAACATCATATCCCTTGTCTTCTAACATCGCCACAGAGATAAGATTCTTCTTCAATCCTGGAACATGCATCACTTCCTTCAATACGAAGGTTTTACCAGACTCCCTCTCAAAGGAAATGGTACCGATACCGGTCGCACTGTATCTACCATCATCACCCATCTCGATGTGCACTCCAAGATCTTTCTCATCCAGATCAGAAAACAAATCTCGATCTCCTGTCATGTGAAAAGACGCACCATTGTCCAAGAACCAAACTGAACCCATCACACTTGATACCAAGCATGCGATCAGCGAAAAATCCAGCTCAAACTGCGAGGCTAAGGCCTCTCCCGCTGCAGATCCAGCAGCATGCTTATTTTTCTTCTTTTGCGGACAATTTGTGGCATAATGTCCGTGCTGGTGACAGTGAAAGCACTTCACCTTGGACATGTCCTGCTTCTTGCCTTTCTCACCGGAATGAGAAGCTTTCTTGCTCTTCCCCTTCTTTGCTTTGGCAGCCAAAGCGCAATTTTCTTCATCAGGTGCCTTTGATGAAGGTCCGTCCCTGGTACTCCGCCTTATCTCCTCTTGCATGAGATCCGACCAAAGTCGCTCCCATCCTGGCAATTTCTCCCGACCATTGACAGAGTCCTGATAGGAATGCCAACTCTTCGGAAGACCAAGGAGAGCCAATTCCACCAAGTCCTCCTCATCTACAGTCACCCCCACACTTCCCAGCTCATCCCTGCATTGGGTGAACTTCGTGAGGTACTTGGGTATACTGTCGCCTTTCTCCATCTTTATGTTTCTGAGTTTATCCTTGAGCGCCAACTTCCTCTGGTCGCTCTTGCTTTGGAATAAATCTGTCAACGCTTTCCACATCAAGTATGGAGAAGATTTTCCATGCAGGCTAGATACAATGTGATCCTTCACGCCCTCCAACAAAATCCTTCGACATTTTGCTGTCTTCTTTTACCAAGCCTCAATTTGAGCAGCATCAGTAGGCTTTGGGACTTCAGCATCTATGAACTCCTTCAACCCATTATCATCTAACACCTCCTCCATCCTGTCCTTCCATGCAACATAATTCGAGCTGCCCTCAAGGGCATACTCCAATCGCAATCCGTTGAAAGACATTTTGACTTCGACACCAAGAAAACACTGCTGCAAATTCGAATTCCACCAGCTCAAAACTCAACCGCTTCTGATCTGTGAGAACAAGGTATTTCTAGCACAGAGATCGACTGTAGGGGCATTTACTGGATATATCACCTTTCAAGGAGAGGATGGATCCAGAGGCTACCTGGCCCGCTTATAGACTCTGTCTACCGAAATAAATTATAATCACTGTAATAGATCCGATGATCAATTTCCCTCTAATACCATGTAGAAATTTGAATAATAGCTGAATTATTCACCGAGATTATCCTGATTACACACTATTTAAGCTTCATGCATAATACATAACCTCTTCTACAATTGATCATCAATATGCGGAAATAGAAGCAGTCGCATGCGCACATAAAACAATAATCAAGCACACATATAACACAGTATGTAATGGGGAAAGCATACAGCTGAAAACCCCCAACTATCTGTATATTATAATGATAGAGAACATGTAACAATACATAGCACAAAGCTCCTCACAGCTCTCGGCACTATCTCACATGCTACACACAAAAACTAGCTCTGAGATGAACAAGTCACAAGTTCAAATCTCCTCCACAAGTCTGCCTGCCTCTACTGCGCAATCCAAGATGAATAATGATTGAGATCCGAGTTCGAATCCCCTTGGCTTGTACTGCGCAATCCTCATTGGCAATCTCAATCAATGTGTGTGCAAATCTCATGCACAAGTATAGTCACAACTGATAGCCACACTCACCCTTTCACCCACCTCTAACACTGGTCTCCACTGAACTGTCCATGCATTGCAGTTAACTGATGTATTCTTTGGTTGATTTATGAGTTAATAATTAGTGAATTAATTAATAATTAATTCACACCACTCATCACTAGTGTATTTATCAGTTAGACTAAATACAACTAGTTCAACTAAGTTAAACCGAACACAACTCCACCAACTTTCTCATCAACTCCACCAAACTCTGCCACATGAGTTCTAACTGAAGTCAACCATGCAATAGCTCAACTAACCCTTAGGAAAAGCGTGTTTCCTTCTGTCAGCTGCATGTGCCACATCCAAGCATCAAACTGAAGTGCTCCAAGAGGATAAGATAATGTTTATAGTCTAAATATTATTAAGGGTTAATAATATTTTACTGTTCTATTTTTAGCCCGACAGTCTAAAAATAGAAACCGCCCAATGTCTAAAAATAGAGGTCCATCTATTTTTACCAACTCGACCAATCATCCATAAATAGCATCCTGCAACCCATAGACCATGATCCATATGTCTAAAAATAGACATAGTCTAAAAATAGACTTTGCGCCAAAAATAGCCCGCGGGCCCACTTAGTGAAGGCGACTTCTTTTCACTAAGCTCCATCATCTTGTTGCATTTTAAACACATCGGGTTCTCAGATAGCTTCAAACAACTTTTATTATCATAATAGATAATATTTGGATCTAATAATTCGATCAAATAGGACAAAAAACAAATTTCAAAACCATATAGACTTGCAGCAAGAAATGTATTCAATTTTGGTTGTATTTAGAGAAATAGAAGTTTTTTTTATGCTAGACCATGAAACCATAGTGGAACCCAGGGTAAAACAATATCCAGAGGTGCTCTTTCTATAATTAGAGCTACTATCCCAATCAACATTAATGAAACAATATAGTTGGCATTCACCATTAGAAGCATACATTAGACCATATTCAATGGTACCTCAAAAGTACCTCAATATGTGTACACAACGAAGTTCCACCAAGGATTGGCTCAATGTATTAACTGCATAACAAATATCAAGCATAATATTCACAAGACAGTTCAATGAGCCAATCAATCTATGATACATAGTAGGATAAAACAACTTTGAGTCATTGTCCCATATCTTCTTCAAGTTCATCACCATAGGAGTGTCCCTCAATTTGTTGTCCATCATGCCAAATCTTTGAAGAATCGAAACAATGTACTTTCATTTTCCCACAAAGATCCCATCAGGTTTTTGCCAAATTTCCCATCCCAAATAGTAATGGATGAGGCCAAGATCTTTCATCTCAAATTCAGAAGTCAACTCCCTCTTGCACTTAACAATCAATACTTTGGCCCCTGTTAGAAACAAATCGTCTACATACAATAACAATATCAAGGGTTCACCATCAACAACCTTGAAATATAGATTCATATCAACATCACTCTTCTTAAATCCAAGACTCAATAAACAACCATAAATAAGGGAGTACCATGCACGAGGGCCCTACATCAAGCCATACAAGGCCTTCTTCAATCTGCAAGCATGTGTCTCTCTATCATGGATCTCAAAAACTTGAGGTTGTTCAATGTAGACTTATTCTTCAATGACCCCATTCAAAAACGTTGTTTTGACATCAATTTGATGCAACTTCCAACCTGCAATAGATGCAAAATAAATAATAAATATAATAGATGCATACCTGGAAACGAGAGAAAAGGTGTCTTCAGAATCCTCTCCCTCTTTTTGGGAGAATCCACGAGCCACGAATCTAGCCTTGTATTTTTCAACACTTCCATCAACAACATGTTTTATCTTGTAGATTCATTTTGAAGACACAACATATTTATCCTTAGGTCTTGGCACAATCTCCCAAACATCGTTTTTCAATATGGATTGATATTCTTCAAGCATTGTTTATTTCCATACTTGTTCTTCAACAACTTCTTCGTAGGAGGATGGATCAAACTCAATGATATTGCACCTCAGGGTTGTATAACCAAAGTACTTTCTAGGCTTCTTGCTTTCCCTGAAAGTCCCACAAGCAATAACATGAACTTCAGTTTCCTTCAATGTTTTCTCTAGCGAGGAAAGTATATTTCTTGTCTTAGCAACAGGAGCTTTTGTAGATTCAATTGGTTCATGATCAATGCCTTCTTCATGTGGAGCTTCATTTATAGATACAAGTTCCTTAGGCTTTGGTTCCACATCCTTTGGAGCAATTTGTACTTCATCAACAAAATCAGTGTGAACCCTTGTATTCTAGAATGTAGCATCCTCAACAAATATAACATCCTTGCAAGTATCAATATATCGTTTCCTTGAAATATTGACCCTAAAGGCCCTTGAATTCTCACTATTTCCAACAAAGGTACCCTTCTTCCTGAATGGTTCCAACTTTTTCCTTTTCTCTTTTGGGTACATGAATCATAAAATTTCACAACCAAAGATTCTTAAATGTTCAAAATTTGGTCTCTCACTTGTAAAGACTTCATCGAGAGTCTTATAATCGAAGACTTGATGTGGGCATCTATTTTGAATGTATACAACAGTCCTTTCGGCTTCACCCCAAAGAAACATCGACAAATCTTGATCATGAAGCAATGCTTTGAAAACTTCCATTATATTTCTATTCTTTCTCTCTGTAGTTCCATTTTTTTCGGGGTCGTAGGGAACTATTAGCTCCCTCTTAATTCCAACATCCCTACAGAAATCAATCAATTCATTTGATACATACTCCCCACCATTATCAAACCTTAGAGTCTTAATTCTTCTTCCTGTAGCATTTTCAACTTCTGCTTTGAATTCACGAAACTTTTCAAACACTTGATCCTTGGTATTGAGAAGATAGATCCAGGTTTTGCAAGAATAATCGTCACAAAAGATACAAAGTATAAGAACCACCCAAAGTTTTATCAGGTATGGGCCAATAGATATCATAATGTATAAGATCCAAGATTCCTTAAAAATTTTCCCAAGGGCACATCCTTTGCATACTCCATCATGATCTGTCTTAAGTTCAGGTACTCCTTTAACAAAATATTTCAATCTTCCCAAAGCTTTATAGTGCATAAGAGTGTACCTTCTATGCCAAAGCACACTAACTTTATAGTGTTTTGAAAAATAGCTTGGAATGAACGACCAAGGAGACGATATAGTCCTCCAATTCGTACCCCAATGACTTTAGTGGATTCAAAGGATGCATTTTTCTTCCATATTAAGACTTTTCCATCAACAAAAGCTACTATATATCCTTTGTCTTCAAGAGATGATATGGACAAAAAATTCTTCTTTAAACTGGGAGCATATAAAATATTGTTAATGGATACATTACCTCTGGATTCCAATTGGAAAGATGATGTACCAATACCCTTTACTTTATAGAAAATCCACATAGATTAAAATTGATATTTGTAATATGATAAAACAAAATACTTGAATCTACTCTATAAATTGTGGAAACCAATTACAATCGCAAAATCATATGAAAAAGAAAGAGAAAGAATTTCAATCACACAACACAAATATTTATATGAGGAAAGCCTCAGCTAAAAACCCCACTATCTATATTTTTCATAAGTCAAAGAATATGAGAACAATACAATGCTTCTCTTAGGCTTGAGAGCTCTCTACACTATCTATGTTTGTCTCACTGATTCCTAGGCAAGCTTGGTTCAATACTTAATCAATTTCTTGGCCTCAGAATTCACTATTTCCTTGTGCAATTTATTAGGTGATTAGGTCCCTATTAAAAAGGAAATTCCCCAATAATTATTGTGCAATACATCAAGACTCTTCCTTTGACTCCATGCACCACATGTACAATTTTCTGATTATACAACTGATAGTACACTTCCCTTTAAATCCAATCTCAATTGGGTATTCCTAAGAAGTGGCATGCAAGAGTTATTTTGAGTGAATTATCAGTTATCTGATTGATCACTGCATGTCAATTAAATCCAATTTAATTCACGTGACCTCTCACTAGTTCCTTGATCAGTTAGAACTAGTTAACTGATTTTAACTCAAATAAATTAAGTTAATTAATTACAACTGAAAATAAATTGCAACTGGGCCCCCTTAAACTTAGGGAACACTCTACATGCCTCTATTTTTACCCTCAACTCAAGTTGACTGAGTTAACTAAGTATTCTTGACAAAGTTAACTTGTACAAGTTGTCAAGTGATGTGGAATTAAAATTTCATTCTAATTTAATTAAGGGAAAATTAAATTAGAAGCCTCTTCTTGTTGCCATTTCCAACAGACTTCATATTTTCTATTGTATCCAAGCTCGACCTTTTGATAGAACTTATTTTCAATTAATTCAGATAAATAACCACGGTTTCCAGCCATGTGCTTAGAAGCACCACTATCCACAACCCAAATTTCATCATGATTTTCAATGGAACCTGTAAGAGCACAAATAAATGAGTGTTCAAATTCAAAATCATTTATCTTATGCCTCCTCTTTGATGATGCCTCATTTAGATCAAAAACATATGCATGATGTCTTCTTATTAATTTACAATCATCATCCCTTTCATACTCATTTCTTTGATTTCTTTGAGGACATTGAGCTTGATAGTGAGCATAAGCTTGACAACGAAAGCATTGAACATTTGTTAGATCATTTTTGTCTCTTATATCTTTGTTGTCTCTTTTATCCCTTCTATCTCTTCTAATTGGAGAGGGAGGAGGAGGTCGTCTATGAAAGGTAGAGTCCTTCCTTGAAGTAGGTCTTGGACCTTGTCTTTTACTAGAACTTCTTTGGAATTTTCCAAAATTTGGTTTCTTCTTCTTGTTTTACCTTAGCATGAGCTGCAAATGCTTCTATACTTGGATACTCAATTTCTCCTTTAGAATATAGTCTTGACTCTTCTTGATTGCATGTTTCCCATAACTTGTCAAAGGTTGGAGCATTCTCTCTTTTGCTAATACTTGATGTAAATGAGTCCCAAGATCCAAGGATACTACCCAAAGCAACAACTACCAATTCCTTATCAAATAATTCTTTATCAATGGCTTTGAGTTTATCTCTAATTTAAGATATCTTGACAAAATATGATGCCACTGTGTCATTCTTTGTCATCTTGATATTATGAAGTTGACATCATAGATTGATGGATTCATTCACATAATTAATGGTATACAACCCAATGATAGCATTGTACATGGACTTAACAATCTTATGTTCAACAATAAAGTGAACCAAATGATCCCTAACAGAATCCAATAAAATACTTCTTTCCAAAATATCATCTTCATGATACTTATCCTTTCTTGCTTGATCAGATGGTTCAATGACTTTACCTATGACAATTCCCAAGACTTTGTTCCTTTCAAGAATGATCTCAACCCTTGCCTTCTACGCCCTATAGTTAGTAGCTCCTTCAAGCTTTCTTTCAGTCTTCATGAAGGAAGAATTCATAATGAGGATTGTTGGTCACAATAGGAAACAAAGCCCAAAAAAAATCAAATTCTCTTCTAGATGCTCTACAATTGTTCCTCAATTACTCTTCAAGATGATCGCTCTGCTCTTTTTCTTTACCAAAGCTCTGATAACATGTTGAAATTCTGGCATTGCAATGAATAAAATAGTTTTTCACAATTGATAACTACTTCTATTGATGCAAACAGTTCCTCCTTTATACTTTAATCAACAAGTAGCTATACATGAAAAAAATTCAACCATTAATTTGTCAACAAGAGCAACAAAATAGAGATCACAGTAGACAATGAACAATAGACAATAAGCAAGAGACAAGAGACAAATATTAGGCTCACAACTAGGGAAAAACCCACAAGGGGAAAAACTAAGAAATTATTTCCTTATAAGAGAGATATTTTGTCCATCAATAGTACATCAAAATGTTCCAACAAATGCAAATTTGTCAAAATTGAAATACCAATCAAATTTTTCTCATAAAATGAGAGATAATCCTCTTTTTTCCAATGAATAAGGTTTGCGGAAAGAGGTCGAAACTGAGGCATGTAGTCAAGTCTATAATAGGAGGCTAAAATTATCATTGTAGTCACCACAAAAGATGCCAACGAACCATACAAATAACTCGGCAACATTACAGGCAAAACCCTCGGTCATTGCTTCAGTTGAATGTCATATCAAAAGATAAAACTTCCAATCAGGTTCTTCTGTAGTTTTCGACCTCAAAATATCAACAAAACAAATGCCAAAAGATGTTGAAATATCCCAAGTCAAGAGTAGTCAAAAATCCTTGAAGAAAAGAGTCAATGTAGCTATAATGAAGCCCTTATCTGACATTCGTATGTGTGGAAAAGCTCTGAGTTTACAAACCGAATTTGTGTTGTGATGACGGACGAAATAAGTGCCAACGAACCCATATTTATATGAGTCATGTGTGGGCTAATTAGCTATAATGAGGCCAACATGAAGACCTTCTTGGAGCCGACTTGTAGGTGACCAAAAAATTGATTTCTTCTTTATGTTTGAAATGAAAAATGTTGACCATAGCTACATTATTTTTCAACAATTCAAGACCTAGGAGGGGCTACCAAATGAAATTCTCTCTTTCAAAAAGAATGCCCTTAGGATATTAGTAGATAATAGTAAACTTGATGTCATTTTTCTTCAAGAAACCACTTGGGGGGGGGAGGGAGACTAAATAGTTCAATGCTTAGAGTCTATTTTCAGTGGATGGTGTTTCATTGGTCTTGATGCGAGAGGTCACTCGAGAGGACTAGTAATGGGATGGAACAACAGGTCCATCCAAGTCAAAAAATCCTAGAGTATAGACTCGGGCCAAGGCTTAGAGATATTGTCTGTAGAGCTAAGGTTTTCCCTGACCTTCTTAAACATATATGGGCCTTCAAAAACAAAATGGAATTTTAGGACTCCCTCTTTGCAAAATCTATAATGACCTCAAATTCACTCACCATAGGGGGGGCTTTGAATTTCTCTTTGGGTGTCTCTGAGTCATGGGGACCTAGGGTTAGGTCGGATCCCTTAGAAAAATACTTCTCAAATAAGTTGGAAAGGCACAAACTGGTGGATGTGGAACTTGCTAAGCTCTCACCTACCTGGAGAAACTAACGCATAGGAGAAGACAAGGTGCCCAAGAAGATTGATCAATTCATACATGCAAAGATCTCGCGAAACAATTCAACCTAATTAGATAATCAGAATGGAGTAGTGTAGAATTTGATCACTCCCCAATCTTCTTAAAAATAAAGGGGAAAATCCAAAGTCAGTGAGCCCTTTTTAAATGAACTCATCATGGCTTAAAGAGGTTGAACTCCTCTCACTAGTCAATCACCATTAGAAGGCTTTCGATACATGGGAGGAACACTATGTTGTTGGAAAATTTGAAGCTAACCTAAAAGCTATCAAACAGGCTACGTAAGAGTGGGCAAAGAAAATGAATATTGACTTGGAATAGGAATTAGTCGAGACAGACAGATCTAGGTCCTTACAGAACAAGATGGGAATGGATTCACAAGTGCTAATACAAAAGAGGCCCTCTTCAGAGTGGAAACATGAAGAAAAGTGTTATTTGAGGAAAAGGAGGTGGAATGGTGGTTAAAAATTAGGGCTATATGGCTAGAATGTGGGGAAAAAAACACAATTTTTTCCCAGCATAAAAAAATATGCCAAGGGTGGGAAGATCTACAGCGCTATCTAGAGTCTATAGGACCCATAAGGATAGGAGGTCTCAAATTTTACAGGCCTAGCAAAGCTCAGTAAGAATCACTTTCGGAACCTTTTTCGTGAAGTGAAAGGGACCTCCATTATAGAAGTTATACGAATAGCTCAGTTGTTTCCAAGGTTTGTGTTTGAAGAGGAAAACATAGCCTTAATGGAAAAGGTTTCAGATGAAGAGCTAAAAACTATACTCCACGACTTCGAAAAAGAAAAAAGTCCAAGCCCAAACAAATGGACTATGGAATTTTTTCCAGATTTGTTCAACATTATTGGAAAAATCTTGCTAGAAGTTATTGAAGAATTTAGACAGAAGGGGAGAATTCTACCTACCTTCAATTACACATTTATAGCTCTCATTCCAAGAGTAGATTCTTCAAATTCCTTTGAGGACTTCCACCCCATATCATTATGCAATTGCATATACCAAGTAATAGCTAAAGTAATAGCTAGTGTACTAAAGCCTATTCTTTCAAAATCAATCTCAAAGGAACAATTTGGATTCCTAGAAGGCAGACAAATTCATGAAGTGATATGGGTGGCACAATAAGGACTCCACAACATAAAAGTACAAAATCTAAAAGGAGCTATAACCAAGATCGACTTATTGAAATCATGTGATAGGGTTAACTCGCTATACATCAGGCTTCTACTAACCAACATTGGTTTCAATCTGGAATTCATTGTCTGGGAGATGATTTGTCTATAGACAATCTATTTTGTAGTCCTAATCAATGGATTGTGTCAAGGGTACCCCCTCTCGCCCCTCTTATTTTTTATGGTGGCAAAATGGTTGAGCCATCTTACAGTGGAAGCCATGAGACAAGGAAAATTCCATGGTATGCTCATCTCCCAAGCCCTAACATTGACACATTTACATTATGTGGATGGTATCCTCATTTTCTATAACGGATCCCCAACAGTCGTAGAAAAACTAGCATAAATACTTGTACTCTTTGGAAAAGCCACTAAAATTGTCATAAACAATAGAATGTCCACCATCTTTCATCATAATATATGAGGGGGATGAGAAAAATTTAGTCCAACACTTTCAATATAAAGCCAAATTGCTACAGAAGGGAGGATTGGCTCTAGCTCATAGCCAAGATGGAGAAAATATTAGAAAGTTGGAGTCTAAGTTGGCTCTCCGGGGCAAGGCATCTAGTCTTGGTAAAATCGGCCTTAAAATCTGACCCTGTCTACTGGATTTCCTTAGCATGGATTCCCAAGTGCATATTGGAACAAATTCAAAGGATTTGCTTCAAGTTTTTCTAGGAAGGGACACAAGAGCACCACATCCTCCCTTAGGTAAAATGGGATAAGATAATATTGTCAAAGATTATGGGAGGGTGAGGCTTAAAAGATATATTTCTCTTCTCAAAAGATTTGGTTGCAAAATGTCATTGGAGGCTTATCTCCACACAGTCTCTGGACCAATGTTGTCACATAAAAGTACATTGCTTTGAGCTCTCTAGAGGATTGGCTCAAGAGAGTGAATAAACCACAGGGGAGTATCTCAGTTCTAAATTCTTTCGACCTCATTAGTTTTGGACTAGCTTGGAGAGTCAATGACAAAAAAAAAGTAAGAATCAGATTTGATCCCTGGCTAGGTTGTGGTGAGAGGTACGTCCTCCCTCAACCCCTCATCAACTCCCTTGGAGACCAAGGCATTTCCAAACTTGCACAAATTGATAACCCACAACTAGAATTCTATGGAGACAAGGTTGGAAATCGGTAGTAGAATTGGGGTTGGAGAATGGGCATCATGAAGTATGGAATGAATGCATAAACGCCCTTACGATTGACCACATAATACTAATGGACATGGAAGACAAGCTAGTTTGGGGCATCTCCCCTTTTTACTCTTACACTTCAAAACTTTGCTATATTCAACTAAATGCAGCTAGAGTTTTAGGGGAACCGATGTGGTGGTGGAAATTGATCTGGAAATCCAAATCCCTGACAAAATCTTGAACCTTTATGTGGTGCTTAATGGAAGACAAGGCCCGTACCTAGGATGTTCTACAAAATCATTTCAAGATTGGGTTGGGATGGTGCTTTCTTTGCAAAGGGAGTGGAAAATCAACTACACATATATTCATAAAATGTCCATTTACTTTACAAGTGTGGCAATCTTATAGATTGTCACTTGGACCTTTATGTGACTAGGTAGGGGAAGATCTAGAAGGAGCTTGCTTTCAAATCCCACCACTTGTGCTATTAAAGCACTTCCTTTAATTATTGTTGGTGGATCTAATTGGCCCATAATAAGGCCATATTCCAAGACAAACTTTAAGTTCCAGATCGTGTGGCGACGAAAGGGCTAGCGATCCTAGCAAACTTTCCCGAGATAAAGATATAGTCACCCCCTGTGTTATAGTGGAAAAACGCCCTTACCCCTCTCGTCCTTGGGCCTATTTTGACGGAGCATCTCAAGGCACAACTCGGTGAAGCAAAGGAGGTTTTGTCCTTCACCTCTTGAAAACACTCCTTCCATGCCAAAATGGGATTTGGAAACAACACAAACAATCTTGCAGAATTACTGGCTTGCAAAAAATGTTGCTATTTGCAAAAGAAAAAAGCATTAATCAAATAAGAGAGTAGGAAGACTTGATGCTTTTGACTAACTGGCTAAACAAAGTTCAAACTTGCAGAAAAATTGTACTTACCCCTATTTTGGAAGAAATATTATGTATCAAAGACTCTTTTAACAACTTCACTTGTGCTCACATCTATAGTGAGTAGAATCAAGAAGCAGATAGACTCTCCAAAGTTGGATTGGTACTGGAATAAGGAACATCTTAAATTTCAGGGCACAAAGATGCAATGCATATGAGTACTACCACAGACATTATATGGACCAAATCTTAAATTGAATCTAGACAAAATCTGTGAAATGATATTTATGCATACTTTTTATTTTTGTATATAGTATAAGACTTTGAGACGACAATACCATCTATCAAACACCATAGATAGAGACACGATGGAGAGCCTTTTTCTCCACTTATTTTGAAACACATATAGAACAATGTAAAGAAAAATGGGCAAAAGTTGATATTATCTTTGCTCGTAAACGATTAAAAGAGAACCAACGAGAATACACATAAGGATGTATATCTATAGAATGTAAATTTGTATCATTTGTCAAAGTGAAATAAAATTACAGTATTTCCTTGTGAATTAAGATAATAATAATAAATAAATAAATAACGCCTCTAAATATTGTAATTTAGAGGAAAACATACACCCAACAATTATAGGTGAGGATAAAAATTATTCAATGTGACTTTTAAGTTGTGTGATCTACCACTATGTTGTTTACAATATGTAGATAAATGGCAATATCCCATGCATGGTTGAATTTCTTTACTTTGACATTCAGAGCACTGGGCAGAAATCACATTGCGATATATGCACCACTTGTTATAACTCTAACATCACAACATATCATAAAATTGCATCCTATCATACCACACATATTGACACTATCTATACCATAACACTTAAAACCAATGCAACTTCAAAGTGTTTCACAATCTTTATCATATTTTCAGAAACATATTTAGCTATATTGTGCATGACAAATTCTCAACAATTTTCTTAGGCAAAATTTAAATTATATAAAGTTTCTATCCTTATAATGTGATCAATTAAAGAAAAGATATTGCAATGAAGTTGTCATATAATGTAAGAATATATAAAAGAGCTCTGTATAAACTGCATTTAAACAAAACATCTCTCCACCTTTAAAATGTTGTCAATTAGAGAAAAATATATTGAAATAATGTTGTGATAATGTAACCAGCAATAACGGAATTTTCATAAAATGCATTCAAACATATTCAAACATTTTACCACATGAGGTAACTTGAAAACTTGTATCTTCAAAATTTTATGGAATAATATACTGATGAATACCTTTACAATATCGACTAATCCAAATATAAACTAGAATATATGCTAGTCACGCTCATAATTAAATTTTGAAAAGCAATTGATATGGTTCTCTAGATGGCCCCCTGGCTTCATCCACTCTTTTTTCTTCAAATCCCATGATCTTTGAGAGTGAGAATCTTGCAATCCAAAAGTTTACATGTCTCCACCGATATGGCTCTCTAGATGGCTACCTGGCTTCATCCACTCCCTTCTTCAAATCCCACGATCTTTGGGAGTGAGAATCTTGCAATCCAAAAGTTTACAGTGTCTCCACCAAAGAACAACGATAAGATCCATGTGCCTACCTTAAGAGTCTTCCCTCCATTCATTTTGTACTCAACCCAATGAAGGGTTGTTCTTTTCCAACCTGCATGGCCACTTGCTTATGACTGGATGAATAAATGCTTTAGATAACCCGATGAAGGGTTGACGTGCCTCAGCAACTTGGATGGCCACTTCCTTAACACTTAATAAAAAAAGTTCTTTAGATAACCATATATCCATACCTTGAGGACCATTTGACTCCTCGAAAAGCATTCTGCATCTCAATTATACTTTTTCAAGATTTTTATTTCCTCACACATTATCAAGATGGCAACCCTGTTTATTTTCTTGCGAAAAATCACAATCATGGACTTACACCCTATCCTTTCATATATGAATAAAAAATGATAAATCACTCCACCGTTTATCTTCAACCCTGTCCTCTTTGAATAGCATTTTCTTACATATGCTGACGTGACTGGGATGGGTAGTCACCATTTTTAAGTAGATGGATCAAAATCTGGGAGACAACTTAACTTCAACACCAACTGACAACTACTAAATTATTATGAGTTTTTTGCTTAAATTTTCCACCCGCAGTAAACATTTGTATCTCCCCTATAACATCTCATGTATGTGAATCAGAGTCCATGGGACCACGTGGGTACTCATGGGAGCCAAATTGACTCGCAATCTACAAACCAGTAGGATCATTTGCCAAGCAACCGGCGACTGCGTGCATTTGCTTCCTTGATTCGAAACCCAAGTTCTGATACATCCTCATTAAGATGATCTACTGCTTTATTTTGTCTGATTAACATAATATGTTAGAACATTATTAATAAGATAAATACTAGAATGAATGAACATTAAAAAGAGTTCTGAATTAGCACAACATCATGAGAAAAATAAAGCAATATAGAGTGCCGTGGAATAATTTAAAACACATCTTAAATCACTCTTTTTCAGATTTCAGTGGTCCGAGTTTTGAGAGCTCAATTCCTCCAGACTATCCACAGCAGAAGTCATTTTGAAAATTGACATTTCAAATTCATAACAGGATTCATCTTCAGGACAACCAATCAATGATAAGGACTTGGGATCTGCACAATAAATGCATCCCAATACATCGGCTAAATCTGAAACCCTAAAAATGCAAAACAGAGGAGAGGCGTATTTTTATAGGGTTTCAGATTTAGCCAACGTGTTTGGTATTAACCTTATCCTGCAACTTTAGTGTTTATTGTACAGATCGTCAGTCCTTATTTGTTGTCCTGAAGACGAACCCTGTTACTGACTTGAAAGTTGAAACATTGATTTTCAATATAGCTTCTACTGTGGACACTCTGGAAGAATTGAACTCTCAAGTCATCTTAATTATTTTGACAAGCAGAGAGATTAGGTGGACTTGCACAAACCTTCCTATCTCCTGGCCCATGTCAATAGCCATATCCTTCAACTGGTCCAGAATGTTACTTAGATCTGACAAACAGTCATCTTGCTTTACTTTCTCTATCTGGTAAAAGATAGAAAGAAGATTGTCAGTCCAGCCATTTAAAATAAGAATTAATATACAAGATGCATTAAGTTCAAGCATTGCCCACAAGGCTGACTATTAGGAGATAAAATGGATAAATTAAGGAGGCAGAAGCAATACATGAAATAAGAGGTATGAAGGCCCTAGATTGGTGGAGAAAGGATATATATAGCAACAGGGATTCAAGCAGATTAAGCATTGCACGATTGACTCCCTATCTTGGCACTGAGGCTTGAAGACATGCAAAAGTGAGTTAATGGACTTCTTCCATTCATCTGCTATAGAATTTGTGAGCTGAGCATGCCTCGGGTCACCATAATAACACAAACATTCTATGGCAGTGCAGACCTCACAGGCAACATAAAGAACACGGGCATCTAATAAGTGCAGATTTATGTTTAAACCCCAAGTCTGAGAAGCTCAACATCAGGAAACCTTAGAATGTCCCTAAAGAAAAACATTTTAGTTAGTTTGGAACATCGCTATGGTATTCTTAGTGATGAAACGATGATATGAGGCTATGGTCAATCACAAGAAAGTTTCTCCCTGGTAATGGGTAATGCTGTTGGACACTCTCATTATGTGCTATAGTGGGTCTTGTTATACTCACTGCTAAAAAGCATTGTCTTTTACGCAACTGACAAAACTGTAGCACTCACCTCAATATTGACCTTAGTAGCCCTCTGCACCTGAAGGTTAGACACACCTGAAAAGAATTAACTTAAATGCAAAGGAAACAAGCAACAACACTCACCTCAACACAGGCCTTAGTATTCCCTGCACCAGAAGAATGGGTCTGGGTGTGCTCTTTCCTCTGAGAACTTTTGACAAGCCCTAAAACTTGCCTTTGTTCCTGGTCATTTCTTGATCTTTGAATTGAATTACCTGATTGATAACAGTGTAGAGTCAGAAATATCCACGAAATTTAAAAAATGCAGTATAAAGTTTAAAGTTTAAACACTGCTGCCCGTACTCGGACTCAATTAAAGACCAGTGTCAGCATGCTGAAAATAAAACTGCAAGACATGTAAATGAAGATGTGAATTAAATAAATCAGCATCCATGTCCAGCACCTTGAATGGTTGCAGGTCCTTTCATTGGCCGGGTCCTCACAGGTCTCCATGGTTTGGAAAAAATCCCCCCCAAACTCCCCAGAAGTTTTTCACCCTAAATAATACCAAAAAGAAAAGAGTCAAGATAAAAAAATTTAAAAGCTGGATTTCATAACTACAACATCCTAGATAATTTTAGGTTTACACCAAAGCAGACTAAATTAAGGAGCATAAGTGCATTTTATTGTCCCTGCAACATGGTATTGAAATGAAGAGTAAGATTGATTTCTCGCATTTAAAAGAAGGACTATATCACATTTCAAATAGGTAATTTTTCTTGTGGAGGTTACTTAAGGGTGACACTACAAATGATTGGGTAAATGGTATGTTAAAGTAGGAGAATCTGTTTCACCCAATCTTTGTCAGGATAGGTGACAAAAGGGCCGGTTATGCAAACAGCAACGTTCATTAGGGAAAAACGGTAAAAGGTTCTGCAGAAGAACAAAATAAAGACTGTCAAGGATTTGATGTACACCAAACCAATACCAGCATCCTTCCTCAATGACAGAAAGCAATGAATCAATGCACCTAAGTAAAACACTCCGTTCTAGTTGGATTAGGGTCCTTTTGGTACTGTCTGAGACTACTTTCAGAGCCCAATTGAATGGACACTAGACGCGATACTCGTGAATCTGAAGGCACCATTCACTCTATCAACATGGAATAGATCACATAAAACTTTAGATCATGATGAAATGATATATGCATATCTTCCAAGGTCCACCCTCACAAACGATAGTGTTGACAAAAGATCACAGTAGGTTCCAACAACTGGATATGCTGTGCGAAACTCTACAAACAGTGAACCAGATACGGCCTCTTGTTGCTTTATAGCCAACATTAAAAAGTAACAGGTAAGAGAAAGTGTGGTCTACCAGCAAAGGTTGTCAGCTGCAGATGTACAACAACCAAGGTCTACGGTTCCATTCTGGTAGTCAAGAATACCTATGTTGCCGTATGCATTGACTTTGGTTGAAATTTAGGCACTGCACTAGTTACAGCTTGTGCTCTACTCTGGTTTGAGGGAAATATACCATCGAACAAGGCCCCACAAGCGAGACCTATCAGCTACTCAGGGCATTCTCTAATTGCATTCAAACACTTTGTGCTTGGCTGATGCACCTCTATGGCATCCGGAAAACATTAAAAGCACCTTGGTAAAACCTCTACATGCCTTGAAAGAAGCCAGGCCCTACACTGCAGTGAATGAATCAAAGAATTCTTCTGTAAATGCATATCCGTGTGTGTATGAAGTCAGCTGAAAGTGTAAAGCTGCTAGACAGATGCACCCATTTGGGAAACAGAGGATCCAGCACCCTAATCTATATAACTCAGGATTCATATAACAATTACACCTTTTAAGCTCATACAGGTTTCAATCCCCAATGAAACGTCTAATGATACAAGTCATACCTAACGCTCCAGTAACATAGATTATTATGCCTATAGGGGACTGGCATTATCCCCATCTGGATTCCAGTAATAATACTAATAAACAAAAATCTGCTATATGATACTCCATAAAAACCCTGAATCAAAACTTACAATGCTTAGATCATGATCAATATTGAGAGCCACATTATGCGTCTGCCTGATCTGTTCACCTTGGCGATTTAAATCGGTTAAGGTTTTAGCAGCTCCCTCCCTGATCTCCTCTGCAACTTTTAGACTGTTATTGAACGTTGCAGTGGTATCCTTGGACTTATAAACGGCATACTGTTCCAATTCCTCCACGGTTCGATTCTCATCACTACCATTTTCATTGAAATCCCGGTTACGAGCTTGCGTGGCTGGACCAGAACAATCTCCATTATCCAAAAGCAGGTCCCGATCCGAGTTGCCTCCGCCTGGGGCTGGCCTTTTAACATAGCGATTTGCATATTGAATGCGTTCAGAAGCAGTTCTGCTCAAGGGCATTGCCGGGCAGTTTTGAGATCCTTCGTCATCGGGAGACACAAAAGGATTGTAAGAAAAAGAAGCTGCTCTGCTGAGAATTTGCTGTACAGAGGGAGCCATGGAAGAGGATTGCTTAATGAATAAAATGCTCGAAGAGTTGGTTCTTCAGCATTTAATCTTCAAGAGATTGCAGATCCAGGAAACTGTTGATTTGCAACACTTGGAGGAGGACACAGGAATTTTATTTAAACTAGTGATTCAAACGGTCAAATTATTCAATTATTCGACAAACGCAAAAGGTATCATGTGCGTACTGTGATAAATTTATTTTAACCTAAGTTTATCTTAACGAAGGTTATGGTGGGGACAAATGTTGTAATTTGCAAATCCCCTCCATGCATTTTATAATATTAAGTCATTTGAATGTTTTTCACTTTATAATTCAACTTATTTACTTTATTTATAGATCAGATTTATGACCGTATTTCAAGATCAAAATGCCTCAATCAATTTGGTCGTTAAATTACATCATTAAGTGAAAATTACAGGATTTAGAAGAGGGGCTTGTTTAATGAATGTGAAGATTTGTTTATTTTATTTATTTTATGTTAATAGGACCGAATTATTGTAGTTGAGGAGGTGAATTATTTTTTTTGGTATTTTTTTTTTATGGAGCAGCTTTTAAGAATGGAAGTTGTGGTGGAGTCGCACTTTTATGTTTAGGAAAATCACTTTTTTAAATTTCATGTGGTCTTGGAGGAGTACAAACAATTATGTAGAGCTTTTTAGTCTAAAACGTTTCTTTCCTTTTGTTATTGAACAACATGTTTACTTATTGCACATTTGTTGTGATTTGATTGTCATTGTTCACTGGTTTAATGAGTTGCACAGACGTCACACTCACACATTTTTTTTTGTCGATCAAAGGTTCTCTATTATATTATCATGAAAAAATATAGTACAAAATGTATCTCAATGGCTCCCATGGCTTCACTTCGACCAAATTTTTTAGCTATAAGGGTCGAAGTATGCAAAAGATGTTTCCATTTAACCATTATTTCCAACATGCTGATTAGCCATACAAACCAAAAAGAAGGCAAAATAGACAAAGAATCTATAATCATCATATCACGAAGGTGGCTGAGGAGGAAGCACAGGAGGTGTTGCAAACATGTCGAATCTCTCATGTATGTGGAAATCAATATGCTCTACTCGGGCCTCCAAGTCACGTAAGTGGTCATTCATACGACGTTGGCTCTGACAGATGTTTTCCAACTATTCCAAAATTTCACTTTGGTTGTATTGGATATCGTTCATGTAAGCCACCAGCTTGTTTCTATCTTCATATCTATGCTCCTTGAGGATTTTCAGGTTGGCCTGGACTCCTCAGAGTTTCTCAGCAATTGATTTCAAGGTAGCCTGTGTAGCCACAAGACTCGGGGAGCGGCCTTGGGCATGGGCCACCTCCCTCTCACATTCCACGCTTGTCGAATCTTTTGTGAACGAGTTATGGTTGTTAGCCCAGTGCACTACAAGGACTTGTTTCCCTCCTCTGCGTCGAGGACGACCTCTCTGACAAGGCATGGTTGGATGCACAAAACAAATCCTAACTGAGCGCACAAAAGGGATCTCAACAACCCCGAAATAGTTGCCCACCAAAGCTCGACCAAAAGACCCAATGACCCAACACAAATGAAGGGAACCACGCCCAAAGACAAGACATAACCCACACTAAACGGGGATGGTTTACTCTTGACTAGCCCCAGGCTAATTACACCACCATAAGAGGAGAGGTCTAACTTCAAGAAGCGTGACCACCCTACTCCCCAAGCCAAGACACCCAACACAACAAAGCCCAACTAGGACCGAAATAAATCAATGGAAGCCCTGAGATAGAAATCGAAGAGAGACTAGGTCGAGGAGAGCCTAGACAGAACCAAACCCAGATTAACGAGGAACGAAATAGGAACAAGCTCCCAAAACTGATCTGTATTACAAACTTGAAGGTTATTGGAAAATTTGCAAGAGAAATTTTATGTCTTTAGGCAATGTATCAATTTGCAAAAGTACATAAATTAATGGTTTTTAAACTCAGTTTGCAACATAAAAGCAAAGACAATAATACCATACACATCAACACAAGACAAAAAAACGATAAAGGAGTTCACCCCTCCTGGGCTACATCTCCTCGTCCAGCTTCCAATGTTGTGCATCTTTCCTTAAGTGCTCAAATATGTGATTTCACGTATTTATAGTGCTCAAAATGCAAAAATAATGTCTCAAATGGCTCCATAAGACCCAAAAACCCTAATTTGGGCTCTTGTTGGCTCAAATTGGCTAAAAACTCACGAAGGTATCGCTTAGAGAAGTTTTGTTGTTGACTGATCTATAAATTGGCCATTCTATCTAACCATCCTACATTTTTCGCCATTCTGGAGACCGTCAAGTGCCAAATTCACCTGGCACTAGCGGGATTCAGGCTAAAATTGGTGCATTTTTTGGACGCTTAATTTTTCCACTAACGCCTTAGCGCTGAATTTTCTGCCCCCGCTCCTAGTCTCATGGCGCATGTGGTCGAGGGCCGGGCTAACCGCGTCCCCGCTCCTGGTCTCATGGCACATGTGGCTAGGGGTCGGGCTAACCATGCCCTTGCCGCTCCGCATCTTCTGCCATTGGGCATGGTCACATAAAGGCATCGAATTTTATGCCCCCACTCATGGTCTCATGGCGCATGTGGCCAGGGGTCGGGTTAACCGCACCCTCGCCACTCCGAACCTTCTGTCGCTGGTCTAACAACCTGCCCACGTTGGGCTAGCACCCATCCTTCCCACTAGTGGTTCCGCTATCCCATAAAACCTGGGGGTCAGTGCTTATTCCATGTGCCCCTCGCCTTGGCTCCAACTGACTCTGCCCATGGTCCTATTCCCAGTCACATGGCCTTGGGTTGGGCTTAACCCTAGCCCCTCACAATTGTCGGCTTTGAAGGTCCTCCGCCACAGTCCTTTGTTGTGGTTTGAACCATGGGTCAGGGCAAAGCCCTGGGCCCTTTGGTCTCAGCTCCTGCGCGGTCATGTGGGGTACGAAGTAACCAGGGGCTAGGGGCTTAGCCCCGACCCCTTCCCCCAATACAAAATTCAATAAACTTTAAATAAAAGATTTCGCTTATGGTTTATAAGAACCACTGGTAGGAGATACAGTAGAGTCGGAACTTGTAGGCTTGAGGTCAGGGGTTTGATCCTGCCTGGGCTTTTGGCCGACCAAACAAAATTTTGCACTACCCAGGGGTGCCACGTGGCACCTTGCCATTGGTCCACATCAAAACCCAATAACCAATCAAAATCGCCCATATGAATGTAGAAATTATACAGCAAGCACGTATATCTTGGATTCACTCGATCTAACAATGTACTAAATTTAAATACTTAATCGCTTCTACAAATCTTTTGCAGAATTATTAAACACAATCGCTAATCACATGAAGTAAAGAAGAATCAAATCACACACAACAAAGGTAATTTCCTGAGGAAACCTTGTTGCTCAAAACCCCACTATCTTCTATTGTATATTCAGCATGGATCATGAAACAATTACATACAAAACTCTTCTCACAAGAGCCCTCCAGTACTCAGCTAATTGTATCACACTATCATACATAAAACTGACCAATACTTAGCCAATTTCCTACCTACAGAAAACCTACCTTGGTTGCGCAATCCCTAATGGATGAAATCCATAAAAGATATGAATTATGGCATTCATTGACTACGCAAGTATCATGGGCACTCCAATGGGTATTTGGTTGCATGTGTGCAACCCAATAATCCTACAATTGATAGTCAACTTCCCTTTCACCTAGATCTCAACTGGGTCTCCACTGGATCTAACATGCATGCAGTTAATAATAGTAAATCCTCAGTTGCATGTGAGATTGTTGATTGTGAATTAATTAATATTTAATTCGCTTAATCTCCCACTAGTGTATCTTCAGTTACAACTAGAACAAATAAGTTTAACTCACTTACCTGAGTTAAAATTATTACAACCTACATTAACTAATGCACCACTGCACTTCGAACTCTGTTACAACTAGAATTACTTTGCATGCCTCACCAACTACCTCTAACTCGAAATCCACTAGCTAATTGAGTTTATCACTCTCAATTAACTGTTACAAGTTATTTTGAGATTTATATTACAGTTTATTGTCCATTCTAATTAAGGGATAACTAAAAATAGACATGCACGAAAAATAGCACTGTGAGCCCCACCCTAGTGTAGGTGCTTAATGCGCTAGGCATGGGTGCTGAAATTTTCTTGTTGAATCTCAACACTCCCTCTCGACAAGAAATGGATTATCCTTCACCCTAATCCTGTCTCTATGGTATTTGAATTTTCTCCTAATGAGCACCTTTGTCAGAATATCGACATCCTGATCTTTCGTGGGAATGTACTAAAGTAACATTATTCTTCTCTTCACACAATCTCTGAGATGATGGTACCAGATATCTATATGCTTGGACCTATCATGAAACACAGGGTTAATCGAGAGTTTAATGAAACTCTGACTATCACAATGAATCGCTATCGAATCCATCTGAGAACCAAACAAACCAACCAAGATCTTTCTCATCCAGATAGCCTCACATGCAACTTGACTTGCTGCCATGTATTCCGCTTCCGCTAAATTGAGTGCCACGGATCATTGCTTCCTGTTGTACCAAGAAATTATTTTCGATCCAATGCTAAGGATCCCTCTTGATGTGCTCTTTCTATCTGATGGACTGCCAACCCAATCTGCATCTGTGAAGCCTTGAAGCTTCACTCCCTCTGTCCGTCTGTACCATAGACCATACTCTAATGTGCCTCTCAGGTATCTCAGGACATGCTTCCCCGCCTTCCAAAAGAGCTTGATAGGCTTAACCATAGCTTGACTCAGCTGGTTAACTGTGTATAAAATGTCGGTCTTGTGTTCACCAAATACATTAGTCAACCCACTAACTGTCTGTGGACAGTAGCATCCACTACCTCTCCAGAAATAGCATCCTCTTTCCTCCAATTTTCTGGAAGAGGAGTATCCATGGGTTTGCAGTTCTCAATGTTAAACTTACCCAGTATCTCCTTTGCATACTTTCCTTGAGACACAAAAATTTCACCATCCCGGTGCCATATTTCCAATCCAAGGAAATAATGAAGGAGTCCCATGTCCTTCATTTCGAACCCCCTTGCAAAATCCTCCTTGCATGAGTGTATCAGCTACTCATCACCAATAAAAATTAAATCATCAACATAAAGAATAGTGATCAATAGCTTACCCTCAACCACAATCTGGTATAGGTTTTCATCTACTTCACTTTTGGTGAAGCCCAGTCCGGTGAAATAGTTGTCTATCCGAGTGTACCAAGCATGGGGTGCTTGCTTCAGCCCATACAGTGCTCTTTTGAGTCTGCACACATGTGACTCACTATTGAAGATTTTGAAACCTTCAGGTTTCTCTATGTACACCTCTTCCTCAATGATCCCATTGAGAAACACAGTTTTCACATCCATCTGATGAATTTTCCAGCCCATCTTCACTGAGAGTGCAAGGATGGATCTTACGGAAGAGTACCTTGCAATAGGTGCAAAAGTCTCATCATAATCGATCCCCTCAATCTGTGAGAATCCCCAGGCCACAAATATGGCCTTGCATTTCTCCATACTCTCATTAGCAACTTGCTTTACCCTGTAGATCCATCTCTATCCAACCACTAATTTGTCGACCAGTCTTGGGACTATCTCCCATGCACTGTTCTTGACAATGGAGTGATACTCCTCCACCATTGCATCAACCCAAGTTGGTTGCTGCACTCCTTCCTGAAAGGAAAATGGCTCAGTCACAATACATTTGCTCATAAGAGCCATGTATCTAGTAAATAAGTCAGGATATTGTCTCTGTCTGTGCCTTGAAGTAGGGGCTCCTACATTCTCCGCAGCATCAAGTCTCAATCTATCAGCTTCTGTGGTGCACCTTCTGCAATTTCTGATGGATGGCTCTGCATGAGTGTTTTCCTCCACTCCATGATCTTCTGCATTTGGTTGATCCACATCTTGTGGCTTGTCCTTGGGAACCAACAATTCCTCCTTTGCATGCAATTCCAGCTCCCTCTCAAGGGACAACCACATGGATTTCTTCTCATCAATTTTTATATCCCGTCACACAACAGTCATTCTATTGTTTGGAAAATACACACGATAATTATGGGGTGTTTCAGTGTACCCCACAAAAATCCAGATCTCAGCTGTTAGTTCCAGCTTCTTCCTGGCATCCTTGATCACATGCACATAAACAAATGAGCCAAAAATCTTAAAGTGTGAAACATCAGGTTTCTTACCATTGAAAGCCTCTTTAGGTGTACTCATGACAAGTAACCTATGAGGACAACGATTCTACACATGTATTGTTGTGTTGCATGCTTCCTCCCATAGATGCAATGGTAGGCCTTGATTATGCAACATTGCTCGTGCTGCACCCATGATAGTTCTGTTCTTTCTCTCTGTGACACCATTCTACTATGGGTTATGAGGCTTTATGAGTTCTCCTCGAATTCCTTCTTTGCTATAGAATTTCTTGAATTTGTTAGAGATATAATCTCCACCATTATCGCTCCTAAAAGCCTTCACTTGCTTCCATGACTCTTTCTCCACCAGAGCCTTAAACTCAAGAAACTTAGAGAATGTCCGATCTTTCTTCTGCATGAAGAAGATCCAACACCTATGAGAAAATTCATCAACAAATATTACATAGTAATTATGTTTGTTGTTGAAGTAACAGAGAATGGTCCACACACGTCTGTATGAACTCTCTCAAGGATCCCCGAAGCTCTGTTCTCCTTCTCATGCAAAGTGGCCTTTACATACTTCCCCATGGTACACCCCTTGCATGTATCTAACTGAGTAAGTGTTCCCATTGGAAGTCCAATAGAAATTTGTTGCATGACTTTCAAGCCTCCATGGTGAAAATGGCCCAATATCCTATGCCATAATTCACCCTCATCTCGGCTCACCACTTTGTCTGCCTTGCCCATCATTGTTGCACATCCATCTACCTCTAGCTTTTAGATATTCTTAACTTGAATCCCTATTCTCTTGGTGTGTCCTGTTGTTTTATGTCGTAGGAAATCTTTTCCTTCACTAAAAACAACATCATAGCCTATATCCTCCAACATTGCGACTGAGACTAAATTTTTCTTCAAACCTGGTACATGCATTACATATTTTAATTGAAATGGTTTACCTGAATGTCTTTGAAAGGTAATAGTACCAATCTCAGTAGCACTATACCGTCCATCATCCCCCATTTCAATATGCATCTAGAGATCCTTCTCCTCCAAGTCACTAAAAAGTTCCTTGTCTCCCGTCATGTGAAAGGAAGCGTCATTATCCAAATACCACACCGTTCCCAATGAACTTGACACCATGCATGCGATCAATGAAAAGTCAAGCTCAAATTGTGAGGTAAGGGCCTCCCAGCTGCAGATCCAATAGCCTTCTTGTTCTTCTTCTTTTGTGGACAGTTAGTAGCAAAATTCCCATGCTCATGACAGTGAGAACACTTCACCTTGGACATGTCCTGCTTCTTGCCATTCTTGGACTTGGATTTGGAATGGAATTTATTCCCCTTCCCCTTCTTCGCCTTGGCAGCCAAAGCATAATCCTCTTCATCCTCATGCTTAGATGAAGATCCATCTCTGGTGTTCTGTCTGAACTCCTCCTGCACCAAATCCGACCACAGTCATTCCCAATCTGGCAATTTTTCTCGTCCATTGACAGAGTCTTCATAATTTTTCCAACTCTTAGGAAGTCCTGGGAGAGCCAAGATCACCCAATCATCATCAGTGACTGTTATTCCAACACTCCCCAGTTCATCTCGACATTGGACAAACTTTGTTAGATATTTTGGAATGGTGTTGCCCTTTTCCATCTTTATCTTCCTAAATTTGTCTTTGAGTGCCAATTTCCTATAGTCGTTGCTGCTCTGGAATAGATTTGTCAAAGCCTTCCACATTACATATGGTGTGGCTTTCCCATGGAGGCTTGAGCCAATGTGGTCTTGTACTCCCTCCAACAGGATCTTCTTTGCCTTTGCCACTTTATTTTTTCATTCATCAATATTTGCAGGGTCTGTCACAGTGGGTTTAGGAACATCATGGCCAATGAATTCCTTCAAGCCATTATCTTCAAGTACTACCTCCATCCTGTCCTTCCAGGAAATATATTTTGAGCTACCCTCTAGTGCATACTCCAACCTCAAGCCATTGAAATCCATTTCTATCTTGAATTAGTTGTAGCACCAAGAAAGTCTTTCTGCAAATTCGAATTCTATCCAATCACAAACTCAGCTCATACTTCACTTCTGCAATTTCCTGCGCTCTGATACCGTGTAGAAATTATACAACAAGAATGTATATCTTGGATTCACACGATCTAACAATGTACTAAATTTAAATACTGAATCACTTCTACAAATATTTTGCGGAATTAAAAAAACACAATCGCTAATCACATGAAGTAAAGAAGAATCAAATCACACACAACACAGATAATTTCTCAGGGAAAGATTGCTGCTCAAAACCCCACTATCTTCTATTGTATATTCAACATGGATCATGAAACAATTACATACAAAACTCTTCTCACAAGAGCCCTCCAATACTCAGCTAATTGTCTCACATTGTCATACATAAAACTGACCAATACTTAGCCAATTTCCTGCCTCCAGATAGCCTGCCTTGCTTACACAATCCCTAATGGATGCAATCCCTAAAATATAGGAATTATGGCCTTCCTTGAATGCGCAAGTATCATGGGCACTCTAATGGGTGTTTGGTTGCATTTGTGTAACCCAATAATCCTACAATTGATAGTCAACTTCCCTTTCACCTAGATCTGAACTAGGTCTCCACTGGATCTGACATGCATGCAACTAATAATGGTAAATCCTCAGTTGCATGTGAGATCACTGATTTTGAATTAACTAATATTTAATTCACTCGATCTCCCACTAGTGTACCTTCAGTTACAACTAGCACAACTGATTTTAACTCACTTAACTAAGTTAAACTGATTACAACTAACATTAACTAATGCACCACTGCACTTCGAACTATGTTACAACTAGAATTACTTTGCATGCCTCACCAACTACCTCTAACTTGAAATCCACTAGCTAAGTGAGTTTATCACTCTCAGTTAACTGTTACAAGTTATTTTGAGATTTATATTACAATTTATTGCCCATTCTAATTGGTGAGCCTTGGTATTGCACCAAGAGTGCTGCAACTCCCAAGCGCTGCCCTACTTTACTTTATCAACTCGGGGTTTATACAAACTTGGAGGTGACAGTGCTATATACACAACAGATGCATTATGCTCATGTCATCCTCTTTTGCTTTACGAAAGTGTTCTATTTCTTAAATTATGATAAAAACTAAAAATTAAATTGCTAGAAGGAAATGACAGAAAGGAAACTAACTTAATTTGCAGAAAAGAAATGACAGAAATGAAACTAATTTAATGTGCAGAAAGGAAATGACAGAAAGGAAACTAATTTAATCTACAAAAGGAAATGACTAAAAATAAACTAAACTATGTTGCACCTAGCTAGGCCAATCGGCTAAACAGCCCCTACTTATCCTCTGATCTATTTACCATGCTATCATGCTTATAACCATGCAACTATTCATGATAAACTAAACTTGACAAAGTGTGGCTTGCATTTTGGAGGAAAATAGGCTAAAGGTGCTAACGGAAGGTTGGTAGTGCGATATGCGATATCGCAAAGCCAGAGGGGTAGCGTAAGTGTTGTTCGGGAGTGGGAGTGAATTGCGAAATGTGATGGGACAACATGGTGGTGGGACTGGTGGCGGAGTACGACAGCGATATCACAATCGGAGTTGGGAGTGGAACATGTTATGAGAGCAATGTAAAAGATGTGATTTGGGATGTGCAATTTGGCTTGTTAGGGTCCTATATAATAGGGTTCATAAATTTTGAATTTACTTTGATAGTCTTGTAAATACATACCTTGCTTTCTACAAGTTGTTTTCCCATATTTTGAAAAAAAATGAAAAATAATAAAAAGCCAAAAAGAGGGTAAAAAGTCCTAAAAGAAAGATCAAAGGGCTTAGAAAAATATAGACCCCAAAAGAAAAAAGAAAAATAAGACCTGAAAGCGAGCAAATCCAAATGCCACTACTTTTACTTTTACTACAAGAATAATGATTATGTGCAGAGTGTCAATAAATGCCATAATCCATGATCAGTTAAACAATTTAATCTTAACTTTTCATGCTTTCAATTTCATGTTTTAGATAGATAATAAAGATTTTTCAGATAGTTTAAACTTGACAAATCAGTAGATAGGTAGAGAATAATGAGGAGCTCAATAGTTTAATCTAAGCCCTCGGAAGAAATAAGGTAGACTTAGATAGTTTTATGCTTTGAAAGAAAAATGTTTTAAGGTTGCAAGCCTAAATTCACCTATAAAGATGAAGAAAAAATGTTAGAAATAAAGACAGGTAGGTAGAAAGCAGTTGAGTAATCATGTAATAAAGCATCATCGGGAAAAAAAAATTCACTAATTTCCCCTCCCCTAGAAGTATTCAATGTTCCAAACTATCAGTCAAAAAGGCTCAGAGCATTTCTCTGACTTTTTTTGGGACCGGATCCAAGGCTCGATGACTGGTTAGCTAAAAATATTGAATTCCCACACTAGACCCACATTCATCAACATTTACCCTTCATTCACAAATCATAATCACTTTCCCTAAGCAAAAACCCATTTTTACTTAGTAAAAGCTAAACCCTAAATAGCTAATCTCATTCCCTTTCAAAAAATCATTCATAAATCCTCAAAATGCATTTATCCTAAGTATAGGTGAAATAATATTAAAAAGACAACAATACTTTACTTTGTCTATGATTTACACTTTACTTAGAGATTAACATGTGTTTTGTTTCCATTTGACTACCTTTTTTCATATTAACTTCTAACTAAAACTATTAAACCCCTAAACTACACCTTCCCGTATATATTAATACCCATATTTTAAACAAACCAACAAACCCTTTATTTTAAGTTTAGACCAATGCTAAATATCCCCATGTGTACAAAAATAAAAAAACCCCGCCTAACTATCCCATTGGTCTAAACCTATCCATAAACAAATATCCCACCCCTATAGTTTTCAAACAAATGCAAAAAATGTTTGAAAAAAATATATAATATAATTGGCGCCCACATATATATTTATTGAAACATTTCATAAATGTTTTTATTTAAATATACATTATATTTCCCCCCCCGACATTATATAACCAAACTATAAACCTACCCCTCCGCTATATCATATAAAATAAGGTTTAAACATATTTAACGTTTATTTCTAAAAAATTATAACCCATCCCCGCATTAATAAACCATCAGTCCCACTCCTCCATCTGATGCAACTCCCAAAAGATCTGGACCATTCGCATTCAAAGCTCAGATCCAAGGCTAAAACACAATATCGCGTAGAAAAGTTGCGCGATCACCCAAACGCCAAAACTGCGCGAAATGGGTTGTTTTGTAATTTTATCTCCCCCCCACGTGGATGATTCCTATTCGATTGTGTGGGTTCAAGCCAAAACCACTTACTGCCAAATTGTCGTGCGATAACCACTATGGTTTTCAATCCTCTGAAGCCCGAAACCCCCGCCCCCACCTGATGTGACAATCATTCAATGCAGAAGTAATGTAACCAAAATGCATATTAAACCTTCAAAACATAATTCATTCCTTTTTCTTCTGCATTAACCTTTTGCTCACGCCTCCCGACTATTAAAACAGAGTTGTTTCCACCATTTCTACTCCCAAAAACCTGCAAAACTCGAACTGCAACCATTGAAGACTACCAAATATTTGTACATTGCTCCAGAAAATCTACAGAGGTTACCAACTCATTCAAAAAGCTTCCAAAGCTATTCCGAAACCCAAATACCTTCATACAACAGGTATTTTTCTGAAATTTGAACCAGCAATCAAGTTGAAAGACATCTCAAAGAACAAAAACACACTTAGATTTTAAAAAATCAATTGAAAGAAGCTGTCAAAAAGCCCAAAAACAAGCCAAACCCTAGCAATTTTTTTCCAAAAACCCTGTTTTCCTACTGCGCGCTATCTTGAGAGAAAATTGCGAATTTTTTCAAACTTCTGAAACATTTTCAAGCTCTAAAATAAACCAAAAAACCTATGAAGGTATCCTAAGCCTTTGTGACCTATTTCAATAGACTTTTTATCCTATTTCTCAGTAAGAGACTCAGGAAACCCTTGTTTCTTGTTTTAAGCCAGTTCAAAAGCCTGTAGACCTTTTTGACAGACCTAATTTGAAAGAAATCCCTAAGAAAAGCTATAATTTTCCTAATCTATCCAAAGAAATCCTCTGCTAAAGTAAAAATACTTCTGCAAATAGTCTAAACTTGAAGAAGTAGCCCAAAATGCCTAAAAAGCAGAGTACAAGCAAGCCTGAAGGTTCCAAAGTGCCTAAACCAACCCCTTCCATGACTTCTAAGACTGCCATAGTGGTAAATCCTCTTCAACCCCCTGTTGTTGATATTGAACATATTCCACTGGCTGATATTGATTACAAAATAGAAGATCCCATTGTTGATTTTAACCTGCTTGATATTCATAATTGGTGCTATGAGAAGTCCTTAGATGATAAGGAAGAAATCCATATTTGGGAATCCCATTTGCCTAAGTATGTTGTCCCATTAACCTACCCATGCCAGGAACTCATTAGGTTATGTCAGCATCATTATGTACCTGAGCAAAGAGCCATTGTAAATGCCAATAAAGACGTGCTTTTTACTATTACTTCTGAATCAATTAACCAGATGCTACAGCTTCAGCCTGACCCCCAAGCAGTCCCTTTATCTATAGAGGCCCTCACCAAGCTGTATATTGGCCTAGATTTTCCCAAGAGATTCATGATTTTCCAAACATTCATGCCTTCACATGTAGAAATTCCTAAGCTAAATCCCCCATATTCTACTGCTAAATTCCCAGAGGGTTCAAGACATGTGATTTCTATGCTTTCCTTCATCCTTGGATATTTTACTAATGAACACATAGATGAGTCCATCTTAGGGTTCTTATCCAATTTCTCCCCAGGGCAACCCCCATCAGTAATCTTTGACTATGTTGGTTTCATTATAGATAGTATTCATTATCAATTGATCAATTTGCCAATTGAATGAGTATTCAGATATGCTTCCTTCCCGCTCCATATGATTTTATACTTTCAATCAGATAATTTTTCAGTCACTCTCCAAAAGCTTGACATAGAGGGAAATCCTCTATCTGTCATTTTCTGGACATCTTTGCTCAGAAAAGAAAGTACAGAGTTCATTTATTCAGAATTTTCAAAGTTTTTCCTACATCCAGTGATCACAATGTTGACAAAAACAGAGCAAGGTTGGTGACTGGTATTTATATGAGAAGCATACTGAGATAAGAGTCTTTGGGTCAAACTTGTTACCGTACAAGTTACCCAAACATCCTTCAATGAGGATCGTTGCCTTGGAGTATATTAGGAAAATCCTAAACTATGATTCCATTAATTTCATGGCAGCAAAGAAGAAAACTCAATTCAAACTAAAGAATCAGATAGGGTCATTCATATGCAATCACAGGGATGCAGAGAAAGAAGCATCAAATCAGTTATTGGAATTCAAAATGGAAAAAAATTTTCCTTGGAATTATGATCCACAAGGGATCTTGAGTAAGTTGAGGGTTAAATGCAAGTTAAAACCTTTCATCCATGAAGCAAAACTAGAAATATAAAATTTTTCAAATCAGATTGAGTGGACTGAAAACACCCTAACAGATGAAGTAAACAAAAGTAATACTAGTCATACTTTAGAGACTGCAAATCAAAAAGAGAAGTCCACTAAAAGAGTAAGGGAAGAAGGAGCCTATGTGCAGAAACTGCAACTGAAACTAAGTTTAAGCTTGTATATAACAAAAGGCCCAAGTTAGATTCAGCAAGTAAAGGAAAGGTTACAATTAATGTGGAAGAAACAGAGCTCATAGATACCAACACTAAAGGGCCAAAAAAAAGGTTGCTATTGTGATTATCAATGAGCTAACTACTAAGAATCAGAATGAAGAGCAGGTTAACAATGAAGATACACAGTTGATGGAAAGACAACAAAGCATGGAAGCCTCTTCATCACAGGCAGCTAAGGATAAAGACTTAGACATCAAAGAGAAATATAAAAAAATCAAGCTGAAGAATGAGGAGATAAAAAACAATATTTATTCTCAGTATCTCAAACAGACTCCAAGTGTGAAAAACAAGCTCTTTTCTGCATTTGATTATTCAAATCAAAAACTAATCATGTCAGTGTTGCAGCCCACAGTCAAATCTCCAAAGACAGTGGCAGATTATAAGAAAGTTGATTTAGAGGTCCAGATAGATAATATCCATGCTCTTGATCAAATTAAGTTCCATAGACAGACCTCAGAAATGCTATATTCTACTGTCACCACTAAAGCCATGAGTGCACAAAAGCTACAAAACACCATCTCCAACATGCAAGATCAGATGAACATAAAAGCCTCATTGTATGCCAAGGATCTAAGGATAAAAGCCTTATAAGAACTAGTTTTGCAGGTAGGATATGACCCTGCTAATATCAACAAAGCAGAGTTATTGGTAAAAAAGAAGAATGAAGACATAACAGCTTTGAGGAAACAGCTCAAACTTCCTCAAAGTGAACACCCTCAAACAAAAGAAATAATAAAAGGGAAAAAAGAAAAATATGACATGATGAACTTGATTTTGCAGTTGACTGCTCCATTTAAGGAGATGGAGATTCAGATGGACAAACTTGTCCATGAAAAGGAAACAGTGAAAGAACTAGAGATTCCTACAGTAATTCCTGTAATCACTACAACAGTGCCTTCAACTCTAGCTGAAGAGTTGGCACCCAAAGAACCACTGGCCACTGCAGTGCTAGTAGCTTCTTCCACAACCTCAACTACTGAATCATCTACAACATCAGTGCACCATACATATGAAGCTAGCGAATTGGTAAAAGCTATGGAGGAAATGTCTTTGAAGACAAATGAAATCAGTAAATTGAAATAGGTAATAGAGAATCTTGAGAAGTCAAACAAATTAGCTTAGATAAATGCAAAGACACATGAAAAAAATGCCATTAGACTGAATGAAGAGTTAAAGAAATTGCAGAAGGAATTGACATTGAAGGAACAAATATCATATATCAAAAATCATTTTTGGAAAAATATCATTGAAGCCATTCATGATGTATGGCCTTCAATTCTGGTAATTTATGAACAGAGAGAGTTATTATTAAAAGCCCAAGAAGAAATTCAAAAGGCTCAAAATGAATTGGCTGATAAACCAGAGCAAGCTTTAAAGCTGATCACATTCCTCAACAATAAAAACAGACAAGAGTTAGAAGAAATCAAGATCACTGACAGAACTGAAACTATCCTAGAAATTAGGAAAGTTACTGCAAAGACAAATTTGATGAGGCAACTAGAAGAAAAGTGTGAAAGTATGAATACTGCCATAACCAGGTTTATGGTCAAGTTTACAAATTTGAGGCAAAAAGGACTGCCTGACATTATGGTCATTAATGATAAAATGATGCCTCAGAATGACTATGATAAGAAAATTAGAGAGTTTGCAAAAGAACAAGTAAATAAACCACCAATACAAGACATTCCAATTGGAAAAGTTTTATTCAAAAGCTTTGAAGACTTATTCTATTTGCAACATGAGATAAAACACTTGTTTATCATCAAGCCAACCTTTGCTAGATACACTGAAGCTGATGAAAACTTTAGGAAATTAAATAATATACAAATTCCTAAAGATGAGGATTGGCAATCACTCACGGATTTGTTATGAAGAATAAAATACAGACAGATGAAAGAAGGAGAGAACTGTTTTTTGATTTACAATCAAAACAATTTTTTTTTTACAACAGTAAACAGTTTTTGACTATGGTGAAAGAGTATCATAGTTTAGAGAGTATCGGTGAATAAAGAGAATCTAAGAAAGAGTATCAGACAAGGTAGATCAGATTCCAAAAAACAAATTGAAAAATATCTAAAGCCAGCAAGGAAGACACCAAGGCAGCCAGCTGCATCTTATCCTTAAAGCAGTTTCTATTTCTTTTGGATAAACAGGACAACTTGCTGATTTGTTAAGCAGTTGTCCCTATTATTGTTGTAACGATGTTTTATTTTCCCTTAGATAATTCCTAGAATCTTTCTAGGATATTTTGTAAAGAACTATGTATAAATACTTCATATTTAGAAGTATTTTGTGTGGAATAAAATTGATGGAGATTGGTCATTTTTGTTGGACTTAAAAGCTTTTGTGATTCAAATTTCGAGTAGCAGGCTAGATCAAACTAATTGGCATCATACTTCAGGATTCCTGTGATAAGCTATCTGGAATGAAGTATTTCCTTACTTGTCATTGTTATTTTTCTTTATTACATGCATCCATCTATGTTTTTTCTAAATCTGAACGAATAACTAGGAGTATTACGACAGGATTTGTTAAGAGCACCCTGTTTTTAACTAGTTATCATTTATATGTTTTCCTCTGATTTCTAGTGTAGGGAACCCTTAACTACTCCCTCTCTTGTTTGACCTCTCCTACTACTTCTTTTTCTGGATCAAAGGATCCTTAATTGCCCTTTATCCCTATCATACCACCTCATAAAAAACAACTTTCCAAGATCTTCAAGGGTTATCTATATTGCCCTGAAAACATTTGACCTTTTGGCCTTGATCCTAGTTCTGTTTACTTGATTTTGACTCCATAGCCCAATGGAAAAATAGATCTCCCACTATCCATCTCTTTCAAGTGATTTTTCCCACCAAATCTACCAAAACCAAACCAAAGCTGCACTTTCATAACTAGCCTAATATTTACAAATCAAAACAAAGTTAAAAATTAAAGAGAGAGCCCTCTCTGAACCCTAGGAAGGCTAGATTCTAGAGTTTGAAGTTGGTTTGTGGTTACCTCTAGTGTTCTTTGACTAAAAACCAAAAATCTCACAACTTTAGAATTACTAGAGTGATAACATTACTGGCGACCATACTGGGGAACTAACCAATCCTCAGTCATAAAACTAGTCTTAAAGGAAATATTTTTATTTATCCTTTTACTTTAAGATTTCTTTTATAAGTTGTGGGTATTAAAAAAAGTAATTCTGGATTCTAGGAAAATTTATTATACCAGGTCTAACCCAGATCCTAAACCTGCTGTTATAGTAGACAACCCAGACCGAATTGGAAAAAAGAAAAAACAACTAGAAAATTTAGAAGTTGAAGTGTCACTAATAAGAGTCAATTCAATAGCACAAGAATTAGTAAGTTTGCAAGATATAGATTTTGATCTGAAATTTGAACATTCTTTGTTTAGAAGTCAATCTGAAAGTGATCTTTATATTGTTGTTTTAGATCATGTTTTTATTTCATTCATGGAAACAAAATAGAAAAATATTTCAGTAGAATCTAAATCAAAGAAAGATGAATATCAGACTAAAATTGAAGAAATTAATACTGCTATTCTCAAAGATATTGATGAAGCCATTGAATTAGCTCAATTATTAGCTTATACCACTAAGCCTTCAGTTTCATAGTTAAATACCACCATAATACCAGCTGTAGATCCATTTCTAGTTTCCAATACAACCACATCTACAGATACATTTATCCCTAGACTACCTTTACAGCCTAGAGTACTATTTCCACCACCTACTTCATCCACTATATCCACTAGCTCACTTTTTTCTTCGATCACATCATTCTCATTCCCTAATAGTTCCACATATATTCCAGTTTTATTTTCCAGCTCCTCAACTACAACTTTTAGTTCATCAGCTACCACTTCTAGTTCAGCCCCAAGCACTTCCACTTTACCTCCTAGCCAAGCTAAACTTCAAGCTATGGCTGCTAGGTATGCTCCCCTTGTCTTACCAGTACAGTTTCATGACATTCCTCAAGACTATCAGAGTAAGATACCACAGTTTGATGCCACAACCCTTTATACAGCTCAACAACACATAACTAAAATGATAGATTTCTTTGAACTCCATGAGATTGATGATTCAGATGTTCAAATGAGGTTATTTGCACAAACATTGATAGGAGAAGTTAAGAAGTGGTTTAAAGGTCTTGCTGCTAGTAGTGTAACTGATTTATTTGTGTTTCATATACTATTTTTAAATAAATGGAAAAAGAAAAATAATCCACTCCAGATATTGTCTGAATTTGATGCCATGAGAAGAGCTCCAAATGAGTCAGTCCAAGACTACTGCACTAGATATAACAGTGTTTACAATTTCATCCCTGCAAATATTAAACCCACCCCTGATAATGTCTTACTCAAATTCCCTGATGGATTTGACATGGACATGGCTTATCAGTTGAGGGAAAGAAATGCAGAAACCTTAGAAAGAATGCGAACAGATGTTGTTAGTGTAGAAGTAAACATTTTAGCCATAAAAGCTAGACTAAGAAATGAGAGAAGAGTGACCATTAAAGAAGAAACTTCCAATTTAGACTAAAAAATAGACATGTTAGCTAAAACTTTAGAGAGGATGATGGATAGACTAGATAACATAAAGCGAAGACCTCAATGGGATAATCAACAACAAATCAAAAATCCCAATTTTAGAAAAAACACAAATTCAAGAAAAGCAAAAGAAATAGCCCCAGACCAGACAATAAGGCCCCCCTTCCAAGAGAACTATGTTGAAAGTTTTCAGAATAATGATGATGATGAGGATGCAATAAATCTAATGGGAATAGATGATAATAATACTATTTTTCTCACTCGAGAAGATCAGGAATTATTTGAACTCCAACAACTCAAATTAGATTCAAGTGAATCCTTTGATTATAAAAAAGGTTATGATTATGCTATAAATGAAATACACAGTCAATATAACCTTAGAAATATGAAAAAAAATGAGTCTTCTACCAAGAAAGCTTCCCAAACTCAGAATAATAAAACAGTAGAAGCTCCCAAAACAAAATTTCTGAAAAGTCTCCCAAGGGAAAATAAGCAAAACTCTAGTTCTTCCCAAAACATTTCTAGTCCTAAAAATGCATCAAGCCCTAAAATTGTTGATATTACTAATGAGGTTTCTCAAGGTACAAAATATTCACATAAATCTACTGCTGCTAAAGCTTCTAATTCTGTTAAAACAACAAATTTAGATCCTAAAATGCCCTCTGCTGACCTTAAATCAGTGAATCCAAAAACCGCTACTTCAAAAACACCTGCTGATAATTCTAAGTCTGAAAGAACATCTACTGCTTCAAAAACAATCCCTGAAAAGAAAATTAGGAGCAGTAAAACACAAGAAACTCAAACAGAGAAGGTTAAACCAATTGAAAATGAAAACATAACTGTAGAAAAACAAGACAAACCAACACAAACTATAGTTACCAAAGAAGAATTGATTCAAATCTATAAATCTCAACCTACATTCAACATACAATCTGAAAATGCAAAGCTAAAAATACCAGTTCCTCTGACAGAATTAGTAAAACATGACTTGTATAAATCAATCATAGCTGAAACATTAAACATAAATGATGGAGAAGATTCCATAAATTTGAATCATGATCAACCATAATTGATTTTTGGCCCAGATGTAAATGGAAAACATGCAGATGGAGCAGTTCCACCTTTTTATATCAGTCTTACCATTCATGATCAAATTTTACACAACTCAATTCTAGATTCAGGAGCTTCCCATAATCTAATGCCCAAAGCCATAATGGGAACTCTAAATCTTGAAATCACAAGGCCCTACAAAGATTTGTTTTCATTTTATTCAAGTAAAGTTAAATGCCTAGGTTTAATCAAAGATTTGTGTGTAACACTAGTTCAATATCCTGGTAAGAGTATATTAATGGACATTGTAGTAGCCGATATCCCACCTAAATACATAATTTTACTATCTCGCTCATGGGGAGAAAAGTTATAGGGATCTCTACAATTGGACATGACCTATGCTACTATATCAGTTTTTGGTCAACCTAAGAAGTTATATAGGGAAACATTAATGAAGTACATGGTCAGTAGTGCAAAAAGATCTATAAATTACCCCATTTACTCTACACCAACTGACCTTGATTCTTTTATCTTATGTAACTCTGAAACTAATGAAAGCCAAACTGAACTAATAGAGAAAAAGAAAACACCAAACACTGACAGAATTAGTAAAACATGACTTGTATAAATCAATCATAGCTGAAACATTAAACATAAATGATGGAGAAGATTCCATAAATTTGAATGATGATCAGCCATAATTGATTTTTGGCCCAGATGTAAATGGAAAACATGCAGATGGAGCAGTTCCACCTTTTTATATCAGTCTTACCATTCATGATCAAATTTTACACAACTCAATTCTAGATTTAGGAGCTTCCCATAATCTAATGCCCAAAGCCATAATGGGAACTCTAAATCTCGAAATCACAAGGCCCTACAAAGATTTGTTTTCATTTGATTCAATTAAAGTTAAATGCCTAGGTTTAATCAAAGATTTGTGTGTAACACTAGTTCAATATCCTGGTAAGAGTATATTAATGGACATTGTAGTAGCTAATATCCTACCTAAATATGGAATGTTACTTTCTCGCTCATGGGGAGCAAAGTTACAAGGATCTCTACAATTGGACATGTCTTATGCTACTATATCATTTTTTGGCCAGCCTAAAAAGTTATATAGGGAAACACTGATGAAGTACATGGTCAGTAGTGCAGAAAGATCTATAAATTACCCAATTTACTCTATGCCAACTGACCTTGATTCTTTTATCTTATGTAACTCTAAAACTAATGAAATCCAAACTGAACTAATAGATAAAAAGAAAACACCAAACAATGATAATATATTTCATGAATCTTTATGGCATTTAGACTTTGATAGCTCAGTAAATAATTTAGGAGCAGGAGCAAGAGTTTGGATAACCAACATGGAGACTAATCACTCAGAAGGCCATGCTTTCAGGCTCAATTTCAAATGTACCAATAATATGGCTAAGTATGAAGCCCTCATTCTAGGACTCCAAATCATTAGGAACTCAGGAGGCAAAAGAATACTAATCATGGGAGATTCAGAGTTGATCATAAAACAAGTAAATGGAGTATATTCTGTTTACAGTCCTAGACTAAGTAGATACAGAGACACTGTGATAGATTTAACTGATGATTCATTAGAATGTAAATTTTCTGCTCTACCTAGAAAACAAAATATACAGTCTCATTGTCTAGAAACCTTTGCTTGTACATGCAATTTACCATTCCAACCTAATCACAGATATACTGCTGAAGTCAAGCATAGGCCAATAATTCCAGACAACCTCAAGTATTGGAAATTTTTTACTCAAGATGAACATATTTACAAGTTTATGAACAATGAAGGTGAATTTCAGAACTGTAAGATAGACACATATTGTATTATAGATCAAGACTTGGATTGTGAAATAGATTTAAATAACTTTAATGCAAATAGAATAAAGTTTTCTAAACCAACTAGATTTAGTTAATCTTATATAGATAGCTTAGAGAAAGTAGAGATTAAAGAAATTATTGATGATGAATCGGACATACTGAATCTTAAGGATAATTTCTTACCTAAAGGTTTAACTCCCTTATAAGATATTTTTGACTCAAATGATGTATCTAGAAACCCAAAATGGAGCCAGTTAGACCTGATATAGAGGAATGCAATATTGGTACAGAGTTAAAACCCAAAATAATCAAACTTTCCAAAACTTTACCTCAAAAAGAAAAGGAAAAATACATTACTCTTTTAAAGGAATATCAAGACGTTTTTGCATGGAGTTATGAGGATCTCAAATCCTATGATACCAGCATACTCCAACATAAAATTGCAATAAAAGAATATCAAAATCCCTTTAAGCAAAAGCTGAGAAGAATTAACCCTGTTTTATTGCCTTTGATAGAAAAATAAGTGAAAATAATGTATGATGCACAGATAATTGCACCAATCAGATATTCTGATTGGGTTTCCAGCCTAGTTCCAACAAGAAAGAAAACAAGAGAGATAATATTATGTGTTGACTTTAGGAATCTAAACAAAGTGTCCTTAAAAGAAAATTACCCTTTACCTAAAATGGATCACATATTACAAAGGGTAGTTGGCTCTTCTAGGATGTCACTTTTAGATAGTTTTTCAGGATACAACTGGATTTTAGTCCAAAAAGAAGATCAAGCCAAAACAACATTTACTACTCCTTGGGGCACTTTTATGTATGTAAAAATGCCCTTTGGCCTAATGAATGCAGGGGAAACATTTCAAAGAGCTATGGAAATAGCTTTTGCAAAGGAAATACATGATTTCTTAGTGATTTACTTAGATGACATTGCTGTGTTTTCTAAAACTGACAATGAACACTTGGATCATCTGAGACAGGTTTTTATTAAATGCAGGAAATTTCGCATCTCTTTAAACCCCAAGAAAATTTTATTTGGATTAGAATAAGGAAAGTTACTTAGACACATAATTTCTAAAGAAGGAATCATAATAGATCCTGCTAGGATAGAAGCAATTCTTAACATCATTCCACCAAGAAATATCAAAAAGTTACAAGCTTTTCTAGGTAAGATTAATTTTTTAAGAAGTTTCATATCCAATTTAGTTGAGATAATTAGAGAATTAAATAACATGCTTTAAAAAAATTCAATTCTTAAATGGACTATTGAGGCTAAACAATCATTTGAATCCATCAAACAAACCATAACTAAAGCTCTAGTCCTAATAAGTCCTAACTATAAGAAAGATTTCATAATTTTTCATTTTCTTCATAACACAACATTGTTGCAGTTTAACTACAGAAAAATGACCAAGGATTTGAATAGCCCATATCTTTTTTCAGTAAGACCCTTAGAGATGCCCCTTTGAAGTACAAAATCATGGAGAAACAAGCCTTAGCAATGCTAAAGGCCATTAAAGACTTCAGATTTTATATTCTCTACTCTCACATTATTGCCTATGTCCCAAATTCTGTAGTAAAAGACATTCTTACTCAGGATGGTCCTGATGGAAGAAGAGGTAAGTGGATTGTCAATATCTTAGAATATGACATAGAAATAAAACCCACAAAACTCATCAAAGGTCATGGATTAGCCAAACTTATGGTTGAATCTAACTGTAATGCCCTACACATAAATTTTATTGCCAAAGTAGATAATCAGGAAGAGATGGTGACTCCAATGATCAGTGAAGCCTTCTTAGATTCACCTTGGTATACAGATATCATATTTGCACTCCTAAACTTACAAGCTCCTCTTGGATTGTAAAGAACCAAAGCCAAATTCTTAAAACTAAAGGCAATAAGATTTTGCATTTTAGACAATGTACTTTTTTGGAGAGATCATAGTGGGATTTTATTAAATTTTTTATTAACGGAATAAGCTAACAAAATACTTGAAGAATTTCATGCAGGTGACTGTGGAGGATATTTATATTGGAAAACTACTGCATACAAGATCTTGAGAGTAGGTTTTTACTGGCCTACTATGTTTTCTGATGTAAAAAAGTATGTAACCTCCTATCACAAATGCCAAATTTTTGAAGGCAAGAAGAAATTATTACCCTTTCCCTTAAAGCCTATTTCAACTGAAATGTCATTTCAACAATGGGGTTTAGACTTCATTGGTGAAATTCACCCTCCATCTTCAAGCCAACATAATTGGATTTTGACAGCCACTAATTACTTTACTAAGTGAATTGAAGCCATACCCTCCAGACAAGCCACTTATACTGTCATTATGTCCTTCCTAGAAAACAACATTCTTTCAAGATTTGGATGTCCCCAAAAGATAATTACTAACAAGTAGCAGCATTCAAATCCATGAAAATGATTGAATTTTTCCACAAATACCATATTACCTTATGTCATTCTACTACATATTACCCCCAAGGTAATGGCCTAGTTGAATCCTCAAACAAGACCCTAGTAAACATCATCAAAAAGTTACTTGAAGATAATAAAAAGACTTGGAATAAGAATTTAGTCAATGCCTTATGGGTAGATAGACTTACTACTAAAAAAACCATTGGTACCTCCCCTTACCAACTGTTCTATGGAATGGATGTTATTTTTCCATCCTCCCTAGGTGTACCAGTGATGAAAATTATCCAAGAGTTACAAGTTGCAACAAATGACATTCAAAGAATAATCAATCAACCTATTCACTTGGAACAAACAAGAGAAGAATTTTATATCAAGTCTCAAGTCATTTAGGATAAGATCAAGAAATTTTTTGATAAAAAGAGTAAAGAGGATGATTTCTACATTGCAGATAAAGTGTTAAAATGGGATTCTAGAAGAGAAGACAAAGGTAAACATGGAAAATTTGATTTTCTGTGGAAAGGACCTTATGAGATTTATGGATATAGAGGTATTAATGCTTCCTTTTTGAAAGAAATGGATGGAAAAGATCTGCAAGAAGGACCAGTAAATGGTAGAATGCTGAAGCACTACTATTCTCCTGAGTTAACAAATAGTTGATTTGTATTCTTTTTTATCATTGTACATATACATTGTATATTTTAGATTGGATTGGATGTTTCCCTAGAAAATTTGAAGTCCAGAGAGAAGGCCCTAAGATTTGAAAGGTAAATATCATAAGTATAAATTATTGTAGAAATCAAAAGACATTTACAGGGTCATCACAATCAAATTCCAAAGGCTACTAGTCTTAAAGTTCTTGATATTTCACCAGGAAATGCCATCCCCATGTGGAGCCACTGTTAGGGTCCTATAATAATAGGGTTCATGAATTTTGAATTAAATTTGATAGTCTTGTAAATATGTACATACCTTGCTTTCTGCAAGTTGTTTTCCCATATTTTGAAAAAAATGAAAAATAATAAAAAGCCAAAAGAGGGTAAAAATTCCTAAAAGAAAGATCAAAGGACTTAGAAAAATATAGACCCCAAAATAAAAAAGAGAAATAAGATATGAAAGTGAGCAAGTCCAAATGCCACTACTTTTACCTTAACTGCAAGAATAAGGATTATGTGCAGAGTGTCAATAAATGCCATAATCCATGATCAGTTAAACAGTTTAATCTTAACTTTTCATGCTTTCAATTTCATGTTTTAGATAGAGAATAAATATTTGTCAAACAGTTTAAACTTGACAAATTAGTAGATAGGTAGAGAATAATGAGGAGCTCAATAGTTTAATTTGAGCCCTCGGATGAAATAAGGTAGACTTAGATAGTTTTATTCTTTGAAAGAAAAATGTTTTAAGGTTGCAAGCCTAAATGTACCTACAAAATGAAGAAAAAATGTTAGAAATAAATATGGGTGAGTAGAAATCAGTTGAGCAATCATGTAATAAAGAATCATTGGGAAAAATCACTAATTTCCCCTCCTCTACAAGTATTCAGTGTTCTAAACTATCAGTAAAAAAGGCTCAGAGCATTTCTTTGACTTTTGTTGGAACAGGACCCAAGGCTCGATGACTCGTTAGTTAAAAATATTGAATTCCTACATTAAAACCTCATTCATCAACATTTGTCTTTCATTCGTAAATCATAATCCCTTTTTCCTAAGTAAAAAATCCAATTTTTACTTAGTAAAAATAAAACCTTAATATATAATCTCATTCCCTTTCAAAAAATCATTCATAAACCCTCAAAATACAATTTATCCTAAGTTAAAAGTGTATCCTAAGTTAAATTGTGAAATATAATATAATAAAGCAATGCTTTATTTTTTGACACTTTACTTAGAGATTAAAGCTGTTTTGTTTCCATTACACTACCCTTTTTTTCATATTAACACCTAACTTAGGGTATTAAATCCCTAACTACACCCTCCCGTAGTTATTAATTCCTTTATATTTAAATAACCCCCTAAACCCATTATTTTAAGTTTAGACCAAGTTTTAAATATCCCACATGCGCAATATATAAAACCCCCCCATAAACCCATTGGTCTAAATGTATCTATAAACAAATATCATGTCCCTATAGTTTTCAAACAAATGGAAAAAACGTTTGAAAAAACTATATAATATAACTGGCGCCCACATATGTATTATTAAAAAATTTCATAAATGTTTTAATTTAAATATATATTATATTTCCCCCCCTCTGCAATATCATATAAACTAAAGTTTAAACGTATTTAACGTTTATTTCGAAAAAAAATTTAACTCGCCACGCATATAAACCCCAGTCCTACCTCCCATTCTGGCACACCTTCCCAACTAATCTGGACCGTTCGTATGTGAAGCCCAGATCTGACGGCTGACATCTAATATCGCATGGAAAAGTTGCGAAATCACCCCCGCTCCATTTCTACGCAAAATGGGCGGTATTATAAATTCCTCTCTCCTCCACGTGGTCGATTCCTATTGGATCGCGTGGGTCAAGCCGAAAACCGCTTACCTCTAAATAGTCGTGCGATAACCATTGGTTGTTTTGATCCTCCAATCCCAAAACCGCCATTTCCTGCTCCATGTGACTGTAATTTAATGTCGTTCAATTAGCCCTGATATGCATACAATACATTAGAAATGCATTCATTTCATACCTTTCTTGTGCATTAAACCTACACGAAGCCTCCCTGACTGTAAAAACATCCTTTTTAAGCCATTTTCTGCCATTTCTTTTGCCCAGAAACCTATAAGATTTACCCTGATACCTTTGAAGATCGCTGAGGAACTGTACTTTGCTCCAGAAAATCTACAAAAGTCATCATCTCATTCAAAAACCTCCCAAACTCTTCCAAAGCCAAATACCTGCATACAAAAGGTATTTTTCTAAAAATTTGAACCAGCAATCAAGTTGTAAAACATTTTTAAAGAATGAAAACACACTTAGTCTTTAAGAATCAATTGAAAGAAATTGTCAAAAAGCCCCAAAAACAGGCAGACCCTATCAATTTTTTTCCAAAAACCCTGTTTCTCTGTTGCGCACAATTTGTCAAGAAATTTGTGAGTTTTTCACACTTTGATGAACTATTACAAGCCTTAAAACAAACCAGAAAACCTCTGTAGGTATCCTAAGCCTCTGTGACGCTTTTTTCAAAATAATTTTAGCCCTATTTCATAGTAAAAGACTCAAGAAACCCTTGTTTCTTGTTTTAATCCAATTCAAAAGCCTATAGACCTCTTTCAAAGACCTAATTTGAAAGAAATCCCTAATAAAAGACTATACTTTCCTTTTTTTTCAAGGAAATCCTCTGCTAAAGTAAAATACTCCTGCAAACTGTCTAGACTTGCAGAAGTAGCCCAAATGCCTAAAAAGAAGAGTACAAGAAAGCCTGAAGGTTCCAAAGTACCTAACCTACCCCTGCTATAACTTCTAAGACTACCATAGTGGTAAATCCTCTTCAACCACTTGTTGTTGATGTTGAACACATCCCACTAGCTGATATTGATTATAAAATAGCAGATCCCATTATTGAGTTTAACCTACTTGATATTCATAATTGGTGCTATGAGAAGTCCTTAGATGATCAAGAAGAAATCCATATTTGGGAATCCCATTTGCCTAAGTATGTTGTCTCATTAACCTACCCATACCAGGAAGTCATTAGGTTATGTCGACAGCATTGTGTACCTGAGCAAAGAGCCATTGTAAATGCCAATAATGAAGTGCTTTTTACTATTACTTATGAATCAGTTAATCAGATGCTACAGCTTCAGCCTAACCCCCAAGCAGTCCCGTTATCCATTGAGGCCCTCACCAAGCTGTATATTGGCCTAGATTTTCCTAAGAGATTCATGATTTTGCAAACATTCATGCCTTCACATGTAGAAATTCCCAAGCTAAATCCCCCATATTATACTTCCAAATTCCCAGAAGGTTCAAGGCATGTGATTTCCATGCTTTCCTTCATCCTTGGATATTTTACTGATGAACACACATATGAGTCCATCTTGGGATTCTTATCCACTTTCTCCTCAGGACAAACCCCATCAGTAATCTTTGACTATGCTCGTTTCATTGTAGATAGTATTCATTATCAATTGATCAATTTTCCAATTGAAGGAGTATTTAGATATACTTCCTTCCTGTTCCATATGTTTTAATACTTTCAATCAAATAATTTTTCATTCACTCTCCAAAAGCTTGACATAGAGGGAAATCCTCTATCTGTCATTTTCTGGACATATTTGCTCATAAAAGAAAGTACAGAGTTCACTTATTCAAAATTTTCAAAGTTTTTCCTACATCTAGTGATCACAATTTTGACGAAGACAGAGCAGCCTAGAATAAATGAAGAAATGAAAAAGATAAAGAAGTTATCAGAGCAGAGTAAGGTTGGTGACTAGTATTTATATGAAAAGCATACTGAGATAAGAGTCTTTGGGTAAAATTTGTTACCTTACAAGTTACCCAAACATCCTTCAACAAGGATCTTTGCCTTGGAATATATCAGGCAGGTCCTAAACTCTAATTCCATTAATTTCATGGTAGCTAAGAAGAAAACTCAATTCAAACTAAAGAATCAGATAGGGCCATTTATTTGCAATCACACGGATGCAGAAAAAGAGGCAACTAAGAAATTATTGGAATACAAATTTGAAGAGATTTTCCCTTGGAATTATGATCCACAAGGGATCCTGAGCAAGCTAAGGGTTAAATGAAAGTTAACACCCTTCATACATGAAGCAAAACCAGAAATAGAAAATTTTGCAAATCAGATTGAATGGACTGAAAACACCTTAATAGATGTAGTAGACAAAGGTAATACTAGTCATACCTTAGAGACTGCAAATCAGCCAGAAAATTCCATTAAAAGAGTAAGAGAATAAGGAGCCTATGTGGCAGAAACTAAAATTGAAACCAAGTTCAAGCTCATATATAAAAAAAGGCCCAAGTTAGATTCAACAAGCAAAGGAAAGGTTACAATTAATGTGGAAGAAACAGAGTTCATAGATACCAACACTAAAGGACCAAAAACAGATGTTGCTACTGTGATTATCAATGAGCCAACCACAAAGAATCAGAATGAAGTGCAGGTTAACAATGAAGATACACAGTTGATGGAAAGACAACAAAGCATGGAAGCCTCTTCCTCACATGCAACTGAGGAAAAAGACTTAGACATCAAAGAGAAGTATAAACAAATCAAGTTGAAGAATGAGGAGATAAAAAACAATATTTATTCTCAGTATCTTAAACAGACTCCTAGTGTGCAAAACAGACTTCTTTCAACATTTTATTATTCAAATAAAAAACTAATCATGTCAGTGTTGCAGCCCACAGTGAAATCTCCAAATACAGTGGCAGATTATAAAAAAATTGATTTGGAAGTCCAAACAGATAAGATCCATGCTCTTGATCAAATTGAGTTCCATAGGCAGAATTCAGAGATGCTTTATTCTACTGTCACAACAAAATCCATGGGTGCACAGAAGCTAGAAAACACCATCGCCAACATTCAAGATTAGATGAAGATGGACAAAGCCTCATTGTATGCCAAGGATCTAAGGATAAAATCCTTAGAAGAACTAGTTTTGCAGGTGGGATATGACCCTGCTAATATCAAAGAAGTAGATTTATTGGTAAAAAAGAAGAATGAAGGCATAGCAGCTTTGAGAAAACAACTCAAACTTCCTCAAAGTGAACACCCTCAAACAAAAGAAATAATAGAAGGGAAAAAAGAAAAATATGACATGATGAACTTGATTTTGCAGTTGACAACTCAAATTAAGGAGATGGAGATTGAGATGGACAAACTTTTCCATGTAAAGGAAACAGTGAAAGAACCAGAGATTCCTACAGTTATTCCTATAATCACTACAGCAGTGCCTTCAACTCTAGCTGAAGAGTTGGTACCCAAATAACCACTGACCACTACAGTGCCAGTAACTTATTCCACAACCTCAGCTTTTTAATCATCTACAACAACAGTGCACCATACAGATGAAGCCAACAAATTGGTAAACGCTATGCACGAAATGTCTCTAAAGACAAATGAAATCAGTAAATTAAAAAAAGTAATAGAGAATCTTGAGAAGTCAAACAAATTGGCTCAGATAAATGTAAAGAAACATGAACAAAATTCCATCAGACTGAATGAAGAATTAAATAAATTGCAAAAGGAATTGACATTGAAGGAACAAATATCATATATCAAAAACCATCTTTGGAGCAATGTCATTGAAGCCATTCATGATGTATGGCCTTCAATTCAGGTAATTTTTCAATAGAGAGAGTTATTATTAAAATCCCAAGTAGAAATTCAAAAGACTCAAAGTGAACTGGCTGATAAACCAGAGCAAGCTTTAAAGATGATCACATTCCTCAATAGTAAAAATAGACAGGAGTTATAAGAACTCAAGATTACTGATAGGACTAAAACTATCCTAGAAATTAGGAAAGTTACTACAAAAAAGAATCTGATGAGGCAACTGGAAGAAAAGTGTGAGAGTATGAATACTGACATAACCAGGTTTATGGTCAAGTTTACAAATTTGAGGCAAAAAGGACTACCTGAAATTATGGTCATTAATGATAAACTAATGCCTCATAATGACTATGATAAGAAAATTAGAGGGTTTGCAAAAGAACAGGTAAATAAATCACAAGGACAAGGCATTCCAACTGGAAAAGTCTTACTCAAAAGCTTTGAAGACTTATTCTATTTGCAACATGAGATAAAACACTTGTTTATCATCAAGCCAACCTTTGCTAGATACACTGAAGCTGATGAAAACTTTAGGAAATTAAAGAATATACAAATTCCTAAAGATGAGGATTGGCAGTCACTCACAGGTTTGTTATGAAGGATAAAAGACAGACGAATGAAAGAAGGAGAAATTTTTTTTCTAATTTACAATCAAAACAGATTTTTTTTACAGAAGTAAACATTTTTTGACTATGGTTAAAGAGTATCAAAGTTTAGAGAGTATCAATGAATAAAGAGAATCTGAGAAAGAGTATCAGACAAGGCTTATCATATTCCAAAAAACAAATTGAAAAATATCTAAAGCCAGCAAGGAAGACACCAAGGCAGCCAACTGCATCTTATCCTTAAAGAAGTTTCTATTTCTTTTGGATAAATAGGACATCTTGTTGATTTGTTAAGCAGTTGTCCCTATTATTGTTGTAAAGATATTTCATTTTTCCTTAGATAATTCCTAGAATATTTCTAGGATATTTTGTAAAGAACTGTGTATAAATACTTCATATTTAGAAGTATTTTGTGTGGAATAAAATTGTTGGAGATTGTTATAGTCATTTTTGTTGGACTTGAAAGCATTTGTGATTCAAATTTCGAGTTGCAGGCTAGATCAAACTAATTGGCATCATACTTCAGGATTCCTTTGATGAGCTATTTGGAGTGAAGTATTTCCTTACTTGTCGTTGTTATCTTTCTTTGTTACATGCATCCATCTATGTTTTTTCTAAATCTGAACGAATAACTAGGAGTATTACTACAGGATTTGTTAAGAGCACCCTGTTTTTAACTAGTTATCATTTATATGTTTTCCTCTGATTTCCAGTGTAGGGAACCCTTAATTGCTCCCTCTCTTATTTGACCTCTCCTACTACTTCCTTTTCCGGATCAAAGGATCCTTAATTGCCCTTTATCCCGATCATACCACCTCATAAAGAAAACTTTCCAAGATCTTCAAGGGTTATCTATCTTGCCCTGAAAACATTTGACCTTTTGGCCTTGATCCCAGTTCTATTTACTTGATTTTGACTCCATAGCCCAATGGAAAAATAGATCTCCCACTATCCATCTCTTTCAAGTGATTTTTCCCACCAAATCTACCAAAACCAAACCAACTCTGCACTTTCATAACTAGCCTAATATTTACAAATCAAAACAAAGTTAAAACTTAAAAAGAGAGCCCTCTCTAAACCCTAGGAAGGCTATATCGTAGAGTTTGAAATTGGTTTGTGGTTACCTCTAGTGTTTTTTGACTAAAAACCAAAAATCTCACAACTTTAGAATTACTAGAGTGATAACACGGCGGAGTACGAAGAGTTATCACAAATCATCGTTTGGAGCGATAAGTCTTAAAAAAAGGAAAAAGGTTGTGAAGTGCAATTTGCGAAAAGGCCAAAGGTTGTGATGAGTCAGATGACATGGTAGTGGGACCGGTGGCGAAGCGCGATACCAATATTGCAATCAGCAAATAGGAGTGGTAAGTCTTAAAAGGAAAAAGGAAAAAGATGTGAAGTGAGATTTGCAAAAAGGCGAAGTACTGTAGTGAGAGGTTCAAGGAGCAAGGGCAGAGGCTGAGTTCCAATGGTTTTCAAGTGTTTTGCGTTAAAATGGGTAAGGAAACCATGACTAATAAAAACAAAGGAATAAGGCGGGTTGAATGGTTTAAGTGTTTTTATGAATAAGAAGGTGGGTGCGGTAGCGAGAATAAGTGGGAAAAAGCGAAAATGGAGGGCATAACAGTAGTGTGCAGATTGTGAAGACAGAGATGGAGAATGAAGCGGGGAGGCACCATGAAGCTGCTATGGGGTTTTAACAATAATTATTGCAATAAACCTGCTAACTTATGCTCAAAGAAATAGACAAATGCGTAAAAATGCAGTGTAAAGGAAGACCAGAAAATGGTAATGCAACTCTACTTTTAATCTTAGAAACAATAAACAGAAATCAATTTTTGGGTCTGTGGGAGGGTTCGCCCTCCTCGAGCTTTATTGACAGAGATGAAAAGGGGGCCTTGATTCACAGCTTTTTGGTTTTTCTCCTCTATTCTATATTTACTCACAAGCAAATGAAACCTACAGCAACACACTGAAAGAAAAACTAAACAACAACCTGAAAGATAAACGAAATTATCAGAAGTGGAACTAATGAAATGAAAAAAAGCAGAGAAAAGATACAACAAAGAGGTTGAGGCACATGGATTGGGCCCTAACCCAAAAGCCTAGCTCTCTAAAACTTAAATCAGTGAAAGGAAATCAGTCTGCTCATTTCATAAAACAGTAGCCTCATACATTTCTGAAATTTTGATCACTAAGAAAAATAATAAAAGTCTCAATAGCTTGCAAGAATGTTCCGACCTTTCCTAGCTCTAGCTTTGCTCTATTTATTCTACAGGGTAGCTACCAACAACTCCCCAAAAATAGTGATTGATTCCACTTGACTCCATGTAAACAAATATTGAGTGCACTCCTCTTTGAGTTACTTAGCTGCCTCTGGAATTCGAATTGCTGGAGAGAATACTTGAGATCCTTTGGTTGCCTTTGGAATTCGAATTGCTGGAGAGAATCCTTGGGATCCTTTGGCTGCCTTTGGAATTCGAATTTTTGGAGACAATCTTTGGGATCCTTTGGCTGCCTTTGAGAGTTAAGGAGGGTGGACAATCCTCCTATAATTTCTACTTGTTGTCTCCTCCAAGTCTTTATTATAAAATCCTTATAAAAATGCTAATAATTCATGATTTTATGCACTCAACCTCATATTAGGCACTCGTAGTATTTTAATCTTAATCACCACCTATACTCGCATCATAAAACCAAATAATAATAAAAATGCAAGAAAAAGAGATCTAAGAAGGCCAAAAAGGTGACCATTAACCCCTCCAAATATGTCTAATGATGGAGCTCATCATCACCCCCCTACTGAATGGTTGCTCATCCGATGAGAAACCAATCCTCCTCCTGCATTTCCTTTAAGGCTTTGACAACCCCCTTGATTTCTAGAGGAAGAAGTGTGGGAGTTTCCCCAAGGGGGTAAAAACCATTATTCTTTTTTGCATTCTCCCATTTTCTATCTTGTGCATCTGTGTCATTTTCATCATTCAACCCTAGCAGCAAAGGTGGGCTGAGATTTAGTCCCAACCATTTGATATTTTTGGCCTGCATGGCCCTCTTGTATAATGGTGCCCTTTGTCTCTTCTTCTTCTTTGGGTTCTTCTTGTTCGTCTTCTTCTTCCTCCTCTTCTGGTTCTTCTTCCTCTGCTGGTTCTTCTTCTAGTTCCTCTTCTAGTTCTTCTTCCTCTAGTGGTTCTTCTTTTTGTTCCTCTTCTTCTTATCTAAGGTTAGAAGTGGAATTTTTCCTTGTTTGGATTGCTATAAAAGCTTCCCTTCTCACATTTACGAAAGAGCATCAGGCCATGGGTAGGGTGACATTGTTCTGTTGTTTTTGTTGCATGATGTCCCAAAATATGCGGCTGAAGCTCATTGTTGTTGTGTTGCGGGCTTTCGTCGATCTCTCTCCCTTTTAAAAATTTTCAATTGACTGGTTTGGATGAGATGGGCCCTTTGTATTATTATACTGCGCAACTATTTTTTTTTTTTTTGAAGCGCCGCTTATGTAACGCGGCTAAGCTCCAGTTTCTGTTGTAGACAGTTGGAACCTCTTCTTGTTAACTAGATGATACTGTGTGTCTCCTCTTCTCATCCTCCTCCACTCCAACTGATTTAATTTTTTTGCTGGCCCAGGTGGCATGTACTTCCAATTTTTTTCAGTCATACTTCACGGTGGTGGCCAAGTTAACTGGCCACCTTTCTGCCTCTTAAACTCTTAGTCTACAAATTTAATTATTTTTTGGCCATTATGGATGCATAGCGAGAGGTGAGGGGCTATACCTGAGCTTACCAGTTGCTATCAAGGCGTTTGCAGGAGCTGGAATTTGGAGACAAGCCTCTTATATGCTATGTTCTTCCTTATTTTCCTGTTTTCTGAGCTAACAACTTACTGAATGAGAAACTCTCTGAGTGAGTTGTTGATATTTCTTGATGTTTCTTCCCATTGTAGATGTTGCGTGGGGGTGCTCCAGATTCCATGGGTGGCACTCTTTTTTTTCTTGGGGTCTGCTTTATCCGCTCCTCTCTTTGTTTCTTCTTACTGTTCAGGAACAAGTTTTTGCGATGTAGGAATTCTATGATGTCTGTAGCAGTCTGTGTTTTGCTTTCCTTGCTACATTGTGCTTAGGAATGGAGGAATGTGGTGTATGGAGGTGATGGAGGAAGTTATGAAAATGAATGGAGTGAATGATGGGATGGATGGTAAAATAGAAGAAGGGAAAAGAAGATGAACACCTCTATGTGTTTCCAGAAATCATTAATAACCTGCAAAACAACAAACACGGAAAACACATATTTGCAGATGTATTTTTTTGTTTTTTTTTTAAAGAAAGTGGACTTCCTCCATGGAGGTTTTCAACCCAGAACCTTGCCTTGGGCGTCTCAGAGAGCAAGTGAGTTGCCTTCATCGAGGTTTTCAACCCACAATCTTGCCTTGGGTGCCTCAGAGAGGTTTTCACCCATGGATCTTTATTATTTTTTTCCTCTCTTTTTTCAGGAGGTGTGGGAAACTATGGAGTTTCCCTTCACATACACCTCTCTGCTTATTTAATTATGAACTTTTCCCTTGACGAATTCTTCTTGTAAATTTTCAGTCTGTGACCATTGACAAGCAAGGGGATTCCTTCATCATCTATGGTTCTGATTTGAAATGCGCCATTATAAAAAAAAAAATCCAATGTGTATGGTATCAACCATCTTTTCATCAGCTTGCCTTTGAAATATTTAAACCTTGAATCATACAACAATGCCCAATCTCCTTCTTGGAAGGCCTTTTCTTTGGTGTTCTTGTCATGCCAGACCTTCCTTTGCAGCTGAACTACCTCTGTGTGAAGAAGTTCTTGCATTATGTGTTGGCATGTGTTGTCCTTGATGGAAACCTACTTGATGAAATAAGATTGTTGGCAATATGATGCAATGTGTTGTCTTTGATGGCAACCTACTAGATGAAGTTGTCCTTGATGAAAACTGACTTGATGAGTTGTCTTTGGATGGAAACCTACTTGATGAAGTTGTTCTTGATGAAAACTTGCTTGATGAGTTGCCTATGATAAGCAACCTATGTGTTAAATATGGAAGGATGATGTATCTATAGATTAGTTCAGATGTGACAGAAGAAAGAATTCCAGTAAGTACCAAAGAAATGATAAATATGATATGTCATAAGGCATACGCGGGTTTGTCACGGAAAAGTAGTGTATGTATGCGGAAAAGTACGTGCCAAGTAGTGTATGCCTATTTGCGCTCTAAATTCATAAAACCAAGGGAATTTACCATGGTATTAGCCCATTGTATTGAGCACTGGAATATCTATTTGATCCCGTCCAGGAATACCATTAGTAGTTGAGTGGTTTTGACTCATGGTATTGACAAAGGCTAAATCTATATAAGGAGAAGAAGATCATAGTGCAAGGGGTGCATATGTCTGGGCATTGAATGAATACTTCACTTTGAAGTATGTCTAGATGGAAGGGTAACAATTTATTGATTGATCTGAATTAATAAGGCACCGATGAAGAAAATGATGAAGAGGGATCTCTAGATCTGAAATGACTATGTATTTTCTAGATCTGTTTATGGAATGTTTAGATCTGAGATGAGGTGAATATTTTCTGAAGAGAAGAATAAGATCTGAGCTATTTATCTGTTCTGAAGAGTTGCGCAGCCCTACAAAGTTTGAAGATCTATACGCAGGTTTGCTTCATAAGAAGCGCGTGCATACGCAGGTTGGCTTCATCAAAATCACGTATGGAATGTGAGATCAGTTTTGAAATATGTGCAGAAGAATACGCAGGTTTGTCTCTGTGAAAGCGCGTATATACGCAGGTTCAGTGAAGTAAAAGCACGTATGAAATCTAGGGTTTTGCTGAAGTGTGAGGAAGGAAATGTCTGATCTGTTTTGTTGTTTTACTACTATCTGTCAATGATGTATTCACACAGATCTGGGTTTTTTGAATGTTGATTATGCTGCTGATTATGTTGATTAAAGATCAAGTTGTTGGTTGATTGGTTGATGATTCAATGAATGAATTGATGGGGTTATAAGTTTCAGTTTGATGTATGTTGAGCTTAAATATGTGGAGTGGGTCCAGTCTAAAAATCTGATGAAAAGTGGCCTACAAGGAATTTTGTGTGGAAATTGTTGGAACCAGTATGAAAATTGATGAAACGTGCTCTGAAATGGTGCTGAGGGTCGAAGCCTTCAGTGAGGGGGTTGTAGCTCCCTTCCAGTGGTAGCTTGTAAACGAGAGCAAGGGGTAGTAGCTCCCTTCCAGGAGAGGCTGGTAAACGAGAGCAGGGGGTCATAGCTCCCTTCCAAGAGAGGCTAGTAAACGAGAGAAGGCTATAGCCTTCTACAGGTGGGTGCCTACGTGCTGGTGTGAGTCTGCGCCAGTACATGGTTGTAAGAATTTTTCTTTATAATAAATATTGAATACAGATACGACGACAACAGTGGTTTTCTCCCGAATTGGGTTTCCACCTTAAATCCTGGTGTTCATGTGTGTTGCTTATGTGTGATGATTTATTCTGTTCTTACTGCACAAGTTTACTGCTTAATAAAAATCTAATGAATGAATGATGCAATGATCTAAGTTAAGAACTATCTGCATAATGAGATCTCTGGTAATACGCAAGTTTTATTAAGGATATCTGCGTGTATACGCGAGTTGGCTTCAGTAAAGTAGCGTATGGGTTTTAGAGAAAGAAAAAGTAAAAATTTTTCAGTCCGCCCTAAATACTGATTCACCACCCCCCCCCCCCCCCCCCCTCTCAGTATTTTTCCCAACAATTGGAATCAGATCAGGTCCTTCTGAAGGAGCTTGATCGCTTGAAGGAGATCCGTCACAATGGGAAGGAAGCAAAAGAAGAAGGCTACTCAAAAGGAGATATCTCAAAAAACATGTGCAGTAGAAAATGAAGAGGATAAAACAGGTATTGAATGTTGTTCTTGTGTTTCACCTTCTTGTGTATGCAATGGTGAAGATAGTGAAAGTAATGTTATGGATCTAGAAGAAGCTCTCAAGAGTAAAGTTTAAGATCAAGAAAGATCATTTAATGAGAGAGAATCTATCTACAAAGAGATGATCTCTAGAATGAATGAACAGATAGAAATGTATCAAAGACTGCAGGTTAAAGCAACCTATCAAAGTAGAAGACTTGAAGCAGAAATCCTCTTTCTCAAAACAAATTTGGAAAAATCAAATAAGAAGAATGAAGAACTTGAAGCAGAAATCATTTCTCTCAAAGAAGATTCGTAAAAATCAAATAAGAAGAATGAAGATCTTTTACAAACTTTTGAAGAACAAGAAAATGGGTTGAAAGAAGAGATTTTGAAATTGAATGATCAAGTAGAAGAAGGAAAAATTGTTGAAGAAAGTATGAAGCAGCAATGCCAAAGATTGGAGGGTGAGATAAACTTTTTAAAAGGTAAATTAGAAGAAAAGGATAAACTCTTGAGGTTTCAAGATAGTACTAAGATTTTGGATAATATTCTTAGTAGTCAAAGGTCTCCTTCTGTTAAATTTGGTCTTGGTTTTCATGAAACTGTTAAAGGAGAATCCAGTTCACAAGAAAGTGCTAAAGATTCAAAGGATATCAATGCAAAATCTGAAATGTTGAAGGAAACAAAAAGTCAACCGACAATCATGAACTCTTAAAAGAAATCATTCCCTCCTTTGATCAATAATGTTGAATGCTTTAAATGTCATAATTATGGGCATGTTTTAGCCAATTGCAGAAGCAGATTGTTTCAGTCACAAAAAAACAGATTCTACACAGAAAGGTACTCAGGTTCCTTTAAGGGATATTGTTTTTCATGCAGCAAGTATGGTCATAAAGCAGCTGATTGCAATAGAAGAAAGAATAGAAAAACACATTATGATCCCTATGCTTACTTTTCTGGTCACGCAAGATGTTATGCTTGTAAAAAGTATGGACATGTAGAAAATGAATGCAGGATGAATAGATCTGAGAAAGTGGACAATTTTCAGCACACAAAAAGATATTTCAAACAAAGCTGGAAAAAGGTGGAGGACCGGTCAAAAACGTAGGGGATAATAATCCTACTGCAGTCATCTGATTCTAAAGCTTATTTCTCATAATGACTGCAGGAATGATGTGAGATACATTATAAATATTAGTAATGTATCATCACAGGGAGAGCAATGTATGGTGATTCTCATGGTTGATTTGGTAATTCTGGTTATGTTTATTTCTGACAGTGCATCTGATGTGAAGAAGACAGGTACAGGTGGTACAAATTCAGGGGGAGAAGAAGGAGTGTGAAATTTTCAGTATTATACTTTCCATACGCGAGTTTCGTGAACTAAAGCCGCGTATACACACGAGTTCCGCTGGAGACAGAAGCGTATGCTTTTCTGTTAAGGAAAACAGTGAGATGGATCAAGAACAGGAGCATTGGTTCAGGGGGAGCATCAGTTGAACTACTACTGATTGCATTGTTGGCATTGTATCTGCTTATTCCTTAGTTCTCATATTACTCATATGATGATGACATGATACATGGTTTCTTGTGATGAGATTATGGATGAACCCTAATTGATTTTTTCTGAAGAGTATCTTTTGTTTTCACACATGAATGAGATGGAAGTCTTGTGATTCAGAGATAAGGATAAATCATGCAGAGTTTGTTGCTGATGAATTTTGACATAGTTGAGATATTATATACATAATTCCTAAACATGTTACATCATGATTATGAATCATGAAGATCATGGTGATATCAGATCACATTGATGATTGCGTGAAGTTGTTCTGGTATGATAATTCCTCTTGAGAAGAATATGTAGATGCTGCAAAGAGCCTGAAGACTTGGTTACTGATATGCTTATGCTACAACTGTTGCACGACACTTGAAAACATAGCTACATTGTCCTATCTTTCTGCTCTCATATATTCCAGGGAAGCACTCGAATATCTCAGACAGAAGCTGGGAATTGTCTCTGCCTCGCAGAAGATTAGATCTGCTTAATTTCAGAAGATTAAATTGGATATGCGGATTTCATGAAGGACAGTCACGTATATACGCAAATTTATACAGAGAAAACCACGTATGGGTGTTTGCTGACAATAATTTTTCTGGGTCAGCATTCTTCAGCACAGCTGTAGTGTTGTTTGGTATCTCTGGCGGTGTTTCAGTTCTCATAATTCTGGTTCATTCTCTGATGTTTTGATCAAGATGCATTGATGATTTGCTGTTGAAAGTGTTCAGGATGCACAAGCTAAGGGGAGCATGGGTCAGGTGGAAAGGATGCATTGTTGGTATTATGATGATCTCTCTCTTGAGGTCCTTTTGGTATTGGTCATAAAAAGTCATATTTGTAATTTGATCAAAAGGTCATGTTGAAACCTATGATGTAAATTTGTAATATTCAGTCATGAAAGGACCTGATCAAATTTGTAAACCCACTTGGTTGGGTACTTGAGTCATATATGTAAATCCACTTGGTTGGATCTTTGATGTAAGTACGAGTCCTTGGTGATAGGAAAGGTCATAAAGTCATGTAATTCATTGAAAAATATGTTTGAAGATTCAGCACGAACTCATGGGGAGCATGGTAACTTCAGTGCACATCAGATCTACAGAGCTCTTCCTTCTATATGAGAAGAAAAACCTTGTTTTGGTTTTGATCCGCCCTTTGCCCTTGATGTCAAAGGGGGAGAGTATCATGGTGTTTGAATAGGGGAAGAGTATCATGGTGTTTGCATAATGGTTATAATCAATGTATATATCTGTTGTGGTGATCAAACACCATCATGGTTGCCATCAAGTCCAAAGGGGGAGATTGTTGGCATGTGTTGTCTTTGATGGCAACCTACTAGATGAAGTTGTCCTTGATGAAAACTGACTTGATGAGTTGTCTTTGGATGGAAACCTACTTGATGAAGTTGTTCTTGATGAAAACCTGCTTGATGAGTTGCCTATGATAAGCAACCTATGTGTTAAATATGGAAGGATGATGTATCTACAGATTAGTTCAGATGTGATAGAAGAAAGAATTCCAGTAAGTACCAAAGAAATGATAATTATGATATGTCACAAGGCATACGCGGGTTTGTCAAGGCAAAGTAGCGTATGTACGCGGAAAAGTACGTGCCAAGTAGCATATGCCTATTTGCGCTCTAAATTCATAAAACCAAGGGAATTTACCATGGTATTGGCCCATTGTATTGAGCGCTGGAATATCTATTTGATCCCGTCCAGGAATACCATTAGTAGTTGAGTGGTTTTGACTCATGGTATTGACAAAGGCTAAATCTATATAAGGAGAAGAAGATCATAGTGCAAGGGGTGCATATGTCTGGGCATTGAATGAATACTTCACTTTGAAGTATGTCTGGATGGAAGGGTAACAGTTTATTGATTGATCTGAATTAATAATGCACCGATGAAGAAAATAATGAAGAGGGATCTCTAGATCTGAAATGACTATGTATTTTCTAGATCTGTTTATGGAATGTTTAGATCTGAGATGAGGTGAATATTTTCTGAAGAGAAGAATAAGATCTGAGCTATTTATCTGTTCTGAAGAGTTACGTAGCCCTACAAAGTTTGAAGATCTATACGCAGGTTCGCTTCATAAGAAGCGCGTGCATACGCAGGTTGGCTTCATCAAAAGCGCGTATGGAATGTGAGATCAGTTTTGAAATATGTCCAGAAGAATACGCAGGTTTGTCTTTGTGAAAGCGCGTATATACACAGGGTCAGTGAAGTAAAAGCGCGTATGAAATCTAGGGTTTTGCTGAAGTGTGAGGAAGGAAATGTCTGATCTGTTTTGTTGTTTTACTGCTATCTGTCAATGATGTATTCACACAGATCTGGGTTGTTTGAATGTTGATTATGCTGCTGATTATGTTGATTAAAGATCAAGTTTTTGGTTGATTGGTTGATGATTCAATGAATGAATTGATGGGGTTATAAGTTTCAATATGATGTATGTTGAGCTTAAATATGTGGAGTGGGTCCAGTCTGAAAATCTGATGAAAAGTGGCCTACAAGGAATGTTGTGTGGAAGCTGTTGGAAACAGTATGAAAATTGATGAAACGTGGTCCGCAATGGTGCTGAGGGTCGAAGCCTTCAGTGAGGGGGTTGTAGTTCCCTTCCAGTGGTACTTGGTAAACAAGAGCAGGGGGTAGTAGCTCCCTTCCAGGACAGGCTGGTAAACGAGAGCAGGGGGTCGTAGCTCCCTTCCAGGAGAGGCTGGTAAACGAGTGCAAGGGGTTGTAGCTCCCTTCCAGGAGAGGCTGGTAAACGAGAGAAGGTTGTAGCCTTCTGCAGGTGGGTGCCTGCGTGCTGGTATGAGTCTGCGCCAGTACATGGTTGTAAGAAGTTTTATTTATAATAAATATTGAAGACAGATACGACGACAACGGTGGTTTTCTCCCAAATTGGGTTTCCACCTTAAATCTTGGTGTTCATGTGTGTTACTTATGTGTGATGATCTATTCTGTTCTTACTGCACAAGTTTACTACTTAATAAACATCTAATGAATGAATGATGCAATGATCTGAGTTAAGAACTATCTGCATAATGAGATCTCTGGTAATACGCAAGTTTTATTAAGGATATCCGAGTGTATACGTGAGTTGGCTTCAGTAAAGTAGTGTATGGGTTTTAGAGAAAGAAAAAGTAAAAAGTTTTCATTCAGCCCTAAATACTGATTCACCCCCCCCCCCCCCCCCCCTCAGTATTTTTCCCAACATTATGAACTCATCCAATCCATTTAGTTGCAACAACCTCTCTTTTTGGGAATTTTATAGATCTATATTAAATTTATTTGCCATTCTTAAAGTATTGAATTCAAACTCAACTGAAAGTAGTGCCTTCTTACCATAGACTAGTTCATAGGGAGCGAATCATATTGTTGTCTTCCAAGTAGTGTTGTAGGCCCAAGTAGCTTCCACCAACCTGTCTACCCAATATTTTATACTACTGGTCACAACCTTGGTGAGGATGCCCTCTAAATATTTTTTAGTTACTTCTACTTCGCCATTCGCTTGAGGGTGATAGGAAGTAGAAGTTCTATGCTTAATCTTGTGCTTCCTCAAAATATTCTCAATGAGGTGAGAGGTAATTGTGCTTCCTGATCAGTGACTATTTCTCTGGGGTACCCAAACTTGTAAAACACATTCTCCCTCAGAAATTCTACTACTTTCTCCTTGGTTTCTATCTTCATTGCTTTTGTTTCAGCTCACTTTGTCAGGTAATCAGTGCATACTATGATATACTTCTTTTGTCCAGACGATGGATCAATACATCCAAAAAAGTCCATGCCCCAATTTTCAAATGGCTCAAGAGCCACCTAAGGGTGCAAAGGAATCTCCTACCTTTGCATGGGTTTCCCCATCCTTTGGCATTGGTCACACCTGCTGGTGTATCTTCTGGAACCTTGGCGAAGGATAGGCCAATAGTACCCTACCTGCAAAAATTTGTAAGCAATTATCTTTGCAACAAAGTGGCCTCCACATGGGTTTTTATGACATGCAGAGAGGATATCAAAAACTTCTTCCTCCCTCACACATATCCATAGGATTTTATCAGAGCCTAGCTTGAAAAGTTTTCCCCCAATCCATGTGAAAGGGGCACTTTTTCTGATGATTTTGCTCCTCTCCTTGAATGAAAGATTAAGAGGGAGTCTCCCAGCAACCAAGAAATTGGCTATATCAGCAAACCATGGTGAGAGTGATGATATAGCAAAGAGATGCTCACCTGGCAATTGGTCATCCACCATTCATTCTTCACTTGTAGGGAGAGCTAACGTGGACAAAAAATCTACAACAACATTCTCCTTTCGAGTTTTATCAACAATAGTCAAATCAAATTGCTGCAAAAGTAACAACCATCTAATTATCCTAGCATTAACATCTAGTTTGTTCATTAAATACTTAGTGGTTGCATGGTCAGTGTGAACAAAGGTCTAATATTCAGTTACATAATGCCTAAATTTTTTCAAGGCATGGACAATGACTAACATCTCCTTCTTAGTAACAATATAATTCAGCTCGGCCTTGGACAAGTTATTGTTGATGAAATAAATGGCATAAGGGATTTTTTCCTCTAATTTTCCTAATGCTGCCCCTACAGCTTTTTCGGATGCATCAGTGTGGATGTGGAAAGGCAGAGTCCAATTTGGACCTTGGATGATGGGGGGCATTAGTCAACTTTCCCTTAATGAGCTCAAAAGCCTCTTGAAAAGGACCAGACCAAATAAACTCATAATCCTCGGCCAATAACCCAAATAATGGCGAAGCCATCTTGCTGAAATATTTGACGAACCTTCTATAGTAACCAGATAAGCCTAAGAAACTCCTGACATCTTTCTACTTTTGAGGAGCGGGTACCCTTTTGATGATAGTGGTTTTGTTCGGGTCTTGGGAAATGGAGTGTCCTAATACAACTCATGCTTTCTTCAGGAATTCACACTTTTCTAGGCTCAAGGAGAGATGCATCTCAATGCACCTTCTTAGTACTTTACTTAAATTGGAGAGACCTTCCTGGAAGTCATCCCTATATGGAGTGAAATCATCCATGTAGATTTCAACAGAGTCATGGACTAACTCAGAAAAGATGCTCAAGACAGCTCTTTGGAAGGTAGTTGGGGCATTGCACAACCCAAAGGGTAGGACTCTATAAGAAAAGGTACCCCAAGGGCAAATGAAAGTAGTCTTATCTTGGTCTTCAGGGATGATTTTAATCTAATTGTACCCACTGAACCCATTTAAGAAGGAAAATAACTTCTTTTATGCAAGGCCATCCAGGACTTGGTCTATAAAGGGCAAATGGAAATGGTCTTTCTTGGTGGCTTTGTTAAGTTTTCTATAGTAAACACAAAATTTTCACTTCCCATTCTTCTTTGGGACTAGGACAAGAGGGGATACCCACACACTGTCAGATTTAGGATATATGAACCCTGCATTCATTATTTTCTGCAGCTTTTCTTTGACTATGTCCTTCAGAGCCAGGTTCATCCTTCTTTGTTTTTGTCTCACATGCTTGCATCCTTCTTTGATGTAAATGTGATGTCTTCATACTGAAGGATGCACCCCTTTCATGTCCTTGAAATCCCAAGCAAATTCTTCGAGATTTTATTTCAAAAGCTGGCGTAGCTGCTTCTCTTCTTCATTTGAGAGGTTTTCATAGATCTAGATAGGCCAAACTCAATAGCCTTGGTGGTTTCAAAGGTTTACTAAACTAAGTGCACTTCCATCTAAGGTTGGCTTTCAGACACTTTGACCAAGGTTTCGAGAGGAATGTTAGTGGAGAACTGGTTTTTAATGGCATGGCTAATGAGTTCATCTTCATCAAGTTCCCCCCCTCTAAGAATAGCATCTACAGTATACATAGGGCAGTGTTATATAACTCATCTTCTTCACACTGCAACCATATAGGGAGATCATTATCAATGGAAGGTTGGGCTGGAGGATATAATGCTAGCTATTTAGACAAAAGCCCATTTTTTATAGTCATGTTTCCGGCCCAACAACTAATATAAGCATCTGCAGTGGCTAACCAAGGTCTCCCTAATATGAGAGGATAACCATTAAACTTGGTTTTTGGTTGCAGGACCAGGAAAAATGTATGATACTCCCAAGAGTCAATGGTAACCATAACATCCTCAAAAATTCCTTCCGGAGTGACTGTGGACTAGTCTGCAAGTTGCAGAACTATTGTGGTTTTCCTCAAATTCCCTTGGAGATTAAGTTTCAACATAGTTTCCATGGTCATGACATTGATGAAAGCCCCTAGATAAATCAGAGTGTTGGGGACTATGACACCATTTATATCCACATCAACAACTGGACTACCAGGGTCCAGGTACTTTGTAAATATCACCCTTCCTAGCATTAGTTCAGACATTTGTCCTACCACATTGATGGTGGGGGTATATCTCTTCCTTCTCCCAAGTTTCTTGAAGCACTTTTCTTTGATAAGCCTATTGTAAATAGAGACATCCTTAATGACCTGGAGGAGTGGTATATTTACACACAAATTTTCCAATTCTCCCAGGAGTTCAGTCTCCTCTAGGGTGTGTTGACTAGGGTGGATCAAGCACTCAAGAAAAGGAGGTTTTTGGATCTGAGTGTTACCTTCTTCCTTTTCCTCCTCAACCTCTACAGGTGGAGATGGAGGATGGTTGTCTTGGAGTACTCTTCCCGACCTGAGATTAACCTCATGTATCTCCACATCATAAGCTGGATAGGACATTTCTCCACTAGGAACCTATTGTGCCTGTTTGTTTTTCAGGTTTAGATTGGGTTGTGTAGGTATTTGAGTTAGCCTAGGTGGAGCAGCATGAGTAAGCTAAGGTTTAGGAATTAGAGAAGGTGGTTGATTTTGTTGAGGCCTCCACCCTTGGGCTGGATTTTTCCACTGAGGTTTTTGTGGAACATACTGTTGGAATGGTTGGTTAACTAGCTGAGGATGATATGAAGGGTTGTAAGGCCAAGTAGGAGGTTTAGACTAGGATGGGGGAATGGGGGTGTACCAAGGTTGCATGGGTGCGCTCTGATTGTTGTGATAATAAGAGTAAGGTGCACCTTGCATACATTTTTGATATGGTCGAGGGCCTTAAGGCCTTCTCTGGTTGATGAAACAGATTTGCTCTGGCATTGCTTCCCCACCTTGATATACAACCTTAAGTCTAGGTAAGGAGGGACACTTTTTTGTGGCATGAATCTCTTCACAGGATAAGAAAACCTTTATGACATTCAATGGAAATTCATTTATTGGGTTCTTCCAAGTACATCTAGGAAAAAATATGGCCAGGGCTCTCTCTGCTTCCTCTTGCTTCCTTTTGACTTGCATTGCGCCCATTTGCAAAGCAAGGGTGTGCAACATATCACTCTTGAATTCTTGTAGCATATTCCCAATCTCATGTTTGATGGAGGTGGAAGGGAAAGGGGTATTGGATGTACTTTGGCTAGCTCCACCCTTCTTCCTAAATGCCCTAAAATGGTTCTGACAGAAAATTTTGATTTTTTTATAGGGTTGTTGGTAGATATATCCTCCTCATAGCATATTCAAGGTTTCCATCATCTCTTCCCTTATCCCTCGAAGAAGTACAAGTTAAGTGAGTAAGGATAAAGAGTACAGTCAGCTCTCTTATAGTTCAATTAAAACCTCTCTTCATACTCCCCTAAGGATTCATCTGACCCTAGAGTCATCCTAAAGATCTCATCCTTAGTTTCCTTGGACCTACAATAGTCTTTGTATTTTCTGTTGAAGGTCTCCTCCATCTATGCCTAGGTAGTGATGCTATCCCCAGGGAGACCCATGAACCAGCGCAAGGTTGCATCCTTAAGGGTGGATGGGAATAGCTTCAACTTCTGATCATTAGAGGTGTAGTCATAATTCCTACAAACAACAACAAATTCAAACATCAATGTGTTAGGGTCCTCAGAGGTAAGTCCATGAAAGTGTGGAAGATTTGAGGGGCTAATGTTTTTCATCTTAGTTTCCCCATCTGCCTCTCTTATGGGAAAGGCTCTCTGGATCCCAACCATGGTTAAGATAGGTGAAGCAGGTCCCTCAGTTGGACTGAGGTAGTCTTCTTCTTCCCCAATAGGTTCCTCAGAGTATTCAAAAGGCTCTCCTATAGGAAGTTCAGTCTCACTGGCACCAAAAGAGTGAAGGGTGGCTAGGAGGTGATGTGGGGATTTTAGGTAAGATTTTTCTTTGAGTATTCCTAATCCTACGAGTCATGAAAATTATATATATTTTTTTTCAATATTTCTGAAATAACATGAAAAGAAAGGAAAGTAAAAAAGAATGCTTAAAAAAAATCAAGGCATCTACTAGACACCTCCCCGGCAACGATGCCAAAAAGTTGTGAGCCTTGATATTGCACCAAGAGTGCTGCAACTCCCAGGGGTTGCCCTACTTTACTTTATCAACCCGGGGTTGGTACAAAATTGGAGGTGACAGTGCTATATACACAACAGATGCATTCTGTTCATGTTATCCTCTTCTGCTTTACGAAGTGTGTTATTCCTTAAACTATGATAAAAACTGAAAAGTAAATTGCTGGAAGGAAATGATAGAAGGAAATATCTTAATTTGCAGAAAGGAAATGACAGAAATGAAACTAATTTAATGTGCAGAAAGTACACTGTAATATCCCAAAATCGGGAAAATCTACAATGTTAGGAATATCTTATAATATTCCCAAATTGGAGACCCAGCAATATGCAAATACAATAATGGAGTAGTAGTGACACTCAACTCATAGAAGTGTGAGAAAGATCCATGGCCATATTATTAAGTAATATCAGTAAAAAATGAATACAAGATCTTGAGGAAAATGTTACTCAAGATAGGCAATGCTCAGCCTCAAGAGACAAGTACATAAATCATGATAAAACACTACTATACAAGTGTGCCCAAGCTACGACTGCGCAGTTTTATAAGAGGAATTGAATAATAACATATGGAAAATACATGGATATACAAATATATGGCCCATACAACATTGGGAGTGAAGATCTCAGCTCCCAAAGACTACCTCCAGTCAATCCTGGAAGGATTGGCTTCAATATACAAAATCTGCAAAATGTCGGAGTTGTTGGGTAGCAGCAGCAACTCAAGAACTGGAAATGAGTGGAGAAGGCTGAAGATTATGCATCTGATGTAAATACCTCCTCCAATGGATATTTCCAGTGAAATTTTGATCCTATCACTGAATATCTCACTCTCCAAACATATCTGCAAAGCCCCACAGCAAATGCTCACTAGAAATAACGCAGTCACTGAAGAAAACTGCATTGTAGGGGCAAGGGAATGAGTTGGCCCAATGCCAAGATCTGTAATAAGCTCTGAAACCTTCCTGAATAGCTTCCCAAAAGAATGGAGACTCCCTCCTCTGAAAATCAGCTCCGGAAATGGTGTTGAGTTCCTCCATTGCAACACCCTACAACACAATGTTATACTTGAGCAAAAATAACACTGTAGCTGGAGGAGGTGGCTTGGCCTTGAGCCTGAATGTGGAGAATGAAGTACAGGATCCTTCAAGAGGCCTCTCTTATAAGGAGAAGGATTCCTAAGCAGGAGATCCTTGTGCTAAGCAGCACTGCAACTCAGCTAAACAGCTGGAGATTGCACAAATTCTGAATAGACCATAAAATCAATAATACATGACATGAGAAACAATGGCTGCCTTGCCCTCCTTTTAAACAAGTGAAAGCCCTCTCTCCATGGGTCCCACTCTTTAGGGTTTCCTCCACCAAATAACCCTCTTCCCATTCATATTGTGTTGTCTATCAAAGTGTTTTCCTCCTCCTCTCCCAGCATTGTTGACTTGGTCAAACTTGACCTTGTCTTCGTGCAAATGTCCCTTTTCAGACATAGGTGTGTGAAATCCAGCTCTTATGACTATCCCATTTTCTCATTTGATGGATTTTATTCTTGTTTTACTAATCATGGGCTTCCTTACCCATTTATTTAGTTGTTAGGTGATTAAAACAAAATTTTAATATTCCATTTAGCTATGTGCTAAAATGGGAATATTACAGTCCTCCCCTCCCAAATGTTGCTTGTCCTCAAGAAGCTGCAAGGATAGAACTGTAAAGCCTCCTCCAAAGGAATGGAGTCTAAAATTTCTTAAGGAACATCTTCCTCATGTGAATCCTCCATCTCCCAAGTAATCATCCATGCAAAATGAGTTACCTCCCAACATGGCAACTCCTAAAAATCCTCTTCCACCTTTGGCTTCAACAATGTAGGTGGGCTGAAAATCTGATCTTGGTAGACAAAATAGCCTACCCCATCCTATCCTCCTCTCCACTTAGGATAAGTGTAGAGTGTATGCTGATCCTGGGCTGCAATGATATTTCCCTCAAGTGGCAAGATGAAGATTAGACCTCTAAGGATCTCTCCTCCAACGTTATGAAACATGTTGGCCCAAATCATCTCATATGTGATGAGTTGGAAGTCATCATCATATGGAATCACATTCATCATATGTCTCACCTCATAAGGGAACAATTGTGCTATTGTGGTGGCCATACCATATCCCATGCTCCTTTTAGAACATGTAGTGCAAAGAGGGTGGGAGTTTTCTCCCTCCAAGGACACATTAACCCAATGTGTCTCTCCCCCAATCATGCTCCCAAGAAAATCATTAGCAATATCAACCAAGGGGACCATAAGAAGAATCATGCTGGCTGCCATGTGAAGTAAGGGAGAAGAAAAATGGTCCCTCAAATGTAGCCAACGTAGTTTGACTCTCAACTCCCATAGAAAATGAAATGATGGGTGGCCTCCCCGCCATTTTCTTGCTACCCCAATCTCCTCACAAGTCTCGAGAAAGTGAATGATGTAATGTGCAATGTGAGTATGTTTTCCATAAGAAATCTCCTCCCCATATCCTCTTAGGGAGTGATCATCCATAATGGCCTTATGTAGACTACAAAATCTAGAAGGAAGAACATTCCTCCTTTGAGAAAATCCCTGCACATATGTGGTTAAGAGATGCATACATATAGACAAATTACTATGAAAATCAACAATACTCTTACCATATGTTTTGCTCATATAAATGTAGTGGCTCATAGATGAGTCTCCCCTCATCCTCAAAGGGAAAAGAGTTGGTTGTGCTAACTCCTCCATCTTCACATGATCCATGAAGTGCCTTCTCAATTTCTTCAAGTGGTTCCTCCCACAAGAAGGAAAAAAATGTAATGTGGCAATCATGGTTTGCCCATGGTTCCTCCTGAAATGTACAACATGTAAAGTGGGGAGGATCATGCTCCCAATGGGAATCCCCAATCTCAAGCTCACTCTCCGAAAAAAGCTTCCCCTGAACATAAGCATATCAACAATATATGGCAGCAAGGTACAATGAAAACAAGTTGCCAAGTGACAACCGGAGAGTGAATCATAGTTCCACTCATGGAACTAGCGCAGTGCATCCTTTGCCTGCATCAACATGAGAAATAACAAGTGCTTTACCAGCCACTTGTTTTCTGCCACAGTCATCTCATAATATGGAAACATGAAGTTACAATATGGTGTTAATGGTGTACACCAAGAAACATGTGGCTTCCCCCACAAACCACCAAAAGGATAGCCAAAATCAATGCTACAAGTAGCTGCAAGTACATCTTCATACAATATGCAAGAAGGGATAATCCTTCTTGATACATCATGATGCTCAAATAAGGAAAATAATTAGAAGACAAAATATGAAATGATACCTCCTCCATCATGCACTTGAGATCTTGAGCTGAAATGGCTCAACTGGAAATTTCCCCTCACTTCCAAAGAGTAGGGAAGTGGTTGTGACCTCCTCTTCATTACCATCCGGGCTATGCATCTCTCCATATGCTGATATATGTCAGGCTGGATGAACTCCCAAGTGAACTCCTCCATCAAATGGAAATATGTATCAAAGTGCATAGAAGAGAAGTCCTCATGTGTTGCATGTAGTAGCTTCTCCTTGAGACTAGATGATCTAGTCAAGAAGATCCTGCCATAGGAATATATGACCACATCATCCACCATGTATCTATCATCTCCATCAGGGTCATCAAGAGTCATGCATGCACCAAGATCCTTGGATTACTCTACTAAGAGCTGAGATCTCCAATAAGGATAAATCCTCCTAAGAGACAGCGCTGGTGATCTGGCATGTGAAGCTCTACTCATGCTGCTGCCTACTACTTTGACATCCCTCATGCCAAAGTTCTCCTCTAAACTCTTCACCTTTCCAAAATCCAAGATCGGTGAATCCAAATACAAGATGTCTTCCATCAATGCTAGGTATGGTGGCCTCCTCGGTGGAATGCCTCCATGGAGTGAGACATCACTTTCAAGAGGGGACTGTACATATGGTTGGGCAACCTTGCCCTTGCCTTCACAGTGCAATGCAGTCTGCCTCCTTTTTGTACTAGCTCTCTGAAATAGAGAAGGGTGTGTTCCTCTCATCACATGATGCTGCTCTTCCTCCCTACCTTCTCCTTCCAGCTGTAATGCTGCTCACTAATTGTGCTTGGACCTTCATGTATGAGATCCTGGGGAAATTCTTGCAAGGTTGCAAGAATCCCTCTTCTTGGAGCAAGAGCTCCTCCTCCCTTTGCATGAGGTGCTAGATCAACTCTAGAAATGACAGCGTTGTTGCCCTCGGCCTCCTCAACAAGAATGGGCAACCCTCCAATGGTTGGATCCTCTTTTGGAAAAGGGATCTCTTTGCCTCCTTGTGTAAAAATACAAGATGAAGGTCTTGCCTCCAAAAAAGTATGATGCAAGATATCAACCTCCTCTATGGTTCTCTAAAGAGGTCTTGAGTCTATGGTGTCTTCCATCACATGCAAGGGTTTTGTTTGTTTAAGTTTGTTTGTCTCCTCCACATGTGTTTCAGAATCCTTCTCATCAATTATTTCCACTAAAGTTTTAATGAAATTTTCATCGGAAGAAGTATTTGTATTCTTTAAAGTAAAGGACTCAAATAACCACCATGCATGGACCTTACCTCCAAAGTGCAGCGCTACTACTCTGATGGCTTCATCTTCGGAAATCTGATGCTGCTACAAAAGGTGTCTAGCTCTTCCACCCAAACCCTGATTGAACATGTAGGGCAACTATCAAATATATATAGAAGAAATATATCCATATTATGCTGCTTTCTCCTCCTTACCCTGATCTTGCAAAACTCTATAAAAGTGATGTGATCTCTAAACTTCTGAGTTTGATATTCATACTCATGCAAGAAACCACTAAGAGTTCTCCTTGTAGGCATCCCTTCCTCTTCTCTTTCTCTTATGGTAAAAATAGCCATGTGACTGCGATGTGCATCATAGGGTGTGGCTGCATGCTCACACTCCTCATAAGAAAATCTATAGATTGACTCAATTTCAAACCATCTTGGAGATCCTGTACATATCTCCCTCCTTATATTCTTGAAATCTTCATGAATGCTCTGTACAGATCTTGGAAGAAGCTTTGTAAGCTTATCTTCCTTTTTCTCTCCACATAATGGAGTCTTCATCTTCTCTTTTCTTGATAGCATCATGGCTGAGATCCACAGGCTGAGCCAATATTGAAGCTTTTATACCACTGTAATATCCCAAAATCGGGAAAATCTACAATGTTAGGAATATCTTATAATATTCCCAAATTGGAGACCCAGTAATATGCAAATAAAATAATGGAGTAGCAGTGACACTCAACTCATAGAAGTGTGAGAAAGATCCATAGCCATCTTATTAAGTAATAGAAACAACAAATGAATACAAGATCTTGAGGAAAATGTTACTCAAGATAGGCAATGCTCAGCCTCAAGAGACAAGTACATAAATCATGATAAAACACTACTATACAAGTGTGCCCAAGCTATGACTGCGTAGTTTTATAAGAGGAACTGAATAATAACATATGTAAAATACATGGATATACAAATATATGGCCCATACAACATTGGGAGTGAAGATCTCAGCTCCCAAAGACTATCTCCAGTCAATCCTGGAAGGATTGGCCTCAATATACAAAATCTGCAAAATGTCGGAGTTGCTGGGTAGTAGCAGCAACTCAAGAACTAGAAATGAGTGGAGAAGGCTGAATATGTTGCATCTGATGTAAAGACCTTGTCCAATGGATCTTTCTAGTGAAAGGTTGGTCCTATCACTGAATATCTCACCCTCCAAACATATCTGCAAAGCCCCACAGCAAATGCTCACTAGAAATAACGCAGTCACTGAAGAAAACTGAATTGTAGGGGCAAGGGAATGAGTTGGCCCAATGCCAAGATATGCAATAAGCTCTGAAACCTTCCTCACTAGCTTCCCAAAAGAATGGAGACTCCCTCCTCTGAAAATCAGCTCCGGAAATGGTGTTGAGGTCCTCCACTACAACACCCTACAACACAACGTTATACTTGAGCAGAAATAATGCTATACCTGGAGGAGGTGGCTTGGCCTTGAGCCTGAATGTGGAGAATGAAGTACAAGATCCTTCAAGAGGCCTCTCTTGGAAGGAGAAGGATTCCTAAGTAGGAGATCCTTGTGCTAAGTAGCACTGCAACTCAGCTAAACAGCTGGAGATTGCACAAAGTCTGAATAGACCATAAAATCAATAATACATGACATGAGAAACAATGGCTTCCTTGCCCTCCTTTTAAACAAGTGAAAGCCCTCTCTCCATGGGTCCCACTCTTTAGGGTTTCCTCCACAAAATAACCCTCTTCCCATTCATACTGCGTTGTCTATCAAAGTGTTTTCCTCCTCCTCTCCCAGCGTTGTTGACTTGGTCAAAATTGACCGTGTCTTCATGCAAATGTCCCTTTTCACACACAGGGGTGTGAAATCCAGCTCTTATGACTATCCCCTTTTCTCATTTGAGGGATTTTATTGTTGTTTTACTAATCATGGGGTTCCTTACCCCTTTATTTAGCTGCCAGGTAATGAAAACAAAATTTTAATATTCCATTTAGCTATGTGCTAAAATGGGAATATTACAGAAACTAATTTAATCTGCAAAAGGAAATGACTGAAAAGAAACTAAACTAAGTTGCACCTAGCTAGGCCAATCAACTAAACACACCCTACTTATCCTCTGATCTATTTACCATGCTATCATGCTTCTAACCATGCAACTATTCATGATAAACTAAACTTGACAAAGTGTGGCTTGCAGTTTGGAGGAAAACGGGCTAAAGGTGCTAATGGAGGGCTGGCAGTGCAATATGCGGTATGCAATATCACAATCGCAATATTGCAAATCTAGAGGGGTAGTGTAATTTTTGTTCGGGAGCGGGAGAAAATTGTGAAATGCGATGGGATAACATGGCGGTGGGACCAGTGGCGGAGTACGACAGCGATGTCGCAATCAGTGTTGGGAGTGGAACGTGTTACGAGAACCAAGTAAAAGATGCGATTGCGGATGTGCAATGTAGCAGAGTACAGAGAGTTATCGCAAATTGGAATTGGGAGTGGTAAGTCTTAAAAAAAGGAAAAAGGTTGCGAGGTGTGATTTACGAAAATGCCAAGGTTGCAATGAGTCAGATGACGTGGCAGTGGGACTGATGGTGGAGCACAATACCAATATTGCAATCGACAGACAAGAGCGGTAAGTCTAAAAGGGAAAAAGGAAAAAGTTGTGAAGTGCGATTTGCGAAAAGGTGCAGTACAGTAGCGGGAGGTTCGAGGAGCAAAAGCGGAGGTCGAGTTCCAATGGTTTTCAAGCATTTTATGTTAAAACGAGTAACTCAACCATGACTAATAAAAACAAAGGATAAGTTCGGCTGAATGTTTTAAGTGTTTTTATGAATAAGAAGGTGGGCTGAATGGTTTAAGTGTTTTTATGAATAAGAAGGTGGGCGTGGTAGTGAGAATGAGTAGGAAAAAGAGGAAAGGGAGGGCGTAACAGTAGTGCGCATATTGTGAAGACAAATATGGAGAATGAAGTGGGGAGACACCACGGAGCTACTCTGGGGTTTTAACAATAATTCCTGCAATCAACCTGCTAACTGATGCGCAAAGAAACATACAAATGCATACAAATGCATACAAATGCAGTGCAATGGATGTTAGGTCCCCATATTACTAGTGTAGTCCCTTATTTTTATTAGTTTAGCCCTATTATTGTTATTTTTGTACCCCTGTAACCCCCATATTGTTATTATTGTTCACTTACATTATTATGGTTAGGTCGGCTAGGATTATATTGTGACCCCATGGACCCCTATATATAAAAGGAGGTTTTTTCATTTGTATCATCCAAGAATTATTCATTTATGTAATGTATTGGAGTTTTCCCCCTCAAAGTGGCTTATTTCTAAGGCATTGATCTCTCTTTTCTTATATTTTTGGAGCTGGTTTCATAACATTTGGTATCAGAGCTTTGGATTCTAGGGTTTCGATGCTCCAAACATGTCATCATGGAATTTTCGCTATAAATTTTTTTCTACGAAGGTTCAGAAGCGGAAATTTTTACAAAGTGAAGAAGAAATCCCGAGGAAAGTCTCGTAGAAATTTCGGATCTTGGTTCGCAATATTTTCGGAGATATGATCTATGGAAGTTATGGTTTTTTCAAGCTCCTGAATTTCATCTAAACAGGATATCGTGGAATTTTCACTATAACTTTTTTTCTACGAATATTAAGGAGCTGAAATTTTTACAGAGCGAAGCTAAAATCCTGAGGAACGACCTATAAAAATTTTAGATCTTGGTTTGCAATATTTGTGGAAGTTAGGGCTTGTTCAGGCTCCCGAATTTCATCTCAAAGAGGTGACCTTGGGAAAATCATCATAACTCTCTCTAAGCATCGAATTGGAATTATGTAAAAAGTTGCCACAAGTGCACATACTATAGTTTCTTTTATAGCAATTTCAAAGCCGAAGGAGGAAACAGTGAGATGTGGCACACCATACAAGTGCGCTATACTGAACCAGTCTACAATTAGGTCATTGTGGGAGATTCAACATAACTTTACCTTGAAGTATCAAAATTAGGTCAGACCTGTGGCATTCGAAAGAAGATACTACAAGAACGAATTTTAGATATTGAAGATCTGAAATTACAAAGATAATTTAGTTTCAATATTGAGCTCCTCAAAAGCAAGAAAAAGGTGTGTATTTTTTTCGAATTACATAAGTCTTGTTTGAAAAATCAGTTTTAAGTGATTCCAAGGGCCTATTGAGCATATATATTAGTATTATGTTCTAAAATGTCTCCCAAAGAGAATTCAACACCCATTAAGCCCTCAGAATAATTTACTATGACTAATGAAGATGAAGAATTGCAACATGATCTATCAAAATTACAAGAGAAAGTGCACCAAATTTCGCTCTCGCAAAGAGCAACAAAAAATGAAATGGAAGTTTTGAAGAAAGGCATGGAAGTGAAGATGGATGGTTTGAAGAATAATATGGATGGTTTGAAGAAAGGCATGGAAGCTAATCTGAATGACATGGAAGAAAAAATGAAAGACAAAATGGAAAACATGAAGAATGATCTAAAATTAGACATGGAAGGTTTGACAAAGTTGATACAAGAAATGATTCCTAATGGTGAAAATAAAGTAGAAGAAACTCATGCTGAGAACAAAATAAATGTTAATCATGATTTCATAAACTCTAATGTTTGATGGAAGAACGACCATATTCCAAAGATGGATATGAGGAAGTTGGATGGCAAGGATCCCGTAACATGGATACTACAGATGGAGCAATATTTTGATCTCAATAATGTGAAAAACACACAAAAGGTACGCATTGCAACTTTACATTTAGAACAAAATACATTTGTATGGTATCGATGACTTTGCTCCCATAAAAAAATTTTCACTTGGTCAATTTTTACGGAGGAAATGATAGTACATTATGAGGATACAAAGAGCAACACCTTCTTTAGCCAATTGATAAATCTCAAACAAAAGGGTTCAGTGGTGGAGCACATCGAGGACTTCCAAAAATTGAATATAAGGGTAAATGATATTCCAGAGGAACACGATATTGATGTCTTCATAGGGAATTTAAAGGATAACATCCAACATGAAGTTTGCGTTTGGAAATCTAATTCATTAGAGAAGGCATTCAATTTGGCAAGAAAAATTGAATGTAAAATTATGGCGACAAGGAAGCCTACCACTCACATCTATAAATATGGAAGTGTTGGTACTCCTAGACTTCCACAACCTACAAGGTTGACACCACAACAATTGGAAGAAAAAAGAGCAAAAGGGCTTTGCTACAGTTGTGATAGAAAATATTCTAAAGGTCATAAGTGTGCTGAGAAGAAATTATTTTACATAGATTGTGAATAGGAGGAAGAAAATGAACAAGAAACTTCAAAAGAAGAGGATATACACCAAGAACTAACCCTAGAAGAAGAAGAAGAAATGAGTCCGACCATATCGTGTAATGCATTAGCAGGAGTTACCACTCCTCAAACTCTCAAGATAGAAGTACATATCAAGAATAAAAAGGTAATAATGTTGATTGATTCAGGTAGTAATATTGGGGCCCTTGTTTTGAAAAACCTGTTTTGAATATTTTGAATTTGGAATAACGGACATATTTTGGGGTTGCGGAATGAGGGCACATGGCAGCTGCAACCAAGTCGCAACTACAACAAATAGCGAAGCTACCGATGTTGCGAGGGAACAGGCACATAGCTGAGGAAAGTAGATGCATGGGGATATACAGCAGAAGACAGAAAGCAGAACACACAGATAACAAGAGAGAACCTGGAAGCAGCTGAAGAAGAACAAAAAGAGGAACTAACAATTGCGGAAGCGGGTGAATAAATAACAGTCACCCGGCTGAAAGAAAGAGGATTACGACAGAAGGATTACAGAGCAGCTGAAGGAGATCATGCATGATACCTCCGTAGTTCCTAGGTTTATCTATTCTCATTTCTGTTCTGCAAAGCATCTATACTCGACTTGTAAGCTCTCATTGTAGAAGCTATGTAATTGTGGGGTTGGCAAAAGAGATTAATATAAATACAGGTTGCTGTCTCATTATGTGGTTCAAATTCATGCATGATGATTGGGATGATTTAAAATTTTATTGGCTTAATATCTGTATGCTTTCTACATGTTCTTGTGTATATGATTCTAGCTATTCAATCGATACATTGTCAATCCTGAGTTGCGGATCCGTCCCTTGCTATTGATCTATTCCCCTTCTGCATGTGGTTGCGGCACGCCTCGGGTGAGACTCTCTGCTCCCCGGAGCAGGGTGATAATGCCAGCGTGATCCTAGACTACAGCGGATTCCTTTGTTGGCCACAACTCCTGAACTTGGGTCTTGCCCGCGAGACCTGATTCCTCGCCAACAAGTACCCATAATTTTATTCATTGTAAGGTAGCCAAGGAATTAAATTGTTTCCTATACCCAGCACCAGAATGTCAAGTGATGGTTGCAAATGGAGGAAATATAAATTTCTCTGGAAAATGCCATAATATCAAGATAACCATGGGGGAATATGTCTTGAATAGTCCAATGCTTTCCATTCCAATGGGAGGTGCTGATATTGTACTAGGAGTACAATGGTTACAAACTTTGGTGACGGTAGCTTTTAATTTTCAAGAACTTTTCTTGAATTTTTTTTTGAAATGAAAGGAAATCGAATTACGGGGTATCACAAGGAAGCCAAGAAAGATAATAAGCTTAAATGTCATGACAAAGCTTCTGAAGAAAGAACAATGAGGCATAATTGCACAATTATGCTCACTAGAAGTTCCAACATCAAAATCATATATTTCTTTTGATCTCCAAAAAGTCTTGGAAAATTATTCCAAGGTGTTTGAAACTCCCAAAGGACTCCCACCAATTCGTGATCATGATCATGCTATTCATTTGATTCCTGAAAGTGTTCCTCCAAACATTAGGCCATATAGATATCCTTATGTCCAAAAGAGTGAAATTGAACGTATGATTGCAAAAATGTTAGAGGCTGTTATAAGTCAACCTAGTCAAAGTTATTTCTCTGCTCCAGTAGTATTGGTGCATAAGAAGGATGGATCATGGCGCATGTGTCCAGGTTATAGGGAGCTCAATAAGCTCACTATTAAATATAAATTTCCCATTCCTATGATTGATGAATTATTGGATGAATTAGGCACATTTTATTTTACCAAGCCAGATCTTCATTCAGGATATCATGAAATTAGAATGAAGACTGAAGATATTCTGAAAACAACATTTCAAACTCATGAGGGTCATTATGAATTTTTGGTCATGCCTTTTTTCCTTACCAATGCACCTTCTACATTTCAAGGGTTGATGAATTCCATTTTCAAACCCACCCTTAGAAAATTTGTGCTAGTATTTTTTGATGACATACTAATCTACAACACGTCTTGGAAGGATCATGTCAACATGTTGATAGGGTGCTCAAACTATTGGAGGAGAAACAACTATATGAAAAAAAATTCAAATGTTTCTTTGGAGTACAAGAGGTGGAATATCTAGGTCATATTGTATCTCATGAGGGTGTTAAGGTAGACCTTAACAAAATTAAAGCCATTAAGGAATGGAAAGTCCCCGCAACCATAAAGCAGTTGCTAGTATTCCTCGGGTTAACAGGGTATTATCATAAGTTTTTTAAGAATTATGGGAGAATAGCAGCACCTTTAACAACATTATTGAAGAAAGATGCATTTTCATGGACTCCTGAAGCAACTAAGGCCTTTGAAAATCTTAAAGAGGCAATGTGCCTAGCACCAGTCTTAGATATGCCAGACTTCACAAAAACATTTATTGTGGAATGTGATGTCTCAGGAAATGGAATTGGTGTTGTTTTAATGCAAGAAGGAAGACCTATTTCTTTTGAAAGTCGTCCAATCAAAGGAAAGTATTTACAGAAAGCTATTTATGAGAAGGAAATTTTGGCAATACTACATGCACTAAAGAAATGGCGGCCTTATCTAATGGAAAGGCACTTCAAGGTAAAAACTGATCATGATAGTCTTAAACACTTTTTGGACCAAAGATTATCTTCAGAAGAGTAGCAAAAATGGGTCACAAAGATGTTGGGTTATGACTTTGAAATCATCTACAAAAAAGGGAAGCTAAAAGTTGTTGCAGATGCACTCTCAAGAAAGGATGAAGAGGTGGAAGCATTGCTTAGTGCAATTTCTATTATCCAACCAGATTGGATAACCAAAGCAAGGGATGAATCACTAGAAAATTTGGCACAATTTCCGACGGCCAAATCGTCACTATTCCGACACACAGTCGTCGCAAGAGAGACAGTTCGAGGACGGGAAAAACGTGGTTTGTCATGCGGTCGCAATTCCGACGCATTTACAAAGTGTCGCACTACCGACACTTTTTCCGTTGCTTCCAAACATGCATCGCTCTTCTGACGTTTCCCAAACCAATGTTTGTAAAGTGTCGCCATTCCGACGAAATTTGGTCCGACGTTTTTAACGTCGCTCTTCCGATGTTTGTAAAGTGTCACCATTCTGACGAAATGTCATTCGACGTTTTGAACGTCACTCTTCCGACGTCTTTATACTGTCGCTCTTCCGACGTGTCTAAACTGTTTCATTTTCGACGCCATACAAAAGTGCCAGAAGACCGACGCTTTCCAGAAGTGTCACAATATCGACGCCAGGAAGAATTGTCGCAATTCCGATGAAATGTGGTCCGAAATTTTGAACGTCGCCCTTCCGACGTCTTTGTGCTGTCGCTCTTCCGACGTTTCTAGAACTGTCGCAATATCGACAGACGTCACAAGACCGACGAAAATGGAAATCGTTCAAAACGTTAGAAGAGCAACGCTTACAAGGCGTCGGTATACCGACGGCGGTTTCAATTTAAAAAAAAAAAATGAAACTTTAAAACAGGACAGTAAATCTCCAATATTTGTTATCACAATAAGAAATCAATGATCAGTGATCACGTCAAATTTTCCTCGTAGCGTGACGGGTCTAATAAATTTTATTGTAAAGGTTGCTGGCCAGTGACAACTGGCGCAACATTGAAGGAAATGCATTAAAGAAAATTAATTAGGCTGCGAACTCCAAGCCAACTGGAAACAACCCTGATAATTTTCCTTACCAACTTCCAAGTTGTGACTCGGGCTTCAGACTCCAAAGCTAAGAATTTTCTTTTCATCGTGTTGGAGAAGAGAACTGCAACCTGCAGCAAAAGAGCAATTCCTCAGTCTCACTACTCAGGACTCAGAGTCATTCCTTGCTAACATGGTATGTGGAAATTTTGATAAGATAAATTTCTTCACCCTCGTTTTTACTAAATTTATTCTTTTGAAAAGGGCCTGGTTCCATTTCAGAAATTTTCAACTTTCGACTTCTAGAATTTGTACATATGATTTTTGGACTGAGGTTTTGTTATTAATGAGGAGATAGTGTCTTAGTTCTATCTGTATAAAATAATTGCCTCTTTTTTTTCTTCATGTTCAGGGTTTTTGATTTTATCAAACCCTATCTCTCTTTTAAGCATGCCTGCAAATTAATATATTCCAGGAATGTACACAATTCCAGGCTTCATGTACAACATATTGTATCAACTATATTTTAACAAATGAGCTACATGCCCATATAGTGTTACAGATTACAGGGCTTCATTTGGAGAATAAATGATAAGCCTGGCAGCACTAAATCCAAGTAATTTTCCTCATCCCTTAAAAGACACCTCTAAATATAACTAGAAATTTCAAATAGTTGGTAAAGGAAAAGTACAAAGATATAACAGATATGTGTTGAGCCAAAAACCTGTGCATTCACAGCAAAACTGGGATGGATAAAACTTAAAAACAATTATGGACTTTGACAAAAAATCATCTTATGCATACAAAATGAAAGAAGCATTGGCATACTACTATGTTTACAAATTTAAGGACAGGCAGAGTGAGTCTCCGGGAAACACAGTTTCATGTGGAGACCTTAGATCCTTGTACCCACAATATCTAGTGACTTAAAAAATGATTGCCAAAACAATGCCTTTGCTATGCATGTAAGAACACCACCTATATAATGAGGGAGATGTAATATTGTCCAAGAAGCAGATTTATACAGAGTGGTCCAAGATTGTGTATTTATGGAAGATACAACTGATTTTGGCATGAAACATGTATCCAAGATTTCAATGTGGCCTTATTTCAGAGCCCATTGATGATTTACTATGAAACCTAAACTTTCAAAACAAGCACATTGAAATCACAGGATCTCCATCACGAATATCATAAATATTAACTGTATTTTTGGCACTGGCAGTAGATACCATAAGAGGCCCACATGGCCTATACCACCAATGTTGATTCTCTGGCACAACATTTGCAAAGCCAAAATTTCTCCCTAAGACATCCCTCTCTGCCAAAAATGGAGAGATGGTACTGGATGTTGAAGTGAAGGCCTATGATTTAGTATGGAATGCCATAATTTATTTATTATAAAAGCCCCATGAATAGAAACCTGAGTCCATTGTACAAACTGCAGATGCTGCCACAACATATTTACCAGAGCGACCATCTGAACCAGCTGCTCTGATCAACCAACAATCACCCCACATGTTTGGGGTAAGCCCATATGGAGCTTTATATTCAACCTTCTCCTAGAGATTGGAAAAAAACAATACTGAGTATTACTCATACATCAACTGCCCTTTATGTTAAGGGAAAATTTAAAGAGTGCATAAATATTCTTGAAATCCCAACGATAGTTTCTAGAAAATTTCAACATTCTTTGAAATGAGCTACATCCTATTTAAACTACATCAAATATTTAGGCAAATCATTTTTTTAAATAGAAATTGGTGAATTTTATTTCAAATATAGAAATTTAAACCATGAGAATAATCTAACCCCTAGGCTTTTCCCTATTTCTAATAGAAAATTCCAAAATGTATAAATTATAACACCCATAAACCCCAAAATTAAGTACAATAATTAAAACCTCCACACCTCTGAATTTGCTATACCGTGAAAAGAGCAGCATCCATCATCATGGGAAAGCAAAACCGATTCTCCTTCTGATACAAACCAGCCTACAGTAGATGTCTTATGGCTGAGTTGATTCAATCGATCACAGGAAACCTCTTCAGTTTCTTCAATATTGCCAAAATGCTCTGGCTTGTTTTCCTTATCATCATCAAAGTCCATATTTTCATCACATTGAATTAGTTGGGGTTCATTACGATCAGGTCCAGTGCCTATTGCAGAGCTCCGGACATCCAATCCAATATTGGAACTACCATACCCGTTCCCATTAGAGATTTTAAATCCTGCTTCTGGCTTTAATTCGGTAAGTTCAAGAGCACTAGAACTGGATTCAGTTGATTTAGACTTGGTATAGTTGTCCTCTAATTTGTATTCCGATACAACATTATACTTGTGCTTCAACGCAGACAGAAATTCTGCAGCAATGGGATCTTCATCTATGGGGCTTATGGATCTGCCCTCAAAAGCATCCCGAATATCTGATTCATTTTCATTCAACCGATCATGCAAATCCACCCTCGTCTTCAGCACAGCAAGCTGAACTAAAGGCCGATTTTTCAGCAATTTATGGTGGGGGTAAAGCCTGTCTTCCAGATCTTGACTATTTAAGTGTTTAATTGGTTTTTTCAGAGACCTGACCATAGAATCAAATGAATCCTGCGAATCCTGCGAATTAATAAACAATAGTAAGGCCATTATTTATTGGTTTGAAATAATAAACAACATGCAACAAACCCGCATAATTAGTAAATTATTTAAAGACAATGTTGGCAATATGTTTCCTGTATCCTATTATATGATTGTCCTTGATGGCAAGCTCTGTATTTAATGGAGAATCTATATAAATAAGGACGAGTTAATTCATGTGTGAACATATGTATGCATCCTGATGAAGGATAATTGACATTCGTAAGAAACCCTGTGCTCTGTATGTTGATCGAGGAACCAATGTTAATACAATTGACAGTGTATCCAAACTGGTAGATAGTGGAGTTATATATATTCGTTAAATATATGATGGAAGGGTCTACGCTATTAGTAACGAGCTGACTGGCTTTCATGGAGAAAGGAACGAGGAGCGAGAGCAAACCAGTTATAATGCGAAAGAATTAAAACACAGTATTTGGCATTGAACTTTCGGTGGAACACGGACTAACCCTTTGGAATCATGAACAGAACCTGGAAGGAAAGAGGTGGAACATAAAAAATGGAAGCGCGACAGAACCTTGTGTGGAAGAGCGGAACCGTGACCAAGAAAACAGTAAAGGTGGTTTGTGGTTTCTATCACACAACCTTCGACGGGCAAGCAGTTTTCAAGAGGTTGGGAGCGATTCCATAGAACGCGCGACACATGTCCTTGTACGACTCCACAAAACCGCTTGTCACTGCGCGCCATCGCACGTTATTGCTCGACCCAGGATGCCCAACGATATTGATAAGCACCGTTGATCTGGGAAGGGGTCATCGGACGGTGTTCATTTGCTATAGATGCGCGAAAGTTACCCAAGGTACGACGCGCCATCACGCGTTATCATCCATGCATCATCAACGAACGATATCCGTCGGATCATTTGATGCCGAGCGATGTGTTCTCCGCCGTCATATGGAAACGATCGTAAGCGATGGGCCCCAGTTTTTTAAATTATATTGATTGGGCCATCGATTATGTATGTGGGGCCGGAACCAAAGGTCTATTTAAAAGCCTTTTGATAAAAGCACTGGTTATTACTATAAAGTTCTATTATATATTTAATTTCCAAAGGTTATGAATAATATTTATTTAACAAATTCCACGAATTTGATAAATAAAAGAAATAAAACCATCAGCGGCATGTTATTGGTACTTTACCTTGGCTATAGTATTATTTGGCGGAGATAGAGATTACCTTTGGGACAATTCGAGCATGGAAGAAAAAAGATCGGGATTTCAATTTGGATTGGTTCGAATTTTAATAATACCATTAGTAATTGAATGGTTTTGACCCATGGTTTCAATAAAGGCGAAAACTATATAAGGTGATGAGAATCATAGTACGAGGTGTGCATGCAGAGGCATTGTAAATAAAAATCTCTTTATGAGATCTACATGATCGAACTCTGTTGTCTGATAACTCTGAACCCATGATGCACCTATGGAGTTGATTGAGGAAATGAAAAAGCTCTAGGAAGATCAGAAAAGAAATAATAAAGATCTGATGCAAGTCTGATGAAGAAATTGAAGAAATTCGGTGGATCTGAGGGTTGAAGTCTTCTGCATAGAAGTGGAAGCTTTCTGCCAGTTCAAGCTGGTGTTAAATCAGGGGGTCGAAGCTCCCTTCCAGGAGAGGCTGGAGAACGAGAGAAGGTTAAAGCCTTCTACAGGTTGGTTCCTGCATGCTGGTATGAGTCTGCGCCAGCACAAAATTGTAAGATGTTTTCTTTATAATAAATATTGAAGACTGAGACGACAGAAGTGGTGGTTTTCTCCCAAATTGGGTTTCCACCTTAAATATTGGTGTTCATATGTGTTCCTTTTGTGTAATGGCTTATTCTGTTATTTCTTTTCACATTTTTACTAAAAGAATGATGCAATAATCTAAGTAAAGAATTAACAGCATAATAAGATCTCTGGTGAAAATTTTTCAGTCAGCCCTAAATACTGATTCACCCCCCCTCTCAGTATTTTTCCCAATAGACAATAATTCCTACATATTAAAATATAAAGTTATAACATACCCGCTCATACTCGAACATAACATCTGTATCAATATTCTTCTTTTGTATCTTCTTGATCTTCATCCAACTTATCGACATCTATATCAACATCTGATTCAGAAACGATGTTGAAATGATCGACCATGTCATCATCATCATCAATTATGTCATTTTCAATAATATCCTCATCGACATCCTCATCAATAATTGTTGCCTCATCTCTTATGCCTGGTTCATATTCTAAGATATCTTCTTCATCTGTCAATGCATCTTCCTACTCATCTGCCACTGCATCATCTTCTTCTTGATCAATATCATCTTCTTCCTCTACAGTATACTCTACTGGCCTTCCTCTTGGATCATATCTAATAGCAAATGACCATTCGTTCTCACCTGGAACCTCTGAGTAAAAGACTTGTTCGCATTGGCTTGGAAAAACATAGAGATCTTTTCTTGCTTCAAACTGCGATGTTTTAACCATTGGAAATCCATTGTCATGTTGAATAAGTGTTCTATCATCATCACGTACATTCATTTGTAGCCTATACCATTTGACGTCGAACAAAACTATTTTGAAGGAATTAAAGTCACACTCAACTATATCATCTAAGAACCCATAATATCTATTTTCAGATTCTCGAGGATGTCTGTCACTCCTGGAGGAAACATTAGTGACCTGGAATACTATAGTTATCCCACTATCAGAAGTTTTCCTGTTATCATCCAACTATTTAACGCGAAATTGACGACCATTGCACCACATAGCCTTGTGGTGTTTCAACTGCAATATGCCAAACATGAAAAAGATGCATTCTCAATTAATAATTAAACATATAATTTACACATCATGAAAATTAACTGAAAAAATCAAAATTCTTGTCACATTATAAATATAGTATAAAATAAGTAATGAATAAAATAGGTGAATTAATTGCTTACCTTTCTATCTTTCAAACCATATGCTAAATCGATTTCCCTGTCCGTAACGTTCCCATCTCCACTACGATACGCTTCTCTAATCAATTCAGACAGTAGTTGCCATGATAACCTACCGTCATTACGTGCTTTACATGTTTCAATCCATTCACTCATCCACTCAAGATTGTTTGCAATGTACAAAAGTAGTGCCTCATAATCTTGAGCACCTGAATAAAAAAACAATAATTCACCAATATTAATAAATATTACTTATAACCATGGTAAATTATATTAATTAGTAAAATATGAAAGAATAAGAACTAAATGAATATAATGATCATATACAAGATGTAAAAAAATGAAACATTATATGTATTATACATAATAAATATTTTACCTCTCACTTTCTTCATTCTACCTTTTCCCAACAGGTGCTCCTCTTCAAATTTTTTGATGGAGTTCACATCCCAAATGCAATCCACCGCCTTCATGGCTGACGCAGCTAATTTAAAAAGATAATGAATAATATACACCATGGATTGATATACCACATATCCCTCCACCATATAACCCTCAGATCGTGCTCTTTGTTTAACCAAAGCCTTCAAGGATTTCAGGTGCCTCTTGACCATCCACATTGACCTTGTGTGTACTGGTCCACACATTTCAATCTCCTCAACTTGGTGTATCAAGTAGTGTTCTTGTGCATTGAAAAATGTTGGAGGTAGATACTTTTGCATTTTACACATTAGCCGAGGAATTTCTCTCTTCCAATACTTTATTTCATCTTGATGGATTTCTTTCAATGACAACCATATGCAAATCATTACGCAAGGTTATTTCAATGAAACATAATATATATTTCATTACAAGTAAATTAATACATCATTTCATCAAGTACGAAAAGAAATTGTAGCAATTATATTTTTCGTATAAATCAAAACTACTTACCTCATGTATTTACTAAGACCATATATAACTTGTTTGACATTGTTGTCGAAGTCGTTTGGGAGAGATACAGGTAGAACATACTATAACAATAAAAAATGAATCGTTATTGGTTTCCAAATTAAACAGAAAAAAGGAAAATTTAAAATATGTATTCAAGCAATAACAAATAAAAACGTATACCAAAAAAATTACCTTAATAAAGGTATGCCAATCATGTGTTTTCACCCCACTGAAGTCACCTTTCTTCGTTAAGATATTATTTATGTTTGAAGCAAAACCTGTTGGAAATTTAATTCTTCTAACGACCTCTTTTACATCATTGCTTTTTTGTTCTGTTAATAACCATGGAATATTATTATAATTTCGACCTCCATTGTTATTTTATCCGTCGATCACACTTTTCATTGCATGATTTGATTTCTCAATGTCAGCAAAAATTTTGTCAATTTTATCTCTATCATGTGCACCATCTATGGTTCGCCATAACATTTCCGTCACATTCTTCCTAACATGCATTGTATCAAACAAATGAGCTATTTTTAGGTCCTCATAGTAGGGAAACTTTGCGAATTGAGAAGGATAACATTTCATTCCAGGTGGAAGTACAATATTAGTACCTTCACGACGACGATGACCTTGATATCAAAGAATAAAATAAATCAGAACAATATTAATTATAAAATACAATAAAATAAATTCATTAGTTAAAACAAAAATTCCAAACATTACATAAACAAATAATATATATATATATATATATACACACAAACTACGTACCAGCTGCTCGACGATTATTAATTCTGTTATATTCCAACATCCACAACTGAGGTTTCATTCTTCGTGGTTTTAATCTAGTTTCTTCTTTATCATTGAAAAGATGTTTTTCAGTAGTACGATACTTATGGTTCCTAGGGAGGAAGTGCCTAAACTCATCAAACACCATCTTTTTTAAGTCTGGAAAATGACGATACTTCATCTTAGGGCCACAAACTGGACATGAAAATCTACCCTTTGTTTGAAGACCTGCAATAGATGGATCAATAACAATTAATATACTATGAGATCATTTTTAAAACATGCAATATGGTATATCTAATTTAGATAATTATGTATTATATTAAAGTGCAATGAAATATTACATACCAAAAACATGTGTTAGTCCTGGGGCATCATGAATTGTCCATACAAGCATTCCACGACATTGAAATCTCTTCTGCTTGATTGGTTTAGTGATGTCATACATAGTGATGCCATGCCATAACTGTATTAGCTCATCTATAAGAGGCTCAATATATACATTCATATCTTTGACCTGGTACTTACCTAATTGTTCAAAATTACGGTACATAATAATTACTCCCATGATATATGTATATATAAGTAAGTAAATAAATAAAATATATATTTATGCAAACAACGAGAGAAATGAAAATGTTACATTCAAAGAAACAATGTATCAAATACCTGGAATAATCATAGTCAACATTATGTGCTCCATCTTTATTGACATCCAAGGAGGAATGTTATTGTTGATAATGAAAATAGGCCACAATGAGTAAGTAGATCTAAGCTCTCCGAATGGATTAACACCATCAGCTGCCAATGAAAGCCTGACATTACGAGGTTCATTTTTTAAAATCTACATATTTTTCCTCGATTTCTCTAAATGCAAAACCATCTGCAGGCATTCGAAGAACACCATCTCCACTTCTATTCTTTGAATGGTAATCCATAAACTGTGCTATGCTGTTACACCTGAACATTCGCTGCAAACGTGTAATTATGGGAATATGACGAAGAACCTTTTGAGGCACCTTTTTGGTTAGTTGATCTGTTCGATATCTACTGGTACCACATTTCGGACATTCTGTTTTCAACGCATGTTCTCCGTAATATATAATATGATCTTTAGGACATGCATCTATAGTGTTATATTCCATGCCAAAGTGTTTCATAATAGCACGTAGATCTCGATATGTTCGAGGTAAAGTATTTGGAGATGGTAACAAATATTCACCCAACAATCTACAACAAAAACAAAAAGTAGTGTCTTGTAAAGATTATTAATCATATATATATATATATATATATATATATATATCATAGTTATTAAAACAGGAACCAGTGACCGGATCGGTGGAGCTAATGAACCAGGTTTCGAACCGGAACCGGTCTAATCGGTAGCGGTCAGATCTCAATGAACCGGTTTAAAAAAAAATACATTAAATAATTATTTTTTAATAAAATGAAAAAAAAAAAAATATTTTTAAGATTTGCAACCATGATTCCAAGCCAATAGAGACAAAATATGAAAAGTTTGCTCATTTATATACCATGCAAAGGTGAATATATCAAAATGGCACCAAATGCAATACATATCATCAAAAAATACATAAGCAAACTTGTTGAAGTAATGTATGAGGTTTCTCTTATATTATTCACTGTGTTTTATTGCTGAGTTAATATTATAATATACAATTTGTCCCTGCTCAGATCTTTTGTCAATTCATTGTATCAGCCTTAAAGACAATTCTGGGTTCAGTATATATATATATATATATCAGACCAGCATTTTGAAGATCTTGTATTCTTCATTATCTATGTTTGCTTGCCAATAAATTTCGAGAAAAACATCTACAACACTTAGAGGTATTGAATTGGTTTATGAAACCCACTATTAGTGCTATTTGTAACAAGTTGAGAGAGCATTACAACTTCAGCAGTCTGCTCACAATGTGTTTGACAAAATTTATCACTGAAAAGATTCATTAAAACCCAGAAAACTCAGTAGCTAGTTTAGTGCATTTCCAAGCTGGAATTTTCTAGTGGTCAATTTATTATTGCCAGTCACATTTTCATTAGGTTGCATGTTGTTGTCCCTTGAGTGGCGTCAGACCATTTGCATCAGTCTTGATGCCATGATCAAATTGCTTGTATTCTGTGTGAAAGGTTTTGTATTTATGCTGCTGCTATGTGTGAGCAGAGAGAGAGGGTCTGACAGTTCCTAGCTGAGTGTGAAATAAGGTTGCTGCTGATTGTTTTGAGAACAGAAATTGTCATCAAGTACACTTGATGAGTTGCATGTTGCCAGGGATTTTATGCTAGCCAGCCTTGTATTTATCAGTCATCATGTGTATTGTTGCTACTATAAGGTGTTGAGTATGAGTTATTAGACAAGTTTGTTGCTAGTATAATAGAGGAATTTGCAGCTTGTGGAGGAGACACTGAGGAATTTTCAACTCATGGAGGAGCACCTAACCGGCCGGTTAGGTCCTGTTAACCGGCCAAAACAGGTGAGAATAGGCTATTGACCGGGTTGCAAGGCCGGTTCCAACCAGCAGCCGTCCTGACCGGTCGGTTTTGATAACTATGATATATATATATATATATATATAAGTTATTATTTTACACATTTATTACAACTAAAAAAGGGAAAATAATCAACATTTACATATATGTGATCATATATACATATTGCATACCTTAGGAGTTGTGTCATACATCTGTTCGACAAATTATTCATAACCTTTAAGTTCACCAGCAACAATAGCAGAGAGCTGGTGAAATTAAAGGTTATGAATAATTTGTCGAACAGATGTATGACACAACTCCTAAGGTATGAAATATGTATATATGATCACATATATGTAAATTTTGATTATTTTCCCTTTTTTTAGTTGTAATAAATGTGTAAAATAATAACTTATATATAAGTTATTATTTTACACATTTATTACAACTAAAAAAAGGGAAAATAATCAACATTTACATATATGTGATCATATATACATATTGCATACCTTAGGATTTGTGTCATACATCTGTTCGACAAATTATTCATAACCTTTAAGTTCACCAACAACAATGTAGCAGAGAGAAGAGTTGCATTTGAGTGTTCAAAAATTCGTTCACTTGACCTTTCAATCAGAGGTACATCATAAATACCGTCACTGTTATCTCCACCATCATCATCTGACTCACCATACAAGTCTTGGAGCATTTTATTTGTCCCATCATTAATGTGAACTGTCTCATTACTGTCATCATGATCTACCTCCATGGGATCATTAAAATTACCTTCATCATTCGCTTCATGTTCTTCACCTTGTACAACATCATTTCCAATACTAATATTTGTTGCAATATTCTCTTGTACCGGTGCAACATCATCTAATCTACTATTATTTAGCTGTGGAAGTTCGTTGATCATCTGCAAAAAGTTTTGGGGCAACTGTGCCTTTATGAAAATTACAAACATTAATAATTAAACATTAGTGCGCATATAAAAAATATTAAAATAATATAAAATTTTACGATATAATCAAAATGAAGATAGATAATTAATTACCACGGGACAATAGTCATTCGATCCACCATGTTCAAATTCCATTGTGGATTGGTTGTGTTTGATATTATGTTTTTACTGCCCGTAGTTGAATTTTCGCACAAAAAATTATCAGTCTAAAGTGGAGCAATTTTGCGATGTTTCTTTTGCTTCCTATTGTGAATTATTTCGCTCAGAACTCTACTCGTTGTAACAGAGGTCTTGGGCATAGAACAGGGGACTTGGGTTTTTTGGAATCAAACTTCAGGTTAAGATGCTCATCTGAAGAATGGCACAGTGAGCCTTAGCATGGAGTTGGGAGTACCAATTTGAAGTGCAGGTAGGGAATTGTACAATAGACCAGTTAGATTTCTGGACCCTAATACAAAAGTTTCTTCTTCTTTAAAAACGTGTTTCTCCTTTTCTGTAACCAATGTGGCTCCTGTTCTTGTTTCAATTAGGGATGGATGAGCATTTGTTATTGCTCCAGATGATCACACTCTGGGTAGCCCTGGAGGCTATTTAGGGGTGATGAGTCCAATAGGTCTCAATGAACTGTTGCCCTCGCTGGGGAATACTATTGCAGTGGAATTTGATACTATTTTGGATGTTGAATTCCACGATACTAATGGAAACCAGTACCTCCAGCTCCAGTACTTGTTCACAAAATAAGGTGAATTGCAGGCATTGCAATAGGAGGTGTTGTTGTTATTGCATTGGCCACTAGATTGTTTGTCTGGTTCTGTTACAAGCGCAGAGTATTGAAAAGGACAGACAAATTTAGTTCAGATATTGTGAAATTGCCTCGGAAATTCACCTACAAAGAGCTCAACAATGCTACGAAAGACTTTTTTTGAATGTGATTGATAATCGATAATTGCAACCAAGGGTAATCCCCTTGTGAAACCAAAATTTCTGAGAATTTTCTAAACCTGACGACGGAGTCATTGTAATGAACAAGCGCCTAGGTCCATATTACGTCCAAATCTACCAAGCACCAATATCTATAAAAAAAATCCACAATATCTGCGAACTAAGAAGAAGAGGCAGAAAATGTATTCTGCTTACCTGTTCGAATAGTGGTTGGGGTTTACCACGACAAAAATTTGACAGAGCCCATGTAGCATTTCGTATCATTGAAATTATGGGAGTATCATTCAACTGGGCAAGCACCTGCCTTGGAGCTCCATGACTGAGGGCAAGATCCCTAAATGATGCAGAGTCTCCAACAATATTTCCCAAAGCCCAAACAGCCTTACACGAACACCAGTTGAACTCAAAGTTGGGTAGTAGTTTTTTAAATCAAATTCCAAAATTACAGACGTATAAAGATAGTTGGGAAGAATAATTTTATGCCTCTAAAATGAACGTGCTACCTGTTCTCGAAAATTATCATTCCCAGAGGTAAGAAGTTCCACAAATATAGGTAGTGCCTCGTAATCAATCACAACCTTTGTATTCTTAGAGGCTCCAAAAAAACCCAAATAGGGTCAACCCTACTACAGGAGGAAGGGCCTGCAGTAAGAACTTACCATTTTGCAAGAACTGAGGGCGAATGTTGTTCTGCAAGAGCTGAGGGCGAATGCTGAGGGAAAATGTTGTTCTGCAAGATCTGAGGGTGAATGCTGTGGGAGAATGCTGTTCTGCAAGAGCCGAGGGCGAATGCGCGCGTGATATCAGACGTTAATGTAGTTTTTTTTTAAATCATTTTTATGTAGCGCGCATTTGAATTTTAGCATTTCAAATCATTTTTATTTACATTTGACTTTTGCATTTCTAATACAAGTGACAAACAAATTTCTACAAGAGGTTGAAATTTTTACTAGATAGCCATGAAAGACTAATTAAAATGGCTTAAAATGCAAGTGGAACTTCAAAATAAATGTAATTGAAGGTTCTCTCCACTAATTTTTTGCAAAAGTGCTTACATTATTTAAGTTATCTAGGATATTGTTTTGTATTACACAATCAAAATTAAATAATGAAATAGTTGGGTAGTCTTATTGTTTCAAATTAGGACACAATTTTCAAATGGTGATGAAGTTTCATGTGATGATTAACTGACAATATTCTCCTTTCATATCCTTGAAAAACTATACAAGGTTCCATGTTGCCACATGAAACCCTAACTCATGTAGCAGCATAGGACCAGTCCTCCATTTTGCCCGTCATAAGGCATTTTGCACATATTTTATGACTAGAATTTGCGGATTCCCGTTTTCCATGAGGTGCTAGGAAGGATAGAAGACTTAATTTTGACGTTTGAAATTTTTTCAAAAACGTTCTTACGCCCTTTAATTTCCACTTACCAATAATTTTGCAACACTAGTCCTCTTCGCAATTGCAAGGTTGTACTCAAAAAGTAAGGAAAGTTACTTTTTTGGCTCACTCAATGATCCAGGTGGATACTGGTGGCCACCCGCCTATTCCAGTTGGGGCCCCACCATTTTCTCTTTCAGTTTTTCAGTTTCGGCACAACTTATTATTTTTAGTAGTTTTTCGGGTCTTGAACTTCCGGAGCCGTTTTGAGGCCCTAAACGGCGTTTTTTTGGGAATCGCGCCTCCAGCGAATATCATTCTGTATCATTCCGTTCTAGAATTATATTTGTGGCGAAAGTTGTAGTCCTTGGATAGATCTTTCTAATGATGTACATGTGCGTCAAACAGAGATAGTATGCCAAAGTTACGTCCCAGGAAAGTTGAAACACCAATTTACCCAAACGGGGCCCATAGTTTTAGCGCTTCATCTCCTAGGGTTAGGTTTTTGGATGTTTAGGGTTATCCATTGTTTCTCAATAATAAATAGGCCCTCGAGCCTCATTTTAACTCAGTTCAGAGGCCTATAACTGCCACATCTCTCCTCAGAGATAGCTACCAGTGCCCTAGCTAGTTTTATTTCCATTCTGTCTATAAGCAAATTTCAGTTCTTTCATATTCAATAAAATGAAGTGTTATTTCCATTGCATCTCTGTATTTATGGTTATGTGTTTATTCTATTGCGTTCCTGCATAAATCCAGATCAGTGGTATCAGAGCGGTCTGATTTTTCTTGATCCTTCTTTTCATGTCCCCAACGAGGTCGGGGTATAAGGAGTTAGGGCTCGATCTGGTGGAACCTTTGCAAGATCAGCCTCGCAAACCTCGACGAACGCCCATGGGGGATGAAAAGAAAGATGAGGGAGCAGGAGATCCTATCAAAATATTGCTCAAGGAGGCCCTCGAAAAACAAAGGAACGCGATGATGGATAACTTTTCCCAGATCCTTCAACGGCTGCCCATCGGTGGCGCATCTGCATCTAGCAGCCACTCTGGAGGTGTGACTCCTTTTAAGGTACAAGTAAATTTTTACATTCGCATATTTGAGGGTCAAGTAGATGAAGATGCCGTAGATAGATGGTTGAATCTATTAGAAGGATATTTCTCGGTTCATGACTTTTCCGATAGGGAGAAGATTATTTTCGCACTCCTCAAAGCTACCCCCCATGTCAAGGACTGGTGGGAAAGCCACTGTGAGAAAAAGGACGAGACAAAACTCTCTCTGTTCTCGGTCGTACCCACTTGGAATTCTTTCCGAGACGCCATCAAGGAACAATACTATCCCATGGGGAGCTATGAGGACAAGTACATACAATGGACCATGCTGCAGCAACAAAGGGATCAATATGTGCATGAGCTGACGAATCTGTTCCATACCCTGCGCACCAAGTTGGGTATCAAAGATTCAGAGAAACATCTGGCGCTAAAGTATCGCAGTTTTCTACACAGATACATTCAGGAGGTAATGGAGTTCCTCGACATCTCCTCGCTTGGTACGACATACCAGTATGCTGCCAAGATTAAGCAGAAATTCAAACAGAAGAAACGAGACTTTGGATCTGCGAATCAAAAGCAAGGGAAAGGTGCTCCCAAACCACAAAACAAAGGACAGAGCCAAGGCACGGTGACTCAAGACAACCTGTCGAAGCCAGAAGCAAAGAACAACACCGAAAAGCCAAAGAAGGACACAGGAAAGTGGTGTGAGTTCCATAAGAGCTCCATTCGCAACACAAGTGAGTGTTGGGCCAAGCAGTCACTGGTGGTCGAGATGCGGGCTTCTGAGTCAGATGCATGCTCTGACTCTGAATCAGAACCTGACAAGGGGAATGATAAAGGGAAACAGATTATTGATGCGGAGCCCAATGCCACTGTTGCCACTACAAAGATCCAGAAGGAGGAACATCTCTTCCACTCCCAGATGTGGTTAAAGGGCTCCCCGGTACAGTTCATTGTCGACAATGGGAGCCAAAAGAACCTCATTTCGACAGATGCCGTGAAGCGGTTGGGCTTGCCGACCACAGCTCACCCACATCCATACACCATCGGGTGGCTTCACCAAGGACAAGATCTTCGCGTCAGCCAGCAGTGCCGCCTTCCCTATAGCATCAAGCCCTTCACGGATGAGGTATTATGCGACGTTGTTCCTATTGATGTTTCTGATGTATTATTAGGACAACCATACTTGTAGAAGCGTCATGCGGTGTATGAGTCTCGGCCTTGTGCTGTTAGTGTTACTTTGGGAAATAAGTTGTATAGGATACCAGAGGTACCACCTCCTGCTACTATCTCTTTGGTTACTACAAAAAAATGCAGTAAGCTCATTTCCCAAACCAGGAAATTTTTTTTCCTGATGATCCGCCCCCAGGGCAAGAAGAAGACTATGGCCACGACCTCCATAAAAGGTTCCTCTACACGACAACAACAAATGGATAAGGTTGTGGAGGAGTACGGGGACATTTTCACCTCACCCACAGGGGTTCCTCTACATTGTCAAGTCAAGCACCCAATTGATCTGACCCCAGGTGCACCGCTACCCAACAGACCGATCTATCAGTGCTCTGTTCTGGAGAACGATGAAATCAAGAGGTGGATTTAGGAGCTGCTGCAGAAGGGTCACATCCGACCAAGTTCATCGCCCTGTGGGAGCCCGATAATTTATTATTGTGAAATCATAGTTCTAAATTATCTCTTATTCTGTAAGCAATGTAATCTATTAATTGTAAGCAGATTCATTATAAAAATTCAAACTGATTTTAGCATGAATGATGACAATTTATGTATTAATTGGGTTTTAAGAGTATTTGTATTATGTAGGAGCACTGGAAAGATAAATCAGGACTTCATTTTATGTTTTCCTTATTTTATTGGGCTGAACTGGAGAAAATTGAATATGAATAGTGAGTTAATTGTAAGATCAATGGGCCAAGGCCATACATCAACATTGACCACAGTGGGGAAGTATAAAAGCATGGATATTCATGCAAGTATAGTTATTAATGCAAGATCAAAGTTAACTCTTAGCTTCACTAAAGAAATAGAAGCCAAAGATCTAGAATCAACTGAAACTCACGTGAAAAAGTAGATGAAAAATGTACAATCATCCAATGGAGAGGTAATCTATAATTATCCAGTAAGACTCTTGGCTATGCCTTGAGACTAAACTAATTCTCAATATTTTTGAATAATCATCCATTGGAATTTAGTAGGAAAACCATAGTAAATCATTGTCTAATGGCCATGCAAAAATATATATAAAGAAAAAAAAAAATAAAAAATTGTTGGTTGTTTTTCAATAAGTGGACCATGATGGGACCACTGAGAAGGTGAGGGTGTTTTTTTAATCATGGAAGTGAGGTTTAGTAGATTGATAGTCAAGTTACCTTTCCCTATAAATTTTCTTGATCAAGTTATTCATTCATTGAACTTTGATTCATTCCTACTGTTTTGATACACAATCTGATCCAGTTGAGTCTTGAGTCTTCATTGAGAATGGCATTCATAGGTTGTCAAGAAAGAGGTTATCATGCACATGCACTCTTCTTTTCTTGGTATCTTTGTAACTATGTTCAGCCTGAGTTCTATATTTTTAAATTATCATAATAGTTCGTGATTATTAGGCTTTTATTTTGTCTTTTAAGAATTTTAATTTAATTATTATTAATCATTAAATTATATATATATACATACATACATACATACATACATACATACATACATACATATATATATATATATGAAACTTTCAATGGTACATCAACTTTCATACATGAGAAAATAGATACTGACAAATGGTACATCATGGCCTGATTAATTTCGCTTAGCAATTTCAAATGGTATAACATTTAGTCAACAGTATATATATATATATATATATATATATAGTTATTATAGTTATTATAGTTATTAAACTTTCAATGGTACATCAACTTTCATACATGAGAAAATAGATACTGACAAATGGTACATCATGGCCTGATTAATTTCGCTCAACAATTTCAAATGGTATAACATTTAGTCAACAGTAATCATCAATTTCTGCACACAGAGATTAATTTCTCTGGAAGCCTGAGATTTCTTTGGCTTGTTATTCTTATAACTACATAGACACAATTAATAGAGAGATTGAGGACAGAAAAAAATCTAGCGCTTAGTCTCCACTACTCAACATGATTTTGTGAGAAATAATACATAGATTGATTCCTCTGAGTGCCTTAGCATTCTTTGGCTCATTTTTTTAATCACAACAACAATAAAAAATGCACTGAGGATTTTTTCTTAGTCCGATTATGCAATTTTTATAAGACAGATTATGCAATATTAATAATAAACATAAATTTATTGCAATTTAGGGAAATCTCGTTCATGTTTTTTTCTTTATATTGGAAGGTTACTTGATTTTTGAAGTAATTTTTAGTATATCATAGCATATATTGAGGAAATATTAGTTTGACAAGAATCGGTTATTTCTCTTGAAACTTTAGGTATTAAAAGTCCATGACACAGATATATCACACTCCAAAATCCAAAGAAAATGGAAGAGTGTTCAATTTTTTTAATCAAACTTTTATTGGTGAAGGGTTAATTTATTACGAGAACATCATTAATGAAGTGAAAAATTTTAAACGTAACATTTATTGACTAGAAAAATAATGACCAAAACGTCAAAAAAAATTGTGTGACGGGTAAAGAGAAATCCAAATTCCAACCCTGCCTGCCACTTGTTGGTGAGTGGAGGTTATTCACTTTTCATTTACAGCTTACCAGGTTACTCATGTTACCAATATTTTCACATGGCTCACTTTTAGGTGAATACTTATTGTACTTCTTCTTTATAAAGAACAATTGGTAGATAATTGTATATATTATTTGAAATCTATAACAAATCCAGGCAAAAAAATTACAACAAATAGAAAATTATGCAAAAAATTCACCAGGGCACTACTAATGTGTGGATACCCTATCATTTCTTAGATCCTCATAATTTACCAACACCTACTATATTGGTATACACATAATATGGCATTTACCTGAAGTATTTCATATGTATCTAGAAGTAAATAAGTTGTATGACAATTGTTATGACAGATATAAGATGTGTATTATAGTTTATATTTCAATTTTTCTTTAGTAGCATGCATGTGCGGTCCATATAGTGACTACAATTACCAAATATATTTCAGTGAAGATGTGAAGATGATCTCTCATTAGGTCCTAATTACTTAAAGCATCATTAATTAGCTTTCCAAATGAATAAAATATGTTAACAAATTAGTAAAAACTAGGAAAACAAATCATGCTTTAAAAAAAATGGCACAATGAGTCACACTCTAAGATTTATTTAATTACTCATCAAGTGTCGCTACAACATATATATGATCACCATTACCATAGAAATGGGACATGTGACCATCATTTTGGTTTCGCCAATGACATTCCACATCATGAGCATTGTTTAGGGTTGATTGTGTTGATTTTTTTAAACAAATCATTTATACATTTTATGGAAATTATAGACACAATTTATAATCACATTACAAGATCATGATGTATGGATATTCCTTATCATTTCTTAGATACTCACAACTTACCAACACCTAATAGATTGATATACACATCATATAGAATATACCCCTAGAATTCCACATGTATCCTAAAACAAATTAGTTGTATGGCAATTGTTATGGTGCATATATGATGTGTATTACAGTTTATCTTATAATTTTGTTGAAGTAGCATACAACAATTTACATAGTGATATGAGAACCACTCTCTAGAGTATACATCGATTTTGTACACATGGATTTTGAGTTGCTTTTTAAGATATATCATTGGTGATTCTCACATGATTATATAATGAACCATTAAGTTGAACTATGAAATTATTCCTCACAACACACACATATTGATGAATTAATAATTTTTCTCATATAATTTTTTTAATCTATTTTGAAAAAAAAAAAATTATATATAATTATTTCTAAGAAGAATAAGAGAGATTTCCTTACCATATCTATGTAAAACATATAATAGCAACGTTTGGAGGCAATTGCGACGTTTTGAGGCAGCCGTCTAGCGATGCTTTGGGGCATAGTGTCGCAATTGCGACACTTTTTCTAAGTGTCGGTATTGCGACACTTTTCTCTAAATGTCGGTATAGTGACGGTTTCCCAAGATCAATGGCCCAAAGTGAACCCGAAAACTTACCTTTTCCCCGCACCTTTCCTTTTGATCGTGGCCGTTCGCTCGTTGAATCCAGATCCGACGGTGCTAATACATTTTCGCGCTCATAAAGTAATCGTTTGATGTTTTGGCAAAGCCGCGTGAAATGGGTGGTTTTTCCAAACCACCCGCACTTACGTGTCGCCACCACGTTGTATCGCGTTCGAAAAGCTAGTTTCCGCTTACCACCATTTACCCTCGCGAATACCACTGGCGGTATTCCCTAAACCTCACCCGTTTAACCTGAGTTTAATGTCATTTAACTATGGTTATACCATCGTTTAATACATTAAAATTATATTTTTCATTCAAATTTTCACCTTTTCACTTTAAACCTGTAAAAACATTGTAGAACCGTTTTTCCTCAAAATCATGCCGTTTGAACCCTGAGAAACTTTGCAGAGCCATTTTCAACCTACCAGTACCATTTTTTGATGCCCATTGCCCTGAATTTCCATTACAAAGTACTACCTTGTCCTCTGCGAAGCCATTTTCAAAAAATTGAAGATTGAGCACCTCTGCAACGTCTTCAACCGAATTCTGCTGGTTCTCCAGGTACTTTTCTTCGAAGTTGCCCTCTGAGATTTCAAAATTCTTGTCGATTTCAAATAATTACCAAATTTACTGCAAAAAAGTGTCCATTTTTCAGGGGAAACTCTGTCAAAATTTCCCTGGAATCCCTAATTGCCCTTTCTCGCAGTTTTTTCCATACCCTGGTCCGTTTTGCTGTTGAAATCGATTTTAAATACACGTTCTGAGCTTTAAATTCCTTTCATTTCCTAAAAACCCTGCTCAGAAACCCCATTTTCAGTAGAAATTCGCCAAGAAACCCCTGTTTCTCGTAAAGGAACTTAGCAAACCGTTTAAGCTTGCTTCGTTCATTATTAAAAATGACCAAGAAGCAGGTAACCCCCAAGAATGGAGGCCCAAAATCTGAAAAGAATTCTTCTGCAAAGTTTCCTCAGCTTATGTCCTTCAAAATCGACAAACCAACTCCTGCACTCACGACTGATTCTACAGAAGTGGTCAGACCAGTCCAGCCTCCAGTCATTTCTCCAGAGAACAGCCCTTTAGTTGATCTGGACTATAGAATACTAGACCCTAATGTAGAATTTAACCTGTTTGATGTCTATAATTGGTGCTATGGCAAATCAGTGGAAAAGAGTGACAAAGATATTCCAATTTGGGAATCCAATCTGCCTAGATATATTGTCCCTCTCACTCATTCTGTTCCTAACTTTATCAGATTATGCCAAGCCTATTATATGCCAGAACAAAGATGTATTGTAAACAAAGAAAAAGATATCATGTTTTACATCACTGAAGAGTCGATAAATTCCATGTTGCAAATGAATCATGACCCCAATTCTGCTTCCCTATCAATAGAAGATTTAACCCAACTATATCTTGACTTGGAGTTCAATACTAGATTCAAAATATACCAGAATTTTTGTCCAAATCAAGTTGATATTCCTAAGTTAAATCCTCCTTTCGACACCATTGATTTCCCAGATGAAACTAGACAGATTGTCTCAATGCTCTCCTTCATACTAGGATACACTAGTGATGAATTCACTGATGTGGCTATCCTAGGTTTTTTGTCAACTCTAATCCCTGGTCAATCACCATCCATTCAGTTCAATTTTGCTAGATTTAATACTGAAAGTATGCATTATCAGTTATCCAGATTATCAGAAGAAGGAGTTTTTAGATACTCCTCTTATCTACTCTACCTCTTCCTATATTATCAAACGGATAAGTTTCCAATTGAATGTCAGAAAGTGGATGCAGAAGGAAAAGTTCTATCAGTAGTATTTTGGTCATCTATTCTAAGGAAATGGAACAAAGAGTATAGTTTTACAGATTTCAATGACTCATTTATAGCCCCTGCTATGTATCTCTTGGAAAAAGAGGAGATCCCTAGGATCAATGATAAGACAAGAAGAATTCTGCAGTTATCAGAGAGCTACAAAACTGGAGATTGGTATTTATATAAAAATCATACAGAAATCAGAGTGTATGGCTCATCCCTGGCCCCATATAAATTACCCAGATTTGTTACTACAAGAATATTTGCTTTAGAATATCTGAGACAACTATTGAATGTAGATGAAATCAACTTCATAGCTTTCAAGAAAAAGACCCAATTTAAGTTGAAAAATCAAATTGGGCCATTCATTGTGAATAACAGAGAAGCTGCCAATGAGATAAATGTCAAACTTAAAGAGTATAAGTTCCCATGTAGTTTTACATGGAAGTATGACCCACAAGGTATTTTGAGTGCAGCAAGGGTAAAATGTAAGTTGCCTATTTACTTGCATGATCCTAAGCCCCATATTGAAAGATATGTAAATAAAAATTGAATGGGAGCCAAACACCCTATCTGATGATGATTCACAGGCAGTACAGGTAATACAGGTAGACAGTGCCAAAGGCAAATAGATTGAACATACAGTACAGGTGGCTTCTACAAGCAAAGATACTGATAATGTACATAAAAGAGACAGAGAAGGAGATAGTTTCATAGCTGAGACTATTGAGGACATAAAATTCAGAACTCCTTATAGTAAAAGAAGCAAGTCAACAGAAGAAGAAAAGGATAAGGCTGCAAATATTGATATAAATGATGAAGCAACAAGAATAGTCACTCAAACATTAAAAGAGCTTCAAAATATAAAAATTGGAACACAACAAAAAGATACAGTCATGAAGGAAAACCAGGCTACTGTTGATTTGCCTCCTTCTTCTCAGGAAACTGACAATACAGAGTCAGAGATTCAGATCAGATTCAGACAGATTAAAGAGAAGAATGAAGAGCTCAAGAATCAAACTCATTCTAGATTTCTTAAGGAAAAGCCTGAAAACAAAGACAGGCTTCTTTCAGCATTTGATTATTCATCCAATAAATTGGTAATGTCATTCTTGAAGCCTACAGTGGCTGAGCCAAAATCAGTGGCAGATTATTCCAAAACAGATCTTGAACTGGATGCAGATGCCATTCATGAATTAGATCAAATTGAATTTCATAGGAGCAATATTGAAATGCTATATTAAAAAATTGTCAGTAAAACTATGAAATCAATTAGGCTTGAAAAAACAATGCTCAACCTCCAAAATCAAATGAGGTTGGACAAAGCCTCACTGTATGCTAATAATTTAAGAATAAAAGCACTAGAAGATATAGTGATTGAAGTAGGGGGTGACCCAACCAACATTGAAGGGGAAAAAGTCTTAATTAAACAGAAAAATGAGGATATAGCTGCTCTTAGAAAATAGTTGAAGTTGCCTCAGAGTGAAAACTCTCAAGCAAAAGAAATTCTACAGCAAAAAATAGAGAATGATGATTTAAAGCAGCTTGTACATCAAATGACAGATCAGATAAAAACAATGGAAAGTCAAATAGAAGCTCTAATGAAAGATAATGAAGAACTAAGAAAAGCACAACCAATGGTCATTCCTACAGTGATCCCCACTGTAAACACTGCTATACCATCTACTTTGGTAGAACACTTGGCACCGAAAGGAGTACTGCCACCTGCAGTGCCAATTACTTCTCTAATCTCTGCCTCTTATTCTTCATCCTCACAGAGGAGCACACTACAAGACCTAGATAAAGAGATTCTTAGTTTGAAATGCACTATTAAAAATTTAGAAAAATCCAAAAATGATGCCTTGATTACTTCTAGAGGACATGAGCAAAGGGCTGATCGACTACAAGAACATGTAAAGATTCTGCAACCACAATTAAATCTTACAGATCAAGTGGCCTTTATAAAAAAATCATTTATGGACCAAAATTATTGATGGCATTCATTCTCAATGGCATTCATTCTCAATGGCCTTCAATTCGGATAATTTATGAAAAGAGGGAGTTACTTCAAGTTGCTAGTGCAGAGATTGACAAGACTAAGAGGGAAATTGACAAAAAACCAGCCCAAGCAATCCAACTCATAGCTTTTTTAAACAGTAAAACTAGGGAAGAGTTGGAAGAATTGAAAATTTTTGATAGAACAGAAACCATTCTTCAAATCAAAAAGGTCTTGAACAAAAGAAACATAATGAGGAATCTAGAGGATTGGTGTAAAGACATGAATTTATCCATCTCAAGATTTTTAGCCAAATACAAAACATTGTTAGAAGCAGGTTTGCCTGATATTCACGCATTGAATGAAAATTTAATGCCTAAGAAAGATTATGATCTAAAAATTAGAAATCATGCAAAAGAGCAAGCCAGACAACAACTGCCTCAAGGATCACCAACATGAAAAATATTTCTTCAGTATTTTGAAAATCTGTTCTTTTTAGATAATGAGATCAGGCATATGTTCACTATCAAGCCTAACTTTGCCAAGTATACAGAGGCAGATGAAAGTTACAGAAAATTGAAGACTATGAAGATCCCCTCTGCAGAAAAGTGGCAAGAATTCACAGATCTGCTATGAATTTAATGGATAAAAAATAGGAAATTCACTTGGAAATTCATTTTTTACTGTTACCTCAAATGGTAAAAATACAGGGCTAAAGTGCACAACAACAATTAGTTCAAATTAGAATAATCAGTTCTATTTTTGCTTGTAAAAAGGTAACAACTTGCAAACTGTTTTGCAGTTGTCCCTCTTTTTAAGTTTTCTTTCCTATTTTTTATTAAAACATTATCTCAATTCCTGAGATATTTTGTAAACATTTTTTTTGTATAAATACTTCACAATTCGAAGTATTCAGTGTGAATAAAATTTCTCAAGACAACTATAGTTCGTGCTCTCTACTTGGCATTTTAATGTTTTCTACTTTGTTCGTGCTCTCTACTTGGCCATTGGCCTGTGGGTGATATGGAGTTGTAATCTTGTGTTGAATGTGGTAGTTTTGCAATGTTTCAGCTAATTTATTACCTACAAATTGTGGTCCTCCATCTGTGATTATGTCCCTTGGGAGACCATAGCACACAAATATTTGGAAAAGAAACTGTACTACAGAGTCCTCTGTAGCTTTTGAAAGTGCCTCTGCTTCGACCCACTTAGTGACATATTCGGTTGCAACTAGGATGTATGTTTTTTGGTTTGAGGGAGGACTAATAGGGCCAAAAAAATCAAGTGCCCAGCGTTCAAATGGTTCAATCACTAGTTGAGGGTTCAAAGGAATTTCATCAGACTGCCCAGGGCATCCTGCCCTTTGGCAGCTATCACAGGTCTGCACAAATTTTTTGGCATCCTTAAAGATGGTAGGCCAGTAATAGCCTGTTCGTAAAACCTTATGGGCAGTTCTACGGTTCCCAGTTAGATACCCTTCTTCAATCTTCTTATTTGTAGCTTAAGGATTCTTAAGTGCCCTTTTGCTCAGATTCCATCCACTCCATCAAATCAAGCCTATACATAGCCTTAGAAGGTCACCTATCTTGCCCTTAGCACATTTGCATCTCTGAGCCTTATTTCTTAGTTCTGCTTGCCTAGAGAGTTGACTCCATTGCCCAATATTATGGTAGATCCTTTTGGTTTACCTTGAAATCTCTTTATTCCCACCAATATTTTAAAATCAAACCCAAATACACAATCATAGCTAGCCTAATATCTGTTACTAAAACAAAGCTAAATCATACGGAGAGATCCCTCTCTAGAGTTCAAGAAGGATAGATCTTGAATTCCCAAAGCGGTTCTTGGTTACCCCTGGTGTTCTTAACTACAAAAATCCCTATCCCACAACCTGAGAATTACTAGGGTGATAACAGGCCTTGGGGGTATTATGATCCTTGGAGGAAACTCCCACAGCTAGAAGAGTTGACAGAGAAAATTGGATCGATTACAAAGGTGTGGCAAGTTGGTTTTACCCTGTACCAATTGTTATGGTGCATATATGATGTGTATTACAGTTTATCTTATAATTTTTTTGAAGTAGCATACAACAAATATCATTGGTGATGCTCACATGATTATATAATGAACCATTAAGTTGAACTATGAAATTATTTCTCACAACACACACACACATATTGATGAATTAATAATTTTTCTCATATAATTTTTTTAATCTATTTTGAAAAAAAAATTATATATAATTATTTCTAAGAAGAACAAGAGAGAATTCCTTACCATATCTTCGTAAAACATATAATAGCAAGAAAATTAATCTATTGAAATTTCATTTCCAAACATATTCATGGAGTAAAATGAAGATTAAAAGGAGATATTCATGGATTTACCTATAACATCACCTCATAATCAAGAATGTAAATGTACAATATTGATGATACATAGGTTAGGAGAAAATTAATCTATTGAAATTTCATTTCCAAACATATTCATGGAGTAAAATGAGGATTAAAAAGAGATATTTATGAATTTAATTATAACATCACCTCATAAAAGTGTAAATGTCCAATATTGATAAAATTTATTTATATATGATAAATAATAAACCTTTATCTCACATGTATCATATAATCTTATAAACAAACAATTGCACCGGGGGTGCAATCCTCAAAACTTTTAAACTGTCTAATGTATATGTACCTATTTAAAGTATTTAGGGCCCACATTACAAATGCCCAAAGTGAAATATTTGTGCATATGTTATATATGAGCCAATGGTTTAAATAACTATTGGGCGGTGAAACAAAACTTATAACAAAATATTAATAAAACTATATCATACGTCTGGACTTCAAAAACAATAAACCTGATTTCAATCACAAATTCGCATTCCATAATAGCCTGCTGATGTCACCCTAATTTGTGACGCGAAAACTTCATAGAATACGCCATATAAAAATTCGGGTCTGTTTTTTGGCTTTTCGTACGGAGGAAAAATGTGACGCGAAAATCAAATTAATTCCACCCTATAATGTTTGAGGTCCGGAATCCCACAATGCAGACGGGCCAAAAAATAATGCGATCGAATCACCTGCTTCCACGTGGATGGCTGATTTGGTCTGTGGTTTGTGGGACCACGTTCTTCTGAATTAAAATCTCCTGCGTTTACTATTAAATTGCTCTGTTTCCAAAACAATACAGCGCTCTATTTTTAAGTGTGCAGGGACTGTGATTTCAAAACCAAAATTGACTGTTCATCAGTTTTAGAAAGCGGCTGTTTGACAGAGCCATTCAAACAGATTTAGAAAGCGGCCAGAGGAAAGGGTAGTTGAAATTAATATTTCAACATCCCTCATTCACTGAGAATACTCTCCTTGGTGCCTTCTTCGCCGAACTACGATGTGTTCATCAATAGTCGTGAACCTGATGTCCGTTTCTTCGCCAGGCTCTTCACAACAGTCTTGTTTCCAAAGGATTGCAAGTCTTTCTCGACAGCATAGAATTGCAGGCTGGACAATCCATACCTTCAAAAATAAAAGACGCAATTAAAGGAGCCTCTCTCAATATTACTATTTTCTCTCCAAATTATGCGCAATCGCAAAGGTGCCTCCATTAACTACTCCTCGCGCTGCTCTGTAAGCTGGCCATTTTTGCAAAGGCATATAACTGTCGTTTATTGCATATAAGTGTCGTTATACCGACGGCAGCCAGAGCGTCGCTGACGAATCCCTCTAAACGTCGTAATTGCGACACTTAGACATTGTGTCGCAAACAAAGTGTTGCTATTGCGACTGTTGCCTCCAAACGTCGCAATTGCGACACTTAGACAATTGCGACACTTAGACATTGTGTCACAATTGCGACGTTTGGAAGCAGTCGTCTCAATAGCGACGCTTTGGGGCATAGTGTCACAATTGCGACGTCTTCCTTCAAACGTCGCAATTGCAACACTTTGTCTAAGTGTCGGTATTGCGACACATTTCTCTAGACGTCGGTATAGCGACGGTTTCGGGCGGGATTGAAAAAATTTGAGGAAATTTCCGACATTTGGTCAAAAGTGTTGGAACCAAGTGTCGGAATTTCTGCCAAATGTACTAGTGAATGGAAGAAGGACGAAGAAGTGCTGACACTCATTCAAAATTTGAAGCAAGATCCTAGTACATCTGATACATTTAGTTGGAAAAATGATTCCTTATGGTACAAAGATCACTTATATCTTTGTAAGAATTCCCAACTAAAACAAAATATTCTTTTGGAATTGCACACCTCTCCCTTAGGAGGACACTCAAGATTTTTAAAAACTTACCATAGGGTGAAGAAATAATTTTTTTGGGATGGCCTTAAATCTGATATTCAAAATTTTGTGGTGAAATTTTTGGTTTGCCATCAAAATAAAGTTGAGACAATTAAGACCCCGGGTCTTCTACAACCTTTATCCATTCCAAGTCAACATTGAGAGGAGATTTCAATGGATTTTATCATAGGTTTACCTAAGTCCGAAGGAAAGAGTGTCATCATGGTGGTAGTTGATAGACTTACCAAGTATGCACACTTTTATGCATTATCTCATCCATTTAAAGCAAGTACAGTTGCTACTACATTTATGGACAGAATTCAAAAGCTACATGGAAGCCCAAGGGTTATTGTGAGCGACAGAGATCCCATTTTTACTGGAAATTTTTGGACGGAGTTATTTTCTTGTTTGGGTACTCAATTAGCTCATAGCTCATCTTATCATCCTCAATCTGATGGTCAAACCGAGATAGTAAATAAATTTTTGGAAGGATATCTTCGTTGTTTTGTATCTGATAAACAAACACAATGGGTCAAGTGGTTACCTCTAGCTGAATGGTGGTATAACACTTCCTTCCATACTGCAGCGAAAATGACCCCATTTATGGCACTTTATGGATATCATCCACCATCCATCACATCATCTTTAAGGGAAAATTCGAAGGTTCAAGCAGTGGAAGATCACATCGAGCATCAGCAAGAAGTTCTCCAACTCTTAAAGGATAACCTAAAATTGGCACAAAATCGAATGAAACAACAGGCAGATCAACACCGTAGCAAGAGATGTTTTGATGTAGGAGATTGGGTATTTTTACGGCTACAACCATACAAACAAATGTCCCTCAAGCAAGCAAAGAAGGATAATAAATTATCGCCAAAGTACTATGGTCCTTACAAGGTGTTGCAAAAGATTGGTACCATGGCATACAAATTGGAGCTTCCTGCTTCTTCGCGAGTACATCCAGTTTTCCATGTTTCATGCTTAAAGAAGGTTATAGGAGAAAATCTTCCAGTTCAAACAATATTGCCAGAACTTGATGAGGAAGGAAAAATTATATTGGAACCAGAAGCGGTCATGGAAACAAGAACTCGACAACTACGGAATCGATCAATTTCAGAGTATCTCATCAAGTGGAAGAACTTACCCACTGAAGATTCTACATAGGAGGATGAGAATTTTATACAAAAGCACCCAGAGCTACTCAAGCGTTGAGGACAACACTTTTTTTGAAGGAGAGGGGCATGTTAGGTCCCTATATTACTAGTATAGTCCCTTATTGTTGTTAGTGTAACCCCCTTATTGTTATTATTGTACCCTTGTAACCCCCATTTTGTTATTATTGTGCCCTTAAATTATTATGGTTAGGTCGGCTAGGATTACATTGTGGCCCCATGGACCCCTATCTATAGAAGGAGGTTTTGTCATTTGTATCATCCAAAAATTATTCATTTATGTAATGTATTGGAGGTTTCCCCCTCGAAGTGGTTGATTTATAAGGTGTTGATCTCTCTTTTCTTCTATTTTTGGAGCTAGTTTCATAACAAAGGAAGACAGGAAAATGGTAATGCAACTCTACTTTTAATCTTAGAAACAATGAACAAAAATCATTTTTTGGGTCTGTGGGAAGGTTTGCCCTCCTCGAGCTTTATTGACGGAGATGAGAAGGGGGTCTTGATCCACAAATTTTTTGTTTTTCTCCTCTATTCTATTACTGACAAGAAAATGAAACCTATAGCAACACACTGAAAGAAAAACTAAACAGAAACTTGAAACATAAACGATTTATCAGAAGCGGAACTAATGAAATGATAGAAAGAAAATAACAAATACAACAGAGAGGCTGAGGCACATGGATTGGACCCTAACCCATAAGCCTAGCACTCTGAAACTTAAATCAGTAAAATAAATCAGTGTGCTCATTTCATAAAAGAATAGCCTCATACATTTCTGAAAGTTTGATCACTAAATAAAATAATAAAAATCTCAATAGCTTGCAACAAAGTTCTAACCCTTCCTAGCTCTAGCTTTGCTCTATTTATTCTATAGGGTAGCTACCAATAGCTCCCCAAAAAATAGTGATTGAGTCCACTTGAATCCAAGTAAACAAAGATTGAGTGCACTCCTCTTTGAGTTGCTTGGCTGCCTCTGGAATTCAAATTGCTGTAGAGAATCCCTGGGATCCTTTGGCCGCCTTTGGAATTCAAATTGCTAGAGAGAATCCTTGGGATCCTTTGGTTGTCTTTGGAATTCGAATTTATGGAGAGAATATTTGGGATCTTTTGGCTGCCTTTAAGAGTTAAGGAGGGTGGAAAATCCTCCTATAATTTCTACTTGTTTTCTCTTTCAAGTCTTTATGATAAAATCCTTATAAAAATGCTAATACTTCATGATTTACTGCACTCAACCTCATATTAGGCACTCAGAGTATGCTAGCCTTAATCACCACCCATACTAGCATCATAAAACCAAATAATAATAAAAATGCAAGAAAAGGAGATCTAAGAAGGCCAAAAAGGTGACCATTAACCCCTCCAAATATGTCTAATGATGGAGCTCATCACTAATTAAGGGATAACTAAAAATAGACATGCACCAAAAATAGCACTGTGGGCCCCACCCTAGTGTAGGTGCTTAATGCACTAGGCGTGGGTGCTAAAATTTTCTTGTTGAATCTCAACAATGAATGAACCACATAAGGCCACTTGTCAGCCTCTGATTGGTCCGTAGGTACCTAGTCAACCTGCTGACTCATTGTACGATTTCCCAGTCAGCAGTCTTGTCCATTCACCTGCAAAGTTTTTTTATTTTTTTAGGAAAACTATCAGAATGCAATATCTAGAGAATTTGATGTCGTTATTGAGCAATTCAAGTTGCGTTGGATTCAAGACGACGAGCTCTACGTTTTGACACTGATTTTGATCACTTTTGAACACTTTCATTTTTTAGCACTTTATCATCCCCTATATCATTCCTCCCTAATAGAAGCTTTTGGACCACCAAAAGATCATTTTCAGTCAATAGATAGATGAGGGTATAGTTCCCTCACCCTTCCAATTTCAATCCATTTGGCCTTGCTTGGATTAGTACCTTTGAGCCCCACATGAAGGTACTCCATGTTCCCTCGTCTTGAAGTTCTTATTTTCCTGTCAAGGTTGGTATCTTGCTGCAATTATTGAAGATATTTAGGAGATAAATCTTCAATTGTAGGAATATGAAAATTCTCTCCTTGATCTTCAATCAAAGGAGGCTCATATAATCTCAATTTTTCAACATTAACAAATGCATAGACTTGCATATATGGAGGAAAATCTAACTGGAAATCATTATTATCAATCTTTTCTAAGATCTTAAATGGACCATATTTGATTGGTTTTAGTTTTTTACCTTCTCCTTGAAGTCTTTCCTTGCTAATGTAAAGCCAAACTTTATCTCCCACTTGAAAAATGTGATCAACACGATGCTTATCACGTCTTGGCTTGTACTTGGCTTGAATCTTTTCTAATTGTTTTTGAACCATTTGATGCACCAATTGAACTTGTTCAATGAATCACTTTGCCTTATCTATGTCACTATGTCCATCAATAGCAAAATATTTCCCAAAGATAAAATCTAATGGAAATTTTGGTAAGTATCCCAAGCATGCCTCAAATGGATATGTTTGAGTCGATGAATGCTTGGCCCGGTTGTAAGCATGTTGGATGTAGTGCAAATATTCGTCCGAAAGTTTAGGATGTTTGTTGCAATACCCACGAATGACATGTACTATTTTTCTATTCACCACTTCTGTTTGACCATTAGTTTTCGGATAAAATGATTTGATCTTCTTCAACTTAGTGTCCACGCATTCCCATAAACTTGACCAAAATTTCCCGACAAATCGAGAATCTCGATCAGAATAATGGGCGTGGGCAACCCAAAATGCACCCATACATTTTGAAAGAACGTTTTTGCAATTTTTTCAATAGTAACCTTCTTCTTACAAGGCATTAAAATGCATATTTTGTTGAAACGATCCACGACAACATAAAAGTAATCATGACCTTTCCTAGACATACGTAAACCTTCCACAAAATCAACAAAAACACTTTCCCAAGGATGGGAAGGATCATGAAGTGGATTATAGAACCCCAATTCTCTATTGTTGGGCTTACTAATAACACACATCGAACATCCTCTTACATATCGTGACATGCTTTTATTCATACGAGACCAATAACAATACCTCTTTAATTGTGCCTTTGTCTTGCTTACACCAAAGTGGCAAGCAATAAGAGAAGTATGTGCTTCCCTTATGATGTTACTCTTTCACCCTGTGGAATACATATCTTGCCACGATGATACAACAATTTTTAATAGACACAAGTTAAAAGTTCATGTAATAAAACTTAATAAAGGAAAAAATAAGACCAAGGTTATGGGACACTTATTCCAAGTTGAAAGTTGGGCAAAGATATCCTAGTGGGAGTCGTTGGATGTGTTTATGGCTAAGGGAAATTGTAAAATGAAATGGCTAAGGCTTTCTCTCTCTCATTGATCCAGGTGGCTCCGGAGACACACACAAAGGACAAAGAGGGCTTATGCAAGCTCAAAAATAAAAAGTGATAAAAATGATGTCAAACTAGGACCAGAATGTAGATCTCGTCATCCTAATCGCAACGGTGCAAACATTTCGTCAAACTGAGCTCATATGCGAAATTTAGAAGTGGTCAAAGTTCTGGGTTGACTTGATAAGGTGGCAGGCTTAAGGCACAAATTCGCATTTTTCCAACCACTGGATTTAGGCCAGCTTCGGCCAGATTTCAGGAAAATTTGTGGGACCGTTAAAATCACTCCTACGGTCAATATCAGAATTTTTAAAAATGTACATTTTGTTTTAATAAAACAAAAAATAATTAAAAAAGGGGGGATGGCGGGCCACCACCTTCGCCACCCCACCCACACATTACACATTTAAAAATTAAAACAAAAAAATATTGATCTGATGGGTCGTGACCCCCACCGGACCCACGACATGAATCGCAACCATATGTATATTGAAACGGTTGGGGGAGGGTTGTGAACCCCGCCACCCAAACCACTCCCACACCACATATAAATGCAATGCCAGGGAGTTGGGTGGGCGGGCTGCCCAATGCGGGTTTGGCACCCCAATTAAATGCAATTTTTGGTTTTTAAAAAAACAATAACACACCAATAAAACATGTGTTGCAGATTTTATGGGGAGGCAGGATTTGATCCCCCGACCTCCCCTTAACCATTTTCCTATTTTGCCACTACACCAACGGGCTCCCTTGTAAACTTTGCCTCACGAAATTTTATATAAACTCATTTTTGCACAGTGCACCCAGGCAAAGGAAGCAGAGGTTGGAGTATGCAGTTCTAGGCAGAAGCAGACATGTATTTTGAGGCAGATTCATGTTGGCTGCCAAGGGAAACTTTTGATCACAAGGAGGTAAAATTTTCCTGCGTCAGAATGTATCAAACTTTATATGAATTTTAACCAGAATTTCGCAGGGAGCGCGATTGTGCACCCAAATTCTCCTTTTGATCAGCAATTTTGCCGATTCCCTATGGAGGAGAATCTTCATGAACCTTGAGGGAATATTTCAGATTCCTTGGAGGCCGAAATTCGTCGGTGTCAGAATGAGGTCAACTTTATACTCATTCTTCTCAAAATTTCACAAGGATCTCAATGGTGAGATCAAATTCTTCTTTTGAGTTGCATATTTCTAGATTCCCTGTGGAGCAACCTCTTTTAGGAATCTAGGGGGAATCTAAAATATTCCCTTAGGCCCAGATTTCGACAGTGTCAAAATTCAACAAATTGACCGTCCATCCTACACCTCTCGGCAACACGAGTTCAACAGTGCAGTTAGATTTTTCATCTGAGCCTTTTGTTTTTCGAACACTTTTCAAAGTGGAGTTGCAAGTGTTTGCATTCAGTGAGTGAGCAATCAATTTCATGTTGTTTGATGCCACGATTGCGATGGTGATTTCAGATCCAACAATGGAGTATCCTATTCTTCAGTCATATTCAATGTGAGGTATATGAAGTGTTCATTTCATGTACTTTTTTTTCTCTTTTCTATGAGATGCATTGTGTTGTACAGATCCCTGTTTGATGTTTGATGCAGGATATTTTTTTTGTTCTTAATGTGAGATGTAATTTCTATCATGGATTTTATGTTATGTTTGAGATCCCTTTGTTGCCATGTTGGCGAGATACTCATTATCACATATGTGTTTTATTGAGATCCCTTTGTTTCAATTTTGGCTGGATACTCATAGTCATCATGTGTAATATTTTGTCATGCTAGTCGGAGGTCTGTTATGAGTGAGAGTTCCTTGTAGCGAAACGTCTTGTGGAGGGAATTTGCCACTCATGTTGAGGGATAATTTCCTTGTATGATAAGCAAAAAACGTCTGTGTACATCTTCACATTTACAAAATTGAATGAAGTGGCCAACACCATCGAGAAACCGAGGCCCAAAGATGTAGTCCACACTGGACAAACTCCATTATTAAACCTCTGCATTTTTTTCGTATGGTCGTTGACATGTGTTCCTCTTGATTATATATGCATGTGTTCATTAACGCTTTTGATAAAATGCAATTCTAACACATCAGCGGAAGCAAAAGGTCTTGGTTAAAGGGTATCGAAAATTTACCCGGATAACTCACACTCTTGGACACTTAGAGTTTTCTTGGAGAATTTCAGCTTTGAGCCAAGAAAGTGGAAAGAAAGCAAAGGAAGGATAAGGAAAGGAAAGGAAAGTAAGGATCAAGCAAGGCAGAGTGGGATCTAGCAACTTCAGTAGGAATATTTGCAGGTAACATATTGCATGTATGATTTCCTAGTTGGTTTGGACATGCATGTCTTATGCATGTTGGTATTTGGTTCTCTTGTTGTCAGTGGCATGGTTTTGTCGAGTTTGACAGTGATTTTAAGCCTTGCCTTGGCTTTTTTCGGATGCCATGGTGTGCTAGGAATTTGATCTTGGATTTTAGCTTTGGAATTTTTGGATGGACTTCAGAATCTGGTGCAGAAGTGGTCTCATGTTCATTCCCAAAGGCCTAGGAATCTCTTAACCAGATTTGGCGGGATAAACGGTAAATCCTGAGGGAGGTGTCTCGATTTAGGGCCTAGTGATCTAGGATTGGATTGCGGTAATGTTGAAAATGGAAACAAGAAATATTGAAAATGGCATTAAAAGGGATTCTAATTTAATTTTACCTTTATTAAATTAGAAGTAAATTGTAATTCTACATAACATGATAGTTTGTGCGAGTTAACTAAGTTAAGAAGACTTATTTAGTTTAGTTAATTTGAGTTGAGTGTCAAACTAGAGGCATGTAGAGTGTCTCCTACTTTATAGGATCCTTAGTTGAGTTTATTTTGAGTTGTAATTGTTTAACTGAATTATTTGAGTTAAAATCAGTTTAACTAATTCTAACTTATGGATGAGCTAGTGAGAGGTCCAGTGAATTAAATCTGATTTGATTCACATGCAGTGATCAATCAGATAACTGATAGTTCTCTATAAATATTTGTTGCATGTTAGTTCTAAGGAAAGCCCAGTTGAGATTGGAGTTAAAGGGAAGTAGACTATCAGGTGTACTATTAGAAATTTGTACAGGTCATGCATGAGGTCAGCAAGACACATTGGATGTATTGAGCAATCAATTAGTGGGAATTTCCTATTTAATAGGGGCTCAATTCCCTCAGGAATGTGTAAGATAGGCTGGTCAGTCAGGTGCAAGTTTTTGGTTAAGTATTGGACCAAAATTTCCAGGATCAGGTGAGACAATCAGAGATAGTGCAAAGAGTTCCCAAGCATGAGAGAAGCATTTTATTGTTTCATATTCTTGACTTAATGTAATATACAGATAGTGGGGTTTTTAGTTGAGGCTTTACCCGCATAAATATTTGTGTTGTGTGATTTAAATTATTTCTCTTCTTTTTCATGTGATTGTGTGATCGTATTTGGTTTCCGCAAATTTGTAGAATAGATTCGTATTTGGTTTCCGCAAATTTGTAGAATAGATTCAAGTATTTTGTTTTAGCATATTAAAAGATAAGTTGAATCTACATTTGTTTTATACATGGTATCAAAGCAAGAATTTTTTGGGCAGTGATTTTTCAAAGAAGATATGAAAATTTTGGTGCAAAAATTTCAAAAAGAAATAGCATATCTAGACTCCTTGCGAAAAAATACCCAAATTCAAAAAAACAATCAGCCAAATTGGAGTTCAAATGAGGGATATATCGTTGTTTTAAAATCAACTCTTTGTTCAAAAAATTATGTGACAATGGCACAACTACAATGCGGATCTAAGTTCCCGTAGTGCCCAAACAATGTGATATTTAGTAAAGGGGAGGTTTTCCTTAGACACACCTCCATGTGACGAGTGAAAAGGATCATTTTGCGAGTCAAAAACATGTATGCACTCAAGGTCGAAGATGCATGCAAAGCTTTAAGGAGCAAGGAAAAGGTTAGAGACTTGGAAGTTGAGAGGGAGCATGAATTACCTCTCAACATGCAGCCTTAGAAGAAGCCTCAAAAATTTGTGGAGCATCCACAATTAGAGAAGCTGAGAGGAGACCGAGTGGAGGCATCCACTCAAGCAGAGACCTCCAATAGGGGTAAATTTTGAGCCAAGTGAGTAGAGGGAGCATATGAAACCATACCTCCATGTGAGAGGTGGGGCGATATGAAGCAATAGTCCCAAGGGTGAAGAAATTTGGGGAGGGTCCATTGAGGTATTTTTTTCCTCATGGATCATTACCTTGCTATGGGAGCCCACTATACACAGTATTAGGATGGATTACTGGCGGTTGATGCAATCAAATATCAAAGTGAATATGCAAAAATTAGCAACAATTATATAATAGGGAGTGTAGAGAAGATTTGGCAACAATGCAGATGGCACAGTGCAGAGTCAGCAATAGTGCAGAGTTTTCAGTTGACAGTGTAGTAGCTAGTAGTAGTCAGAGACTCTCGTGATAGATGCATCATACTGATTCAGTTTGGATGATTTTCAGTTTCAGAAGTTGTAGTAGCAACAACACTAGAGTGAAGTGTTACATTCATAACATTCCAAAGATACCATATCGGGATAGAGTTGAATTTCTTGTTGGATATTGGATAAACCAACGCTCCCTGTGTGTTTCGCGACATGGACTAACCGCCTCTCGTGGATCCTTATCTTTGGCGATGTGATCATTGGCTAACACCTACAGGTTTTGGTCTAATGGAAATTGTGATTCCCAAAAAGTGGTATTAGAGTGTAGGTCACGAGTTCGATATACACCCGGCTCGCGTTGGGGCGAGATTGTTGGACATTGGATAAAACAATTATCCCTGTGTGTTTCGTGACTTGGACTAACTGCTTGTTAGGGCCCTATATTACTAGTGTATTCCCTTATTTTTGTTAGTGTAGCCTCCTTATTATTATTTTTGTACCCCTGTAATCCCCATATTTTTATTATTATTCCCTTACGTTATTATTGTTATGTCTACATGGATTATATTGTGACCCCATGGAATACTATATATAGAAAATAAGTTTTGTCATTTGTGTCATCCAATAATTGTTCATTTATGTAATGTAAAGGAGGTTTCCCCCTCGAAGAGGCTAATTTCTAAGGTGTTGATATATCTTTTCTTCTATTTTGTGAGATGGATTCATAACATTTGGTATCAGAGCTTTGGATTCTAGGGTTTCGTTGCTTCAAACAGGTCATCATGGAATTCTCGCTATAAATTTTTGTTATACAAAGGTTCAAAAGCTAAAAAAAAACCCATTTGCAAAGAAATCTTTAGAAAATTCATGTAAAAATTTCAGAATTTGGTTCGCAATATTTTCGTAGATATGATATGTGGAAGTTAGGGTTTTTGCAGGCTCCCGAATTTCAAGTCAAAGAGATGACGTTGGGAAAATCGTCATAACTCTCTCTCTGAGCATCAAATTGGAATTCTGTAAAAAGTGGTTGAAATTACATAGACTGTAGTTTCCTTTGTATCAATTTCAGAGCCAATGGAGGAAAAATTTACACGTGGAACACCATACAAGTTCGCTCTACTAAACCAGTCCATAATTAGGTCATTGCGGGAGATTGGGCATAACTTTGACTTGAAGAATCCAAATCAGGTTTGAACTGTGGCATTAGAAAGAAGATTCATAGGGATACTAAAGGACTGAAGATGAAATCTTGGGGATCCAAAATTACAGAGACACATTAGTTTCATTATTGAGTTCCTCAAAAGAAAGAAAAAGGTGTGTATTTTTAAAAAAATTGCATTATTCTTGTTTGAAAAATAAGTTTGAAGTGATTCCAAGGGAATATTTAAACATATATATCAGTATTGGGTTCTAAAATTCCCCTAAATATAATTCAACATCCATTGGGCCCTCAGAAGGCTCTACTATGACTCATGAAGAGGAGGAAGTGCAACATGATATATCAAAATTACAAGAACAAGTGCAACAAATTTTGCTCTCGCAAACAATAACAAAAAATGAAATGGAAGTTTTGAAGAAAGGCGTGGAAGCTAAGATGGATGGTTTGAAGAATTAAATGGAAGCTAATATGGATGGCATGGAAGCTAAGATGGATGGGGTGGAAGCTAAGATGGATGGTATAGAAGGCAACATGGATGGTTTGAAGAAAGGCGTGGAAGCTAAGATGGATGGTTTAAAGAAAGGTGTGGAAGCTAAGATGGATGGTTTGAAGAATGACATGGAAGCTAGTATGGATGGTATAAAAGATTTGAAGAAAGACATGGAAGGATTGAAGGAATATTTAGCAAAGTTGCTACAAGAAAATATTCCTAATGGAAAAAAGGTGGTAGAGGAAACTCATGATGAGAACAAAAGAAATGTTAATCATGATTTTAGAATCTAATGTTGGATTTAAGGCCCACCATATTCCAAAGATAGATATGAGGAATTTTTATGGCAAAGATCTGATAACTTAGATACTACAAATGGAGTAATACTTTGAGCTTCATAATACGCAAAACACATAAAAGGTACGCATTGCAACTTTATATTTAGAACAAAATTAGTTTGTATGGTATCAATGGCTTTGTTCTTGTAAACCACTGGTCACTTGGTCAATTTTTACGGAGGAAATGCTAGCACATTTTGAGGATACAAAGAGAAACACCTTCTTTAGCCAATTGAAAAATATCAAACAAAAGAGTTCAATGATGGAGCACATTAAGGACTTCCAAAAATTGAATATAAGGGTAAATAATATTCCAGAGGAACATAGTATTGATGTCTTCGTAGTGAATCTAAAGGATAACATCCAACATGAGGTTCTCCTTTAGTAACCTGATACATTGGAGAAGGCATTCGGGTTGGAAAGAAAAAATGAAAGAAAAATTATGGCGACAAGGAAGCCTACCACTCACAACTATAAATATGGAAGTGTTGCTACTCCTAGAATTCCACAACCTACAAGTTTGACACCACAATAATTATAAGAAAAAAGAGAAAAAGGGCTTTGTTATAGTTGTGATAGAAAATACAATAGAGGTCATAAGTGTGGTGAGAAGAAATTATTTTACATAGATTTTGAAGAGGAGGAATAAAAGGAACAAGAAACTTCAAAAGAATAGGATATACACCAGCAACCAACCATAGAGGAAGAAAAAATGAATCCGACCATATCATGTAATGCATTGTCAGGAGTTACCACTCCTGAAACTCTCAATATAGAAGGACATATCAAGAAGAAAAATGTAATAGTGCTTATTGATTCAGATAGTGCCCATGATTTTATTCATTGTAAGGTATCCAAGGAATTAAATTTCTCCCTATACCCAGCGCAAGAGTGTCAAGTGATGGTGGAAAATGGAGGAACTATAAATTGCTCTAAAAAGTACCATAATATCAAACTAACCATGGGGTAATATGTATTGAATAATCCAAAGCTTTCCATTCCAATGGGTGGCCTTGATGTTGTACTAGATGTACAATGGTTACAATCTTTAGGGATGGCATATTTTTATTTTCAAGAAATTTTCTTGAATTTTTTTTTGGAAGGAAAGGAAGTTGAATTACGGGGTATCGCAGGAAAGTAGAGAAAAATAATAAGCTCTAATTTCATGAAAAATAGTTTGAGGAAAGAACAAAGAGGTGTTATTGCACAATTATGCTCACTACAAGTTCCAACATCAAAATCATCTATTTCTCCAGATCTCCAAAATGTCTTGGACAATCATTCCAAGGTGTTTGAAACTCCAAAAGGACTCCCACCTATTTGTGATCATGATCATGTTATTCATTTGATTCCATGAAGTGTTCCTCCAAACATCAGGCCTTATAGATATCCTTATTTCCAAAAGAGAGAAATTGAACATATGATTACAAAAATGCTAGAGGTTGGTATAATTCAACCTAGTCAAAGTTCTTTCTCTAATTCAGTAGTATTGGTGCACAATAAGGATGGATCATGGCGCATGTGTTCAAATTATAGGGAGCTTAATAAGCTCACTATTAAAGATAAATTTCCCATTCATGTGATTGATGAATGTTTCGATGAATTACATGGAGAAATTTATTTCATCGAGTTGGATCTCTATTTAGGATATCATAAAATTAGAATGAAGACCAAAGAGGTTCTGAAAACAATATTTTGAACTCATGATGGTCATTATGAATTTTTTTTCATGCCTTTTGGCCTTACTAATGCACCTTCTGTATTTCAAGGGTTGATGAATTCCATTTTCAAACCCTTCCTTAGAAAATTTGTGTTGGTATTTTTTGATGATATACTAATCTATAGTAGGTCTTGGAAGGATCATGTTCAACATGTTGACAGGGTGCTCAAACTATTGAAGGAGAAACAATTATATGTAAAAACCTCCAAATGTTTCTTTGGAGTACAAGAGGTGGAATATCTGGGTCATATTGTATCTCACGAGGATGTTAAGGTAGACCCTAACAAAATTAAATCCATTAAGGAATGGAAAGGCCCCACAACCATAAAGAAGTTGCGAGGATTTCTCGGGTTAATAGGGTATTATCGCAAGTTTGTTAAGAATTATGGGAAAATAGCAGCATCTCTAACAAAATTATTGAAGAAAGATGCATTTTCATGGATTCCTGAAGCAACTAATGCCTTTGAACATCTTAAAGAGGAAATGTGCCAAGCACTAGTCTTAGCTATGCCAGAATTCACAAAAACATTTATTGTGGAATGTGATGCCTTGGGAAATGGAATTGATGTTGTTTTAATGCAAGAAGGAAGACCCATTACTTTTGAAATCTGTCTAATCAAAGGAAAATATTTACAGAAAGCTATTTATGAGAAGGAAATGTTGGCAATACTACATGCACTAAAGAAATGGCGACCTTACCTGATGGGAAGACACTTCAAGGTAAAAATTGATCATGATAGTCTTAAATACTTTTTGGAACAAAGACTATCTTCAAAGGAGTAGAAAAAATGGGTCACAAATATGTTGGGTAATGACTTTGAAATCATCTACAAAAAAGGGAAGCTAAATGTTGTTGCAGATGCACTCTCAGTAAAGGATGAGGATGTGGAAGCATTGCTTTTTACCATTTCTATTATCCAAATATATTGGATAACTGAATCAAGAGAGGAATGGAAGAATGACGAAGAAGTATGGACACTCATTGAAAATTTGTAGCAAGATCCCAATACATCTGATAAAATTAGTTGGAAAAATGATTCCTTATGGTACAAATGTTGTTTATATCTTGGTAAGAATTCTCAACTAAAACAAAAGATTCTTTTGGAATTGCACACATCTCCCTTAGGAGGACACTTGGATTTTTAAAAACTTACCACAGGGTGAAGAAAGAATTTTTTGGGATGGCCTTAAATTTGATATTCGAAAGTTTGTGGTGGAATTTTTGGTTTTCCAACAAAATAAAGTTGAGACAATTAAGACCTTGGGTCTGTTACACCCTTTATCCATTCCAAATCAACATTGGGAGGAGGTTTCAATGGATTTTATCACAGGTTTACCTAAGTCCTAAGGAAAGAGTGTGATCATGGTGGTAGTTGATAGGCTTACCAAGTATGCACACTTTTGTGCATTATCTCATCCATTTAAAGCGAGTACAGTTGCTACTGCATTTATGGAAACAATTCAAAATCTACATGGAAACCCAAAGATTATTGTAACCGATAGATATCCCATTTTCACTGGAAATTTTTGGATGTAATTATTTTCTTATTTGGTTACTCATCTAGCTCATAGCTCATCTTATCATCCTTAATCCGATGGGAAAATTGAGATAGTGAAGAAATGTTTGGAAGGATATCTTCGCTGCTTTGTATCTGATAAAAAAACACAATGGGTCAATTGTTTACCTCTGGCTGAATGGTGGTATAACACTTCCTTCCACACTGCAGCAAAAATGACCCCATTTATGGAACTTTATGGATATCACCCACCATCCATCACATCATATTTAAGAGAAAATTCTAAGGTTCAAGCAGTGGAAGATCACATCGAGCATTAACAAAAATTTCTCCAACTCTTAAAGGATAACCTAAATTTGGCACATAATCGAATGAAACAACATGTAGATCAACATCGCAACGAGAGACACTGCAAAGAATAGTAGAAATGGGCAAGGAAATGGTGGATTCTGGGAGATTCCCCAAGTTAACATGATTCTACGCCTACACTACCAACCCCCCCCCCCCAGTGAAGATCATATCATGGAATATAAGAGGGCTCAATGGCCCCACCAAGCACAGGATAATAAAGAAAAGAATAACTGAGGAACACCCTGCAATTTTATACATGCAAGAAACCAAATGTTCCAGCTCCACTCTGGAAAAAATTCTCAAAAATATATGGAAAGGATGGATTACAATAGCGGTAGATGTCAATGGAGCTTCTGGAGCACTGGAAATCATTTGGAACCCCCAAATAATCTCCCTATAGAACTATCATGCCAAGAGGCATTTCATCCAGAACAAATTTCACCTGATTGGAATGGATATCTATGGCTTTCCAACGAACGTCTACTTTCCCTAGAATATTCACCAGAAAGAGAGCTTCTGGACAACGTAGCTGAACTCAATAAAAAAATATCTCTACCACTCTGGCTACTGGGAGGAGATTTAAATATGATAAAAAATCGACAGGAAAAAAAGGGAGGAAGGATGCGTCTTGACCTGGACAGCAATGGATTCAAGAAATTCATCCAAGAAATCCATCTCATAGATCTGTAAACTTCCAGTGGTGTCTTCACCTAGAATAATAGAAGAGGAGGCACCCACCAAATAGCTTCTAGACTGGACCGTTTCCTCATCACGAAAGACTTCACCCGTCTGGGGGGTGATCTAGTAGCCACCATCATCCCGGCCACAGGTTCTGACCACTGGACAATACAAATTCAATGGTTAAGACCAAGCATGCATGCTCCCAAACCATTCCTCTTTGAACATTGTTGGCTCAGACATCTAGGGTTCAAAGAAATGGTCTGTAATTGGTGGTCCTCCCTATTACCACCATAAGGAACAAAAGTGCTCCAGTTCCAGACAAAGTTGAAAATTCTAAAAGGTAAACTGAAGGTGTGGAACAAATCCGCCTTCGGCAATATCTTCAAATATCAAAGAGAGATGGAAGAGAAAATGAATAAGTTTCAACGAATGATCATTAATGAAGGATGCTCAGTCAATTCAAATAATAAAGAGAAGATATTATCAACTCAGATGGAAGAAATAAGGAGCCAAGAATAAGTCGTTTGGAGACAAAAATCTAGGATCTGCTAGCTCAAAGAGGGAGAACAGAACACAAATTTTTCCATCGCTCCACCATTCAGCATACGACGCATAATAGAATCACTGTCCTCAAAAACCAAAATGGAGTGTCTGGAAAAGCAAGAGGACATCATGGAGGATCTGCACAACCACTTTAGGAACATTATGCAAGAACCTAATCATCATAGTCATGAGGCAATAGGAAAAATCACCCAGCACATTACCAAGTTGGTTACAGAAGAACACAACTGGATGCTGCTCAAAGCAATCACTCTTACTGAGGTGGAACAAGCAGTATTCCAAATGAAGTCCGGAAAAGCCTCAAGCCCTGATGGTTTCACCACCAACTTCTTCCACTTGTTTCAGGAAACCATCAAAGATGAGGTCTGGGGTGTAGTGGAGGAATTGCACACCACTCACTGGCTTCTTCCAGCGCTCAATGCCACCTTCATCACCCTTGTTCCAAAAGAATACAATGTAGCGACACCAAGTAAGTACAAGCCCATAACACTCTGCAATGTCATTTATAAGATAATCTCCAAAGTTATCGCTAACAGGCTTAAGCAGCTCCTTCCCCTAATTATCTCCTTGGAGAAAACGAGATATGTTGAAGGCTGAAAAATCCTTGATGGCATCATTTTAACCCACAAGGTCATAAATTCTCTCAAATCTTCCAATAAACCAGGTATGCTCCTCAAAATCGATCTATCCAACGCTTTTGACAAACTCAATTGGGACTATATCAAATATTTCCCTCTTGCCTTCGGCTTTAGCCACACCTTGGTACGCTGGATCATGAGCCTCATAACCTCACCGTTTCTTTCCATCTTGGTTAATGGTATACCCTCTGCAAATTTCAACCGCTCAAGAGGAATTAGACAAGGGGACCCTCTTTCACCCTTTATTTTCATCGTTATGGCTGAAGGGTTGGGCCAACTCCATCCACTCAGGTGCTCTACAAGGTATACCCCTCCACAACATTCCCCCCTCCTCTCATCAACAATTTGTGGATGACAACATGATCATGGGTTACCCCTCAGTCCAAGAAGCCCATACCCTCAAATCTCTTCTAGATTCCTTCTCTGAAGCCTCCAGTACAGAAGTCAACCCTAACGAATTGCAAATATTTTTCTTCCACACTCCCCTTCTTTCTCAGCGCAACATTGCATGCATCCTAGGCTTCTCCATCACATCCTTACCCTCCAAATACCTTGGATCCCCTCTCACTAAAAAGGCCATTAATCACTCCTCATGGCAAGCACTGTTGGACAAAATGGAAACTAGGCTATCCAACTGGACCCACCGCAGTCTCAATATAGCAGGTTGTTTGGTACTCATCAAAGCAGTCCTGCAGTCTCTTCCCATTTACTTCTTCTCCGTACTTGCAGCCCCCAAATGGGTCCTCAAGGCCATGCACAAACTACAAAGAAATTTCCTATGGGGTGGTACCAAAGAGAAAAACAAAGGGGCTTTAGTCAACTGGAAAGAAGTATGTACACCAAAAGGTCATGGGGGACTAGGGATGCGTGATCCTGAGCACAAAAACAACATCATGGGAGCTAGTATTTGGTGGAAATGGGTCTCCAACCCCCACACTCCATGGGATAACCTATGGGTAGCCAAATATGCTCGTACATGGCCCAAGGAGGACCTTATCAAATTTAACATAGAGTCAGGAGGATCAAAAATCTGGAAAGCAACAAGCAACCAAAAGTAGATGATACAGACCCATAGCTTTTGGGAGCTGCATAGCGGCACTCAAGCTAGATTCTAGGAGGACTCCTGGCCGCAACTGCCAAGACTCTTCTCCATCTTCCCCAGACCATTGTGGAGTGCAACATTACAGGTAAGGAAAAGGAAGAGTGTACATGATTTCTGGACTGATGACACAACTCAAGGATACAAGAACTAGCTACATACAGACAGATGGCAAGATGACTAAAATAATGAATATCACACAGACATCTAGGAGGAACTAAGCACTAAAATAAAAATCAGAGCACAGCCTGGACCCGATATCCTTCGATGGGTCACATTCCAAGTGGAAACTTCTCCACCAAGGAAACCTACAACCTCCTACATTAGTAGAACCCAGATCCAACCAATCTCATCTAGAAAAATATATGGTCAACCAAACTCTGGCCCAAAGTAGCTACCTTTTTATGGCCGCTTAGTAAACGACGCATCCTCACATGGGAGAATATTTTGAAGAGAGGGTTTGTAGGACCCTCCAGATGCCCTCTATGCTAGGAAAACTTGGAAACCATCGACCACCTGTTGGAGCAATGCCCTACCTCTAATGCCCTGTGCGATAGATTAGCAGTCCTATGCAGATGTACCAACAGAGAAAGGGGCAACATCATCAACACCATCAGTATATGGACGGAAAAACCTTACTCCAACAACCTTCTGAATAGACTTTGGCAAATAATTTCGGGCCTACTTACCTGGAACATATGGAAAGAAAGGAATAGTTGAATCTTTAAAGACAAAGTATCTGTAGAAATTTTAATACAATTATGTATTGCCTGGATTATCCTGATCTAAAAATTATATTCCACTTTTAAATACATAATACTTCTACTTAATTCTTTGCGGAAATTTAATCTCCAATTGAAAACACATGAAGAAAGATCAATCACACATAACATAGATGTTTTTATTGGGAAAGCATAAAGCTAAAATCCCACTATCATAAATTATGTATATATCAGGGATCATGAAACAATCTCATATCCAGTATCCACCTTAGAGCAGCTCTAGGCAAGGATACACGACAACCTCACCGAAACGATGGCCCTAGATGTCTGGAGCCAAGAGGATCTCCCCACCTCTACTTTTGAGCATAAGATATGGAATATTTGGCATATGAGCATAAATATCCACTTTAACATCAACCCAAGGAGTGCTAGAAGAACCTCTGCTCCTGAAAATGGAAGCCTACCCCAAATGGCTTCTCCCAATTTAATTTCGATGGCGCCTCCAAAGGCAACCCCTAAAATGCACGATTCAGAGGTATTTTCAAGAACTCTCAGGGTGAGCCACTTTTGATCTACTATGGTAATATGGAGTGTGATAGCAAAAACTCTGTGGATCTTGAGGGGCTCATCCAGAGTGTCTACATAGAAATTGAGTTTAACTATTTTTCCCTGGAAATGGATGTAGACTCGCAAATCATCACTATGGCGGCCACAATAATTCTCCATGGTGCGGATTATACCAGCTAGAGGCTTTCCAATAGGCTTAAACTTCTGGAACAACTGATAGACAATCACAGAGCTATTAATTTTCACCATGTGCACAGGAAAGAAAACTTAGTTGCAGACCTCCTCGCGAAAAAGGGGGTGGAAAGTCATGGAGATATGTATCATTCCAATCTCACCTAGGCTGAGGATGGTTCTTTAAGAAGAGAATGCCATACTTTCATTCAAAAGGATCTCCTTTCCCTAGATTCAGGTGACAGTAGAAGTATGAATGACAACCGCCTCTCCCATGCCCACGAGGATGAATATCTGCAATGCAGGTCCTCACATGATATGGAACCTCAAGCTAGCAATCATCCGCATGAGATGAACAAGATAAGGTATGATGAAGATGCGCTTGGACAGTGTCACCCCCTCCATGGTACCTCTATGTAGCAATCGTTCTAAATGATTACCTGGATTGACACGCCGATCGGTCATAACTCTTCACTCGAGCCCACTCATGAAAACAATTATGGCACGCAGCTGCATGCAAGTCACAATCATTTTCTACCCCTTCGCATGTGTCACGGGCCTTTTAAAAGGAAGGCCCCTCAACACAAAGAGACACATAGTCATCTCCTTCAAGTTTATTTGTTGTTACAGTTCTCGCCCTCCTGCGCACCTAGTCCGCTATACAGCCCTCCTCCCAGAGCTACATTGCGTAGAAAACCGTGGACTGCGATTCCCCCTACCTGCACATCTTACCCCAGCTCCATCTGTCCTGCCAGTCTCTCAAGTATGAGCGCTTCCATTATCCTGCGCCCCATAATGCGCTTTCCCCCTCAGCGTTCCCCCCTATCCTCTTGCGCTCCTTCCCTGCTTTTAACTCCCCTCCCTGCTAAGCATTCCCCCAACTCCGTAACTCCTCTACTTCAGCTGACCATCGCACCTAGGCTGCACCAAAGAACCATCCGTGGAGGTCAGATAGGTGCACTCCCCGAGTGTTACCACCGAGGGCCGAATAATCACCTAGAGTCTGTTGAAGGCTCCTCCTCAGGCAGTTACACTAGACAGAGCCCCAAACCTGATCAGGAGGAGGATGCCCCCATCCAGGTTTCGCAGAGAGGTAGATGTGGACCTCGAAAGTCCACCATTTCGCACTAGGCACACCCCCTACCTCACAAAACTAAGCCTCTTCCGGCTCGGGAATATGAGGGAGATGATATAGATGTTTGGGTTATGGATTCTGTAGCTACTTGGACACGCGTCCCTGATGCAAAATACCTAGTAGCTCCCATCCTATGCGCACCAGTCTCCAAGCCCTCATGTCCACCCACTGATACAGAGGAATCTATTGCGTAGGCGTATGTCTGCCCCATAGTGGAGGAAGATCCAGATAGTGATGATGAAGCCAAAGACTAAGGACTGTGAAGCAGCTTAGTAGCGGGATTGGTTAAGCGCAACTTACCAACCAAGCCTGTAGCATATGTATTGTTTCTATTTTCGAATTAATATAGATTAGCCTCATTTACCAAAAAAACAACGTCTCAACGAGAGAAGTTTTGATGTAGGTGACTAGGTATTTTTATGACTAAAACTATACAAACAAATGTCCCTCAAGCAAGCTAAGAAGGATAATAAATTATCGCCAAAGTACTATGGTCCTTACAAGGTGTTGCAAAATATTGGTACTATGGCATACAAATTGGAGCTTCCTACATCTTCCTGAGTGCACCCAGTTTTCCATGTTTCATGCTTAAAGAAGGTTATAGGTGACAAACTTATGGTTCAAAAAATATTGCCAAAACTTGATGAGGAAGGAAAAATCATATTGGAACTTGAAGCAGTCACGGAAACAAGAACTTGAAAGCTACGAAATCGATCAATTTCAGAGTATCTCATCAAGTGGAAGAACTTACCCACTGAAGATTCCACATGGGAGGATGATAATTTTATACATAAGCATCCATAACTACTCAAGAATTGAGGAAAACACTTTTTTTTAAGGAGATAGGAATTTTAGGGCCCTATATTACTAGTGTAGTCCCTTATTGTTGTTAATGTATCCCCCTTATTATTGTTGTTGTACCCCTGTAGTCCCCATATTAATATTATTGTGCCCTTACATTATTATTGTTAGGTTAGCTAGGAATATATTGTGACCCCATGGAATCCTATATATAGAAAGTAAGTTTTGTCATTTGTGTAATCCAATAATTTTTCATTTATTTAATGTAAAGGAGGTTGCCCCCTCAAAGAGGTTGATTTAGAAGGTGTTGATCTATCTTTTCTTCTATTTTGTGAGTTGGTTTCATAACATCGCCTCTCATGGATCCTTATCTCTGGCGATGAAATCATTGACTAACACCTACGGGTTTTGGTCTCACGAAAATTTTGATTCCCAAAATTCCTTTCATGTTGAGAGGGAGTGTTGAAAATGGCAACAAGAAATATTGAAAATGGCATCAAAAGGGATTCTAATTTATTTTTCCCTTAATTAAACTAGAAGTAAATTGAAATTCCACATCACATGACAATTTTTACGAGGAATACCTATTTAACTCATTTAATTTGAGTTGTGGGTCAAAGTAGAGGCATGCATAGTGTCTCCTACTTTGTAGGAGCCATGGTTAACTTTATTTTGAGTTATATTTGTTTAACTTAATTATTTGAGTAAAAATCAGTTTAACTAGTTCTAACTGATGGATGAGTTAGTGAGAGGTCCAGTGAATTAAATATGATTTAATTCACATGCAATGCTCAATCAGATAACTGATAATTCGTTATAAATATTTGTTGCATATCATTTATAAGGAAGGCCTAGTTGATATTGGAGTTAAAGGGAAGTAGACTATCATTTTTACTATTAGAAAATTTTGGAGGTCATGCATGACGTCAGCAGGATGCCTTGGATGTATTGCGGAATCAATTAGCGGGAATTTCCTATTTAATAGGGGCTCAAATACCTCAAGAATGCGTAAGCCAGGTTGGTCATTTAGGTGCAAGTATTTGGTTAAGTATTGGACCAAACTTTCTAGGATCAGAGTGAGAGAGTCAGAGATAGTGCAGAGAGTTCTCAAGCCTGAGAGAAGCATTGTATTGTTTCATATCCTTGACTTAATGCAATATATAGATATCAGGGTTTTTAGATGAGGCTTTCCCTAGATAAATATTTATTTTATGTGATTGAAATTTTTTCTCTTTCTTTTTCATGTGATTGTGCAATCGTATTTGGTTTCCGCAAATTTGTAGAATATATTCAAGTACTTCGTTTTATCATTTTACAAGATTAGTTGAATCTATATGGATTTTCTACAGGTAAATTCTGTGAGACAGGGAGATAGAAAGTTCCTCAAGGACAGTGATGGATTCTGGATGGCATTTGAAGTTTAGTTCAGTTTTGTGATCATAGCACCAGTTTTGGTGTGGTCGTGGTATGGTGAGGGTGGAGGTGGTTTAGCATCTGGATTCACTTGATTGTGTTATGGATTGGTTTATCCATGAGATCCCACATTCATGCTTGGAATATGGCGCGGGGGTGACTTGCTGAAGAGAGATTTGGCTCCATGTCTATGGTTGGGTGGTACGTGGAAGTCTATGATCTGGATTTATACAGGAACGCAACATAATACACATGTAACCATAAATACAAAGATGCAGCGGAAATAACACTTAATTTCATTAATATCAAAGAACTGAAATTTGCTTACAGACAGAATGGAAATAAACTAGCTAGGGCACTGGTAGCTTATCTATGAGAAGAGATATGGCAGCTACATGCCTCTTAACTGAGTTACAATGAGGCTCGAGGGCCTATTTATTATTTAGAAAAAATGGAAAACCATAAACATTTAAAACCCTTAACCTAGGAGATGAAGCGCCAAAACTATGGGCCTCGTTTGGGTAAATTGGTGTTTCAAATTCCTGGAGACGTAAATTTGGCATATGATCTTCATTTGATGCACACCATACCTGATCAAGTGATCATGTCCAAGTTGAAAAAATGCTCAAAAATGGAACTGCTCAGAATTGGTTTCAATTTGAACGACTGGAAAGGCCTCATCGCTACGATTCTGGTGCTGCGAACGGGACTCAAATCCAACGTCGTATGTGAAATTTATGAAGGTTTGAAGTCTCCAGAAAACTCCAAAAACAGTTGACCAAAGTTGACTTTTTGACTTTGGAAATTTTTTAAAAAGAATATTCCAAGGAATATTCCAAGAATATTCCTCAAAATATTCCCTAGAATATTCCACAGGGGCGAATGGGAATTCGACAAGTGGCTTTTGTTAACTGGTCAATGGTTTGACGTGTTACGGATTATGGCCAATTAGTGGGTGCCACGTGGTAAGCCCGGAGGCCGCCACGTGGCCCCAGGGCGAAGAGTTTGGCATTACAAATTTTTTTGCAAACAACAGGGTTCAAATGGTGGTCTCGTGGTCACCAGTGTAGTGGCCCGACCATCCAGTCTACATAGTAGTTCTTAACTAATATAGTTCATAATGTTTATTTGAACTTTGTTAATGATTTGGGTGGAAAAGCTAAAGGGGCTAGCCCCTTAGGACTAGCCCCATTCCATATAACCGTGCCTGTGACTAGGGGGCTTAACACCAGCGAAATTACTGACCATTAGCATTAACTGTTAGCCCGGATTATGTGATCACGTGGATTTAAAATTAAATGCGGATGTAGGTTTAACAAACCGCGGGTTTCCCAGCGGTTAGGGCGGCGGTCCATGTGACCCCGACCAACCTAACATTTATTATAACTACTTGTGGTTCCGCCTAACTTGACGCGTTCCACCAAATTCACCTTTATGCCATCTTTAGTGATTTAAACTGGAGTTCACCCACATTTGGTGGGGTTTTCAAGTGACATTGGGCAGTTTTCTTTGGGAGGTCATAACTTCCTCAATATTGAACCAAATTGGACGAAATTTTAGTCAATTTTGGGTTTTTTGAGAATTCTAGAGTGTTTGGGATAGCTTGCAGAGTGAACATAGGTATTCTTCAACCATTTTTTCTTCAGGGAAGAGGAAAGAGCCACCAGGACCATCAAGGAGATGGAGCTGTATTCGGTTGTACTTCACTGTTTGAGGTGAAACAAAAGCCATTTTTAGCTTATTTATTTCTTTTGAAGTCAAATTCACAGCTTTTTTTTCCTGTTTAGGAATATATTTCACTGTATAACCATTTTTAGCAACTTAATAGAGCAAGGACATGCCCATTGGGAGCCTTGGATTCGGCAGATGTAGCCCAGGATGGGTGAACTGCATCATCAGTTCGTTGTGTTATGCTATGGTGAAGTTTATTTGTTGTGTATTTCTTCTGTGATATATTATACAGTAAATTTTATTAACAAATCCTCACACATAAAACTCAAAAAAACACCAAAACTACTTTGTTTAACTTGCCAGTCATGGAGAACACTTTGCACACTTAATTATATGAAAATGGATACTTTGCATAGCATTAAAAATAGTTCCATTTTCAGATCACATGGTATCGAAGCGAGAGTTTTACTCTTAATTTGTTCTTATGCAAATATATAGTTGATTGTTTGCAAGTTTTGATGCTTACTAGGCTTAAACTCAAGAGAGGTGAAGGACACTTGGTTAGAGAACAAATTAATCCTCAACTAAGAAGGGCAAGAGAGCCACCTCCAAGAGCCATTGAAGAAGCCTCAAGCATGTCTTCAAGAGAAGGAGAAGCTCCTAAAGACATTGATCCCAAAGAAGAGGGACGGGTGTTCTGAAAGGGTTTCCTAGACATGACAGAGATGGTGAGGATAATCTACCAAGAAAGGAATGATAGGCTTGTTGGAGAAGGGTCTAAACACCAGAAAGAAGGAGAGGGTTCTCCAGGAGGAAAGAAAAGTGATGAAAAGTCAAAGAAAGGACATGGAGGTAATGGTGATCCACCATCCCCATCTTCATCCTCTTCCTCTACATCGCCATCCTCGGCTTCGATGAATCAATCTCACAAGTCTAAAACCACTGGTAAAAGTCCATTTTTAAAGCTTGGTGTTAAATTTGAGTTGCCTATGTTTAATGGTGAGGTCAATGCAGAAAAACTTGACATTTGGATAAGACAGTTGGAAGTTTATTTGAGGATACAAAACCTTCATGAAGACGACACCAAGATTCAGTTAGCCTCCTTGAGAATGGAAGGAGCAACATTGGTATGGTGGGAAGCCAAGACCATGGATGAAATTAAAAAACATGGTAAGATCACTTTATCATGGGCTGAATTTATTTCCGCAATTAAGCAGCAATTTTATCCATTTTCTCATTTACAAAAGGCTATCATGAATTGGAAAAGTTTTAGACAACTTAAGGGACAAAGTGTTCAAGATTACACTCAAGAGTTTAGAAGAAGGGCTCTATTGTTAGGAATTGATTTGCATAGTCAAGATACTTTGCTGAAATATATAGGAGGTTTACACAATTATCTTATACATACTAGTCTATACGAGGTTTGTGTCCAAGCCATGCAATTAGAGGCTAGAGGTAAACAATATTTTGATGGGAATGAGGGTAGTAAATTTAAAGGCAAAGGTAGAAAAATAAATGCAAACTCTAGGAAAGAAAAAAGGAAAAATATTTTGTAAAAATTGTTCCAAAACAAGCCACGATGAAGACCATTGCTGGAAACTTCATCTGGAGATGAAACTAGAAAAATTTAAAACCAAATATAAGGCCAAAGTAAACGGAAAAACGGTTGCAACTGCTGAACAAGACTTAGGGTCTGAATCAGGTGATGAAACTAAAAGCATAGCCATGGTACTAAAGAACATAAAGGGGAAAGAGATTGTAAAGGAAACAAATCCTAGTTCTAGCACTTTAAACTGTCACATAGAATCTCCAAATGAAGAGAGGAGGATAGAGTTGTTTCATGTGAGGATAATTTCCAAACACACAAAGATAGACACACTATTTGACAGTGGGTCTCAAGAAAACCTCATCTCATAAGACTTAGTCAAGAAGCTGAAGCTTGAAACCATTCCACATCCAAAGCCATATCCACTTGGATGGATTTGCAAGGATGCTAATTTACAAGTCTCAAGAAAGTGCATGTTGCGCTTCGCCATAACAGCTCATTATGTTGATTTGGTTGAACTAGATGTGGTACCACTTGAAATTATAGGTGTGGTGTTGGGTAGTCCGCATTTATATGACATAAAAGCGATCTTCCATCGCCATGAGAGCAAGTATCATTTGTTCAAGGATGGCAAGGAGTTTATTGTGAAAGCACATCGGAAGAAGCTAGAATCTTCTTTAGTCAACGCGGGGCAATTGAAAAGGCTTGTCAATGCAAGTCAAAATTTGACTTTGTTTATGATTAAGCAAAAATATTTTGTACATAATAATTTTCATGTTATTGCTGATATAAATGATGATATGTTTCAGTCTGAAAGCATGTCGTCTTTGGAAGAAGATGACAAGATGTTGCAGAAAGTGTCTTTGTTGTCGATCAGTGCAGTGAACAAAGTGTCGGTGCAAAGTGGTGCAAGAATCCAAGAAAGGGAAAAGCATGCAAGAAAATAGGACACAAAGTTCAAC